>CM068300.1:8141251-8345711 GCA_034768395.1 Linum lewisii
ATCACTTGAACCAAATTAGGAGGCCCCTAACTTGGAAAACAAAGATAAACGGAAACAAAAGTACAGGAGAGGACTGCCCCCAACCCAAAAACCCGCCTAACTGACAAAAACAAACAGCAGCGTACTGTAATAGAAACATACAATTTCACAACTCTACTCATCCCTTCAACTTGATATCAACTTCGAATGTAATCACTTCACTCAGCTCTGTAATAGTTCTCTTCCCTTCTCCTGCATTCCTCCTGCAGCGTTCATACCAAACATTGGCAATAGTGGCCTTCCAAATCAAACGCCCTCTCTTTGTATGCAGAAGTCTACTAGCCTTTATTATCTCTTCTTCCCACAATTGCTGTACCAGCCCCAATTTTTGCACTTGGCAAAGATGCCTTTTATAAACTCACAATCATGAAAGATGTGGCTAACTTCATCCACCCCATCATTGCAGAGCATGCAGTCTATATCAGTAGTCAAACCCCAATGAGCCATGCTTTCCCTGCAGATAAGCCTCTTCTTAATGGCCATCCACACTATAAAAGAATGTTTAGGGATAGAAGGGGACTCCCAAACCAAGCGATCCCAATCAACACGGGGGGCTTTCTGTCTAATGCTGTTCCATACAGTGCTCACTGAATACTTGGCCATTAAATTCCCATCCCAATAGACTAGCTTATTCTGTATCAGCACATGGTTCTGAATTTGCACCCTAACCTTTAACAGCCTTCTCCATACCCAAGAATGATAAGGTTGGCCTTTACATCACATGGTTTTGTCAAAGCCAAAAGTACTAATCTATTAAAGTCACTGCTAAACACTACCTCTCTTGAATGGCAAACTAGCCAGCCTTGGTTTGGCAATTGGAAACTTCAATTTCAGTTGAAGGGTTAAAATTTGGGCGAGATAGATATTAAGTTTCTGAATCCTGGTTCCAAACCTAAATTTAGTTTGTGAATTCTATTTTGGTCATGTGAATTGTTAAGTACAATAGTCTAGAGTTTGAAATTTTGATCATGAATCTTCAAGTGTCGTATACATTTATACAAGGTCGTTTGTGTCGTTCCATATGTATCTCATTAATGTGGGAGACATGATAATTATCTATCTCTTAGATCGAAAGAGAAGGGGGAGGACATAGCTTTTGGTTTTTTCATGTTGTCAAAAATGAGATACATATGATACGACACAAACGAGTATCTAATCGGATAAATGGTGGTGATGTGTCAAATAATATGTTGGTTGGTTGGTTATTGACGTGATAAATTATGTTGATTCAATCCATACAACTTCATTCCATTATCAGTTGGTGTATGAGTTACTATAAATTAAATTTCTTAAATTGATTATTAAAAATATTATTTTACACTTTTGAATTGAATAGGCAAGAATAAGCATTTGTTGAAAAACAGTGGCATGTTCAAAAGTGGTAGTCCATGGTTTAGAGATCAAATGGTTTCAAAGAAATAAAAAGAACACATGATCATGCAAAGCAGAATGTTAATAATAACTTCTCAATTGTGTTTATTTATTATCACTGACGAGTAAATCAAGGTCTATTATGCCTAGTTTTATTTCCCTAAACACTTCTTAAGTGGACTAACTGATGAACTATGACAGGCTGTTGTTGGGCTTAAGTATGTTAGACCTACACGGATTGCCTTGGTCTTTCTTCAACCAATTGATCAGAAACTGAGCACAGAGGACGTTGTTTTCTGAAGGAGATCAACAATGGCGAATCCAAAAGGGAAATAGACACACAGGTTTTTACTTGGTTTCACCAGGCATATATACTCTCTGATGTACGTCCACACTCGAAAGTTTCTTTCCAAGATAATCCAAAAGGGAAATAGGCACGAGGTTTCCCAAGTAA
The DNA here is from genome assembly GCA_034768395.1 of Linum lewisii. NCBI lineage: Eukaryota > Viridiplantae > Streptophyta > Magnoliopsida > Malpighiales > Linaceae > Linum > Linum lewisii. Next base: position 8,143,116 of record CM068300.1, read on the forward strand.
GCTGGCAAAATGCTTAGCCCGACCCCAAATCTTTGCCAATATTAACTATAAAATGCTACTAAGTTTAATAAATCCCTCAAATCTATCCAACGACAAAGTTTAGGTTTTCTGGAAAATAAACGCATTCTAAAAAATCATTATCACATAAAAAATTTATATAAAATTTTGCAAATTGTAGTTGAGAGTTGAGACTAGTAACCCGTGGGCAACCCGAGACCCGCCCGCCCTCTGACCGATGAACCCGCGACCCATAACTCACGACCCGACTAACCCGCAACCCGATGAACTCGCAACCCGACTAACCCGATGAACCCGACCCTGCCCGCCCGTTTGGCAGCTCTATTCCCAAGACATATATACTCTGATGTACGTCCACGCTCAAAGTTTTTTTCCGAGATAGTCAATTTTATTCAACACTCAAACAATACCAAAACAATTTACAAAGTGAAACTCTAACTCGAGAACCGAGAACTACTCCTTGTAATTCTCAGATGCAGCTCCCAGCTTACTTTCTTCTCATTTTTGAATCTGATCATTCAACCCTCCGTATATTATGCTACGATGGATATCCTGATGTTCTCCATGACATTTACATTATTCTAATGCCATCAATATTGATCACCGTCGTAGGCGTGGTCCTATAAAATCGAGCGTGACCTCGACGAAATGCTTTGTTAACCTTTGCAGTCGAGTTTCTCGAGTCGCTCACCGGGAAACATCCCCGCACTGTTGCTGCTGTCAATTGTTCTTTCCTTCCCTGGCAGAGAATCTAATTGTCATCGACTCTCGTGCTTCATCGCTCACTGTCTCTCTACACAGACTCGTCGGAAGTCTGGAGAATGAAGAGACAGAGAACACAGGTTGATCGATCAATAGGTGCGAGATCAATTAGGAGCCTTATTATACACCAGATCACAAACCCAAAAAAACTCAAGTTCCCAGATTACTTAACTAAATATGTGATACAGTAGACGTATGACCAACTGCTCAACTAACTACATAGCTTATAGTTTATACAGAATCCTGCATAACAACCAACTACCACCATTATCATTATAGATTGATTACATTCACAGTGCAGCAGTGTATCACCAACTCTAAAGTAAATTGGTATCACATATTTCAACTCTCTTCTTCTTCTTCTTCTTCTTCTATAAACAATTCCAAAGCCAACTATATATAGTATAACATTCACCATTATCATAAATCATAATATTACTACTCCAAGATGCTGAATAGTTGAGACATCGAAACTTGAGTTGGAGTAAATATATGAGCTTGGTAATCCCCAATGGTGCCTTCAATTTCAATTTCCTTGTGGATGACTTCACTGGTTGCAATGTCACGAACACAGATACTATGCCTACGACGAGTTTCAAAGCAGATATTTTCACTTCGTCGAGTTGAATTGTCACGAGCGGACATATCGTAGCATGCGCAAATATATGTGTTGTCCTTCCAGACTTCCAAGCAATTGAAGTAGTAATCCGATATTGATCGTACCCAAGTGGCCAATTTCATCCAAGATTCAGCAACTCCACATTTCAACATTACCCATATCTCATCATCAGGAAGATTACTGTCACTGCACCTGAAACACTGACTTGAGAAAGTTACCAAAAGCACCTCCTTCTTCAACATGAAACAGAAACTGGCCTCCCAAGCATTCTCGTGAACAAATGATGATCTATCCCCGTAAGGGTCATCAATATTATCCTCGTCGTGATGTGTAAGGCCAGTGGGGTGGGAATGGTAATTAATTCAAACACTTCGGTACTCATGTCAAAGGAGATTACAGCACAAGCTCCAGGACTTTAGCATTTTTCGTTTTGAGATGTGTCAAACTGCTCACTAGTAGCTATGGGTTCGCGAGTCGACGAGTCATAGAACCATCCACCCATGGCTGGATATGTAGGCACATTCAGTGTCTTCCATGAATCGTTCCTCAAGCTATAACCCTGCATAATAATTTTGTTAGCAAAGATTAAATCATAGGGTTGCATATGAGTCTATCAGGCCAAGAACATTGAAGCTAGCATCAAGTTTGAACCAATTCGAGTTAGCTAGGACCACTAACAACCTTGATCAGCTCAACTAGAACCCCAGAAAGCCCAAACTTACAAAAAATCATCAGATTCTTGAACGAGCTATAACCAGGCAGAATGTTCATGAAAAACCCTAAATTAAACCATGCAAAATCTGAAGCAAATAGATAGAAACAGAGATTTGTTTTTGTTACCTCTGCAGAAACAAGGGGAAAAGTACCATGGTAGTACTCAGCAGGATCATAATCATACATATAATCATCATCAGTCATACTATGTTCCAGTTCGAACACTCGAACAATTTTGTAGTCCTTGGTTTTGGGATCGTATCCAAAACCGATGCGCTCTGCACAAATCATGAGGGCGCCACGGGAAGAGTGACAAGGGTGACTAGGGCCTGGAGGGATGATTTTCTTTTCAGAGGTAATCGGATTCCACAGAATCATACTGTGAAGGTAGTTTCCATTGGCGTCCCTGTTCGTCCCGGCTATACAGAATATGCCATCACAACACCCTACCACTCTTCCTCTGTGGAACGGCCCACGGCCATGAGAGAGACATGTAACTCTTCTTGATCTGTAATAGGGCGGAGAGTTTCGTAGGAATAAACAGAGCAAAGTAAAGGCGGAATTCCATGGGTTCCCTGGGTTGGCAATCGAGTGTCAGCGATAAGAACCTTCAATTTCTTCTTATCATCGGAAGTTTGGGAGAAGATGATTTTGCGGATGAATATCGGATCGGAAAGGAGAGTCCGCCAAGATCGGCAGACGCAGCGGAATCGAGCAATACAGGAAGCGATTGGAAGCCACTGAAGGATATTGATCAGTATATCTTCATCGAAGTAAGTAGCACTGCTGTTGTCGTTGTTCTCGTTGCCGGCCATTGGTCGTCGGAGAAGCTATATTGGGGAAAAGAAGGGTTACTGTTCTATTCTATTCTATTATATCTATGAAGAAGAAAATATAAAAATGTGTTTTAAATGTAATAATTGATTAATTTCCGCGTAACACATTTATTTTTTCCTTCAAAAATTTTCCATTTATTTGAATATAATGCACACTTTCCTATAATGCACCTGGGGATGGTTTGAGGTTATGGTACCCATACCCGAACGGTAATAACCCTGGTACCCATAACCCGTTTAGCCGATTAAATAAATAATAATAATAAAATGCCAAACCTAATTACTTATCAATTTCATTCGTCATTTCATTCTGAATTGCTAAACAACACTTAGTCATTCATTCATATCTCTCCCTCCATTCACGACTCATCCCTTTCCTATTTCCCTAAAATATTCAATTTACTATTATGCAATTAAATAAATTTTAATTATTTATTTTTGTTATAGTGGGTTAGTGGGTACCCCGGCCGATCCCATATTATTAATGGTACCCACACCCAACGGTTCGGGTCCGGGATGATTCGAGTCAATGGGTACCCACTACCCTTTCTTAATGGTACGGGTACCCAAGCCCGTCCCATTAGCCGCTCTAAATGCAGGGCATTTTTTTCCTTCTACAAAATAAATAAAGGCATCCAATTATCCAAAGTTCCGTTCACACTAACTAGGGGTAATTTTTTTTGGTGCTGCTATTTGCAGTCCGTGTTTTACTGTACACAGTCCGTATTTTAACACAAAACTGACAATTATGCCCTTGTAGTCCGTATTTACTAACGCAATCCTTTTTTTACTAATGCAGTCCGTGTTTTACTAACGCAGTCCGTGTTTTACTAACGTAGTCCGTTTTTTACTAACGAGAGATAACCATACATTCATCCTAATTATCCATCCTAGTCGATGAACCCGACCCGTGGCCCGCCCGTTTGGCAGCTCTATTCCCAAGACATATATACTCTGATGTACGTCCACGCTCAAAAGTTTCTTTCCGAGATAGTCAATTTTATTGAACACTCAAACAATACCAAAACAATTTACAAAAGTGAAACTCTAACTCGAGAACCGAGAACTACTCCTTGTAATTCTCAGATGCAGCTCCCAGCTTACTTTCTTCTCATTTTTGAATCTGATCATTCAACCCTCCGTATATTATGCTACGATGGATATCCTGATGTTCTCCATGACATATACATTATTCTAATGCCATCAATATTGATCACCGTCGTAGGCGTGGTCCTACAAAATCGAGCGTGAGCTCGACGAAATGCTTTGTTACCCGTTGCAGTCGAGTTTCTCGAGTCGCTCACCGGAAACATTGCCACACTACTGTGCTGCTGCTGCTGTCAATTGTTCTTCACTTTCCCGGCAGAGAATCTAATTGTCATCACCTCTCGTGCTTCATCACTCACTGTCTCTCTACACAGACTCGCCCGGAAGTCTGGAGAATGAAGAGACAGAGAACACGGGTTGATCGATCAATAGGTGCGAGATCAATTAGGAGCCTTTATTATACACCAGATCACAAACCCAAAAAAACTCAAGTTCCCAGATTACTTAACTAAATATGTGATATAGTAGACGTATGACCAACTGCTCAACTAACTACATAGCTTATAGTTTATACAGAGTCCTGCATGACAACCAACTACCACCATTACCATTATAGATTAGATTCACAGTGCAGCAGTGTATGACCAACTGTTAAGTAAATTGGGTATCACATATTTCACTCTTCTTCTTCTTCATCATCTATAAACAATTCCAAAGCCAACAATATATAGTAAACATTCACCATAATCATGAATCATAACATTACTACTCCAAGATGTTGACTAGTTAAACCCGCAACCCAATGAACCCGGCTAACCCGCAACCCGCTTGCCCAACCCGAATAACCCGATTGTCACACAATTCATAATATCTCGTGCTTCAAATATCAACATTATGTCATTATTGAAGATATAACATTTTCATCCACTTCTGACTTCACCAAGTTTATTTCCAAAAAAAAAAAAAATTAAAAACAAAAACAAAACGTTTGGCCTAAAAATATCATAAAATGGAAGTGGCTATATTTGATATTTTTTTGAAAGAATTGTCTAAATTTATAAATTAGTCCAATGTTAAACTCTAGAACTTAAAAGCTAAATTATATTCAATTTCATTTTATTTATTATAAGTATATGTAATTTATGTAAATGCATTATTATTTTTAATATATGAACAGCGGCTACAGCCTACAAGCCTTAAGCCTACCTGCGAATAAAAATGTAATATTTTTTAAAATTATTTATCGCATAAAAAAATTTATATAAAATTTTGCAAACTGTAGTTGAGACTAGTAACCCGTGGGCAACCCGACACCCCGCCCGGCCCGTGACCGATGAACTCGCGACCCAACTAACCCGGGACCCGGCAAACCCGCAACCCAGCTAACCCGCAACCCGACTAACCCGTAACCCGATGAACCCGACCCGTGACCCGCCCAGCCCGCCCGTTTGACAGCTCTAGACCTCACAGTTTGTCAAAAATGGTTTGGTCGGGACTCTTACTTCCCAACAATAGTCTTCTGTTTGGGTGATCATTTGAGTTTGATTTGTCGTGTTGGTAAAGTTTGAAGATTGGGGAGTTACTTGTAGACTCTACAGTTTTGCTGGTGTTTTGGGCTAAGTTGCTCAGTTTGTTGCTCTCAGATCTATGGTGGTAATAATTGTATAGAAGAGTTTCTCATAGATAGGAATATTATAGTTTTTTAGATCTGTTGTAATGGGTCTCTTTACAGAGAAACAGGCTAGTTTTGTAAGATTCTTAGTTCTTAGTTTTTTTTTTTAGAAATGGTTGCACTTAATGCAAATTTCGATGAAATAAAACCTTATAATTCATTAAAAAAAATATCCATGTGGCAAAAAAATTATATTTGTTTTTGCTGAGTTAGGATTATATAATCCTAAGTGTTAATGGCAACTAAGCTATCATTCTATCACGATTAACGATGTTGATAATTGTAAGTTTTTTCCGTTATCTTTAACGGAAGTAGTCATATTCCGTTAATTTTTCGGTAATTTTTTGTTTTCGCTATAGGTTTGAATATAATTATCAGCGAGTTAAAAAGTTTGCCCATGAAGCTGTATTTACCCAAAAAAAAAAAATCCAAAGTTACCTGTCATTAGCCAAAGAAGTCCCTTGTGTTTTCATTTTGTACAAAATCATCTTTTAAAAAAAAAAAAAATCAATAGATAATGATGATGCATTGCTTGAAGAGATTCAGATTCCTCAGAAGAAGCTGCCGGTTTTTTATCCTGGGAACCCTAAACATCAGGCTGCTGTGAAGTTGCAGAAGGGTTGTCTAAGAATGGGAAAGCTCTCCCACATTGGCTTGAAGCTGTAAGTTTGATGAAAAATGAGTAAACACAGTCTGCTTGAGTCTTTTCCACAGTGTTGTAACAACAAGGCATAGATATGGTCATAACCTTCATTTCTTCATTCCAAGAGCAGAGAGCCATTGTTTTACTGGTATGAAGCTCCTGCCTTTCCTGAAACTTGAACAACAATGAAACCACAGTAGTTGACTCTCTAGATTGAACCGGTTCAGTAACATTGTCATTAGCCATGGCCTGAGTGACAGTCACTCTTTTACTAGGATAATATATCAGTTCATTCTTTATATTCATAGTGATGATTCTTTTTGGCTTACCATACATCTCAACTCTCAACTGAACTAATGGCTTAACATCGACCATTATTTATTATTATACATATACATAAGAGTAGTAGCCAAATTTAAGGATGATAAACTCAGGGAGTAGGAAACAGGATGAAGCCATTGGGTCCTCCGCAGGTGAGTAACTGATTCTGGAGTGATCCAGGGCAATCGATCCTCGTGGTATCAGCAGTGTTATCGTAGCAAGACCATATTTCGGTGAGGATATAATTATTTGCAGCTGGATTTGTGAAGCAGACGAGGATGGGGTTGTTGGCCAGTGCCTGATGAAATAGCCTTGCATTGTACGTGACGGTGTTGCTCGGGAAAAAACCTGAAATTAGTAGATCGGACATCGGATCGTAATCATCGAACGCATACATCGCCTTGTCAAAGTATTGATCAGGCGTCCCAGGGAAGTATATTCCATGTCTATTATACTCATAGAACCAAAAACCGAGATTGGTTCCTGTGGCAAACAGTTGTGGCCAGTACATAGTCATTTCATTGTAGAGATTAGGGATCATGTTCAAGTCGGCCTGTTTTCATTTTAAATAAACAAAACAAAATCAAATAATAGAGTTAGAATATATAACACAAAAAGCTAGCTAGGGAGTGAAAAGAATTAAATTTTGTTAAGTAAGAGAATAATAATTAATTACCCTGAGTTGATTCCAATACAATAATCGGTTTCTAACTTGCACGAGAGGAAGGTTGGGGGGGTCCTCATTCGTGGGCCAATACCCATGAACAGTGAATATATCTGGTATGACAAAGATGCATGGTTGTCCGTCTGGATTGCCATTGCTGCATACTCCAGCCGGCCACTGAAGGGCCATAACGAAGTAGTCGAAGCAGCAAACCAACTGCAGAAGCAGTTGGATGATCATGAACAGCAATTGGATCTTCTTCAAATTCACCATCGTCACAGATATAATTTGGACTGAATCAGTATGTGTGATTGTTTGTTTGGATCTTCTTCAAATTCACCTATTTATACACAAGGATTTGGGGTCTTAATGTCAAACAAAACGTTGGTTGGTTATTAACATTTTGTGTATTTGACATTTTTTGCCAGACCACATTAGAGTTGGCCATAATGAATATTATACCTTATTCATCACCATTATCCTAATCAGTTTCAATTTTACTGTATTCTATTTTACCACATTAGATCAAATAGAAACTAACTCACCATTAACCAATTGCAGTTGAGCTTCTGGTGTGTTAACAGTTGCTTCTTTCTTTCTTTCTTTCTTGTGTTACTAGCAGGCAAACGAGTCCCATGGTGGACGAGGAAGATGGTTCGCTTTCTAAACAAAACATCTTCCAACTTCTCTCAAATGCACTAGTACAACAGCACAATTCTCAATAGGACGAATGATTTGTTGTTTGATCACTGGAGTAATCCCATCCCACACACCATTTGGTTCCTTGAGAAGCAATCTTGGAAAGGATCAATTCAAACAAGGGAATCGGGTGTGTTTGAGTTTATACAGAATCTTGCATAACAGCCAACTATTTCCAATTCCAAAGCCAACTATATATAGTAAACATTCACCATAATCATAAATCATAACATTACTACTCCAAGATGTTGAATAGTTGAGACATCGAAACTTGAGTTGGAGTAAATATATGAGCTTGGTACTCCCCAATTGTGCCTTCAATTTCAATTTCCTTGTGGATGACTTCACCAGTTGCAATGTCACGAACACAGATACTATGCCTACGACGAGTTTCAACGCAGATATTTTCACTTCGTCGCGTTGAATTGTCACGAGCGGACATATCGTAGCATGCGCAAATATATGTGTTGTCCTTCCAGACTTCCAAGCAATTGAAGAAGTAATCCGATATTGATCGCGTCCAAGTGGACAGTTTCATCCAAGATTCAGCAACTCCACATTTCAACATTACCCATATCTCATCATCAGGAACATTACTGGCATTGCACCTGAAACACTGACTTGAGAAAGTTACCAAAAGCACCTCCTTCTTCAACATGAAACAGAAACTGGCCTCCCAAGCATTCTCGTGAACAAATGATGATCTATCCCGTAAGGGTCATCAATATTATCCTCGTCGTGATGTGTAAGGCCAGTGGGGTGGGGAATGGTGATTAATTCAAACACTTCGGTACTCATGTCAAAGGAGATTACAGCACAAGCTCCAGGACTTTCAACGCGGCGAAACCAATAGCATTTTTCGTTTTGAGATGTGTCAAACTGCTCACTAGTAGCTATGGGTTCGCGAGTCGATGAGTCACAGAACAACCATCCACCCATGGCTGGATATGTAGGCACATTCAGTGTCTTCCATGAATCATTCCTCAAGCTATAAACCTGCATAAATATTTTGATCCGAAAATAAGATTAAATCATAGGGTTGCATATGAGTCTATCAGGCCAAGAACATTGAAGCTAGCATCAAGTTTGAACCAATTCGAGTTAGCTAGGACCACTAACAACCTTGATCAGCTCAACTAGAACCCAAGAAACCCCAAACTTAAAAAAAAATATCATCAGATTCTTGAACGAGCTTTAACCAGGCAGAATGATCATGAAAAACCCTAAATTAAACCATGCAAAATCTGAAGCAAATAGATAGAAACAGAGATTTGTTTTTGTTACCTCTGCAGAAACAAGGGGAAAAGTACCATGGTAGTACTCAGCAGGATCATAATCATACATATCACCATCATCAGTCATACTATGTTCCAGTTCGAACACTCGAACAATTTTGTAGTCCTTGGTTTTGGGATCGTATCCAAAACCGATGCGCTCTGCACAAATCATGAGGGCGCCACGGGAAGAGTGACAAGGGTGACTAGGGCCTGGAGGGATGATTTTCTTTTCAGAGGTAATTGGATTCCACAGAATCATACTGTGAAGGTAGTTTCCATTGGCGTCCCTGTTCGTCCCGGCTATACAGAATATGCCATCACAACACCCTACCACTCTTCCGCTGTGGCAACGGCCAAAGGCCACGAGAGAGACATGTAACTCTTCTTGATCTGTAATAGGGCGGAGAGTTTCGTAGGAATAAACGGAGCAAAGTAAAGGCGGAATTCCCTGGGTTCCCTGGGTTGGCAATCGAGTGTCAGAGATAAGAACCTTCAATTTCTTCTTATCATCGGAAGTTTGGGAGAAGATGATTTTGCGGATGAATATCGGATCGGAAAGGAGAGTCCGCCAAGATCGGCAGACGCAGCGGAATCGAGCAATACAGGAAGCGATTGGAAGCCACTGAAGGATATTGATCAGTATATCTTCATCGAAGTAAGTAGCGACTGCTGTTGTCGTTGTTCTCGTCGCCGGCCATTGGTTGTCGGAGAAGCTATATTGGGGGAAAAGAAGGGTTACTGTTCTATTCTATTCTATTATATCTATGGAAGAAGAAAATATAAAAATGTGTTTTAAATGTAATAATTGATTAATTTCCGCGTAACAATTTATTGTTTTCCTTAAAAAGTTTTCCGTTTTATTTTGAATATGAATGCACACTTTCCTTATGAATGCAGGGCAGTTTGTTTTTCTTGTACAAAATAAATAAAGGCATCCAATTATCCAAAGTTCCGTTCACACTGACTAGGGGTAATTTTTTTTTTTTTTTTTGCCAATAGGTTACTCCGGAGACCGAGAGATTACCATACATTCATCTTAATTATCCACCCTAGTTGATAGGCTTACCACCTGACGACGTGGGAGATATCTGAGAGCTTGAAACACCACATAATGGGCGGCTTTGCTTACCGGACAGAAGAACGGTAGCAGAGAGTTGGCGGTAGAAAGCCTTGTTGGGGTTGAGTGGTGTGAATGGGAATGATGGAAGGAAGGATAAGGGGTAAAACCCAACCGGTTTGATTTGAGAGTGAGTTAACCAAAACCGATGGTTGAACCAGTTTGGTTTTTTCATTTCAATTCAAACGAAGGGGTGTGTTCTTTCATGAACCATCGTGACTCTTCGTGTCACACCCTTCCATTTCCTATAAATTCAGCCCTCCTCCTCAATTGAATATGCTTTTAGAGAAGCTTTTTACGAAAATTTGGAGATGAGGTTTTTAAACGTAGTTTTTGCATCGGTTTTTCAAAGAGAAAAATTGCATTGTCGAGTCGTGTGGTTCGCACCGTGTTGTTGCGTTCGTCGTTCATTGGGGTTTGAAGTACCGCTACACCAATGAGGTAAATCCGTTCTATCCTGGGAGGAATGATTCCGTACCCTTGGGTACCGTGAGGGGAATAACGTTCCTTAAGGAGAAACTGTGAATTCGGTTGGCTCGGATTTGTTACATTATCTTTGTATTTGATTTCATATTCATGATTTCGTTCTAACCATTGATCTTGTGTTGAAGGTATACACTGGTACTAACAAGCCTCAGGTGTGTCAAAAGAAACCGGACTGTTTGCGGAAAGAGAAGACCAACGAATTCACCACTAACGAAAACGTGGAGGATGGAACCTAAAAGCCCACGGTTTGCCGTCCGAGTTGAAAAGGGAGAAATCACGCAACCCTGCAAGCTTGCAAAACGAAAACAAATGAACCAAGAGAAACGGGGAAGAAGTACCTGTTACCAAGCACAACAGCCGTTAAAGCATGAACGACTAGGCCAATCGACCCCACGAAGGCGCGCCACAGCTTCGACATGGGACTTCAGTCTGGCGGGGGTAGAGCTCAAGCAAAAGGAAGAAGGTCGGAGTAAAGGCCGGGGGTTGTTGGGTTATGGGCCTTTGGCTAAAGTTTATCCAAAACTCATTCCACCAAAGAGGGGAACTGATAACCTATTATAAACCAAAAACTTACATTATTTTCTCAACACTTTAGCCGCCAGAATCACCTTCTCTTCTTTCAAATAGCATCTCTAAATCACAAATACCAAACATCCTTAAAGCTTCCTTATTTGTATTTAAGAATTAAAATACACACACTTAAAAACAAAGCCGAAAAGAAGCAAAACCACATTTCAATCTATATGTGCATGAATGCTTGTGCTGGCAACGAAAGAGGGATTGGCCACTTGGGTTAAAGGGTAATTAACCCCAATCGGAGCATGAGGAAAAGGGTCAAATGGGATTCGGTAGTGCCATCGTTAAGAACTTATCATTAACAAGAAATGGATTCCCGAGTTTTCCCAGGATTGCGGCTGTGGCGCATTCTTTGGATGCTCTCGTGTCAGATTATGTTGTTGTTTCTGACAGGTTGGAGTGGTGCATTCCTTTAACGACCATTCTTAGAGGAGGGGCGGAGGAGGAAAGGCTTCATCTGATGACTTTGCTGGAGGGTTCTGGCTCAAGATGGATTTCCCAGGGACCACCGGCTCCGGTGTGGCGCTACACCTTCAATGGTCAGTTCTCTGTGAGTTCTTTCTTCAAGGTCTTGTCTCAGCATGCGGCTTCTGGGGTGGACGATTTTCCTTTTGAGGTTGTTTGGTGGATTCCGTCCCAACAAAGATCACGGGATTCCTCTGGCAGGTGTTTCATAAAAGCATATCTACCTTTGAGAATCTCCAAAGGAGGGGTTTCGTTGGCCCGAGTTGTTGTGTCTTATGCAGAGCTGACCTTGAGTCAGTGTCGCATTTGTTTCTGTCTTGTCCTTTTTCGTTGCAGATCTGGTACAGGTTCAGTTCCAAGCTTGCCATTTGGGGGCCAAGCCATTGTGATGTGGTGGCTTTCATTCGAGATTGGCAGTCTAGGAACTGTATCGGTGAGTTCTTAAAGTTCAAGGCAAGTTTGTTGCATGCTTTGTTTTGGTGCATTTGGAGCGAGAGGAATGACAGAATTTTTAGGGATAGAGAGAGAACTGTGGATCACATCGTTTGAAGGATTGCTTCGTTGATGAGTAGGTGGTTGAGGGTTACGAATTGTCTATCATCTGTTGAGATTCGCGGTGGATGTCTCTTTGGCATCACGATTTTGATCCGGGTTGATTCTTATTTTGGGGATTCATTACAGGAGTCTTTTGAATTAGGTATAGTTGCATTTTAGGCTCTTCGTCTCTTGTGTAGTTTTGAGGCTTTGGTTCTTGTTTGAGCCGATCGGTTGATTTTTTGGGGCTTGATCTCGGCTGTTTTCAGCTTTTGTTTTGCTGAATTTGTTATTCAGCTGCTGTTTCTGCCTGGGTTTGGTGTTGGGCAAGTGGTGGTTCTGTTGTCCATCTTTGGTCACCTTTGTACAAACTTTTCTTTTGTTATAAAATTTTCTACCATTCATCAAAACAAGAAATGGATTCCAAAATCAAATAGGTTGTGAAATATAACAAATAGTTTTTTATATAAAATATACTTAACCACGGAAGCCACTTCACATAAGCATGTTATTTATGGTGCTAGACATTACATCTATACAAAGCCAAAATCCATTTAAACAAACAAAGGAAAGACTATAGTTACGAACTAGACGTCCTAGTTCCAGAACCGTGTCGGGCCCACCCAACCTCTGACAGTTCCAAGCAAGGGCAGTCATGACGCTTCAACATGCCCATTACGGCTGGCCACGTTATCCGTTGAGACCCCAAGGTCATAGTCAACATCATCTTCTATGTATAAATCATCATCGGAATGAATTATTAAATTCATTGGTTCGTCCTCTTCGTATGATGCCACAATGAGTAATTCCTTCAGCTCCGCATTAGCATTCACGGCTACAATGATCGAGGCAGGCCTAAACGGCCCAACCCCCTTCGTCATCTCCGAGCCCATTTAGGCGCAAAGAAGGCCCATGAAGAGAAAGTTATTTTCCATGAGAGATGGCAACTGAGTCTTGAGTCCAGGCCCTGGAAACATAATTGTCGGTCCACAACCCGAATGGGCATCAAATTTGGGCCGCTTATCGGGCCTACGAGAACTTGGATGGATGGGGGAGAATCCATCGTCTACCCTAATAGTCTGGGTAACCGACTGGTCTTCACCCTCTACTGCAGCCATCACGGAGGTCGACTGTGACGCCACGCTGTAATGACTAGGACTTATTTAGTAATTTTCTATCATTCTAGTGACTAAATAGTAATCGGTACGGCATGACCACTTTTGTAATTTGGCAGTGTCTGTTAACACTGTGCCAACGGTCAGAACTCTGCCTATTTCCCTTTTGTCTGTTTATGATTTCCGGCTCTGTAAAAGCAACAGACACCATCCGTTGTTGCTCAATTAATGAAATATCAGAAATTGATTCCCCCTCCAACTTTCTCTCAACCTTCCTCCCTTTCTTTCTACTCTCCCTCTCTCTTCTCTATTCTCGTCCGATTAGCTCGCCGGAGCTCCGACTACAACAAAACGGCCGATTTGTGGCGGTTTTTTTTCTCAACAGTGGAGGTTATAACCGCCACTGTTGAATATATAGTGGCGGTTCCACAACCGCCACTGTTGGAAGGCGGAACCGCCACGAAACCGTCCGACACAAACCATTTTTAATGGCGGTCAGCAACCGCCAATGTTGATAATAATTGTGGTAGTTTTTAAATTGAAAGTGGCGGTTAAAACCGCCTATATTGGCGTTCATAATAACAAAAAAATAATGGCTCCGGTGAGTATCCCCACCGGAGCCCCAATCGGCAGATCGGAGACCATCGGGAGGGCGGCGATGAGCTTGTGGTAGTAGCGATTTTGGGTTGGAATTGGAATTTTCCAGGCACAGATCTGAGAGTCTTGGTGAGCAGAGAAGAGTTTCCCGTCAGAGGAGAAGAGGACGGCCTTGACGGAACCAGAGCCGAAATCGCCGTTGATTGAAGGATTGTGACGGAAGTGGTGGATCGGACGTCGTAGACGGTGATTTCGTGGCTGGAGGCGGCGTAGAGGAGGTTGCCATGGAGGGAGAGGATGGTAACTGAGAGGTTGGGCCGGGAGACGCGGAGATTGTCGGAGCTGAGGATGATGGCAGTGGAGGATGTAGAATAGAGGGAATCGAGGGGGGATTGCTGGAGAGAAGGCAGGGAAGGGTGAGTTTGGAGAGAGAGGCTGCTATGGAGGCTGATTGTGGAGGTGGCGGAAGAGGAGGTTGAAGAATCGAAGGTGGAGGTTGAGAGGGGCTGCAAACAAACCCTAATGCCCCATTTGCGCCGACTTCCACATTGAGTTATTTATAATAAATGAGAGTGGCGGTTGTACATTGGCGGTTTTAACCGCCAATGTGGGATAAGTAGACATTGGCGGTTAAAACCTCCAATGTACAACCGCCACTGTCATAAAACCACATTGGCGGTTGTACAACCGCCAATGTTATATCTGATACTTTGGACAGTTTTTGTTGTAGTGACAAGGGTCATTACAACTGGTATCAGAGCAAGCTCGGATGGTTTCTAACCAGCAACGCTTGGCAGACCTGGAGGCGGCAGTGACCACCATCAACGCCACTCTAGCCACCATACATGAGCGTCACACGACATCATAGGCCAACACCAACGAGCGATTCAACTAGATTCAAGCTATGTGTCAGAGGATTCTCGAAGGCCAAGCTAACCAGCAGCCACATCACCACCATTGCTGAACAACCCAAACCAGAGGAACCCACTTCCCAACCATTACCCTCGTTTGGACTTTCCCTATTTCTCAGGGTCGTTACCCGACTCTTGGGTAAGGAAATGCTCTAAACTCTTTGCTATACATGCTATACCTGAAAATCAATAGGTGGAGCTGGCATCCTTATACCTAGAAGACAAGGCGGATGTGTGGTTCCAAGGCTGGATTACTGGTAGACCTCAACCCGTTTGGGAAGAGTTCTCTGCAGAGTTAATCAGAAGATTTGGAGACCCTTCCAATGTCAATGTGATAGGATCCTTCAACAAACTCAAGCAGACTCAAACGGTGCTGGATTACCAGGAGAAGTTTGAAGACCTGCGTTCAAGAATGCTGAGTCTAAATCCTAACCTGGCAGAGCCCTATTTCATACAGAGCTTCATAAGCGGTTTGGATGAGGAGATCCAACCGGTGTTGCTCATGCTAAAACCCCCAGACCTCACGACAGCCTTCCTCCAAGCCAGGATGAAAGAGGTGAGCATTGAAGCCAGGAAAAAGAAGCTCAGAAACCAACCTCGTTGGCCACCGGAACCAGCCAAGAAAGGGCCAATGACTGCAACTAAACCTCCTTTCCCTCAGAACCGTACACCAGCTTGTGCTACAAGTGTGGTGACAATTACTTCTATGGCCATGTATGCACCAAGAAAAGGCTGCAAACAATGCAAGGAGAAGAGGAAGAAGATGCAGGGGGTGGTCAACAGCCTCTAGATGACACACTGGAAGAGGCTGAAGAACCTGAAGGACAGCAAATGGAGATGGAAGAGGTGCTCCTGCAAATGGGTAGCCCTTCCACTGGCTCTTCATTAAGCTGAGAGGCAGAATGGGAAAGGTACAACTACTCATACTAATTGATTTAGGCAGCAACCACACTTTCCTGAGCAGTAAGTGTGCCCAAGAGCTAGGATGCAAAACTGAGCCTGCAATTCCTATGAGGTTAAGGTTGCAAACGGTGAATCATTACTCAGTAACCACACATGTCCTGGATTCACTTGGTTCATGCAAGGCCAAAAGTTTGCATTTGACACCAGGGTGTTGGCATTAAAGGAGAATGATTTAGTTCTGGGATGCAATTGGCTGAGAACCATAAGCCCTGTTGAAATGGATTTCACAATCTGAGTCTATCCTTCAAATGGGAAGGCAAACCACTTGTGCTCCAAGGCATACCAGAAATGAGCCATTGTAAACTGAATGAATGGCCAAGAGTTCTTAAAATGCCTAGCACACCCCCATTATTACTCAATGGTGGGACATTTATCTGCTGTCAGCACCCAGACAGAAGCAACTGCAGTTCCAAGCTTCCTGCAGCCTGTCCTAGAAGAGTTTGTAGATGTCTTCTCCACACCAACCTCCATGCCGCCTACCAGGGAGTGTGACCATGTCATCCATCTGATACATGGCCACAAGCCAGTAAACCTCAGACCCTACAGGTATTCTCCCAATCAGAAGGATGAAATAGAAAGACTTGTGACAGAAATGTTGAACACTGAGATAGTGCAACCTAGCCACAGTCCCTTTGCTTCTCCTATGCTGTTGGTTAAGAAAAAGGATGGCTCGTGGAGATTTTGTGTAGATTACAGACAGCTCAACGCCATCACAATCAAGGACAAATTTCCAATTCCCATGATAGATGACCTGTTGGATGAGCTGCATGGTTCTACACATTTCACCAAGCTTGATCTGAGTGCTGGTTACCACTAGATCAGGATGAAGGTGCAGGACCAACCCAAGACAGCTTTCAGAACTCACCATGGTCACTTTGAGTTCAGAGTTATGCCCTTTGGGCTAACTAACGCCCCTGCCACCTTCCAGGCACTCATGAACACAGTGCTGGCCCCTTATCTTAGGAGGTTTGTATTGGTGTTTTTTTATGACATTTTAATCTACAGTGCATCACCTATTCAGCACCAGAAGCATCTATCACTGACACTCAAGCTGCTACGGGATCACCAACTACATGAAAAAAGATCGAAATGCAGCTTTGGCCAAGAAAGCATCGAATATCTTGGGCATATAGTGACCAACGAAGGGGTGTCCACTGATAAAAGTAAGATCAGGTGCTATGGTTAATTGGCCCCAACCACACAATGTCAGTTCCTTAAGGGGATTCTTGGGATTAACGGGGTACTACAGGAAATTTGTCAAGGATTATGGCCTCATAAGCAAGCCATTGACGACACACCTACAGAAGGATAGGTTCCAGTGGAATGAACAAGCCACAGAAGCTTTCAACAAGCTGAAGCTGGCAATGGTGGAAGCTCCTATTTTAGCCCTCCCTAACTTTTCCCTGCCATTCACACTGGAAACTGATGCTTCTGGGATAGGAGTAGGAGCAGTGTTGTCCCAAGGGGGCAAGCCAATAACCTACCTAAGCCAAGCACTAAGTCATAGAAACCAGGCCCTATCCACTTATGAGAAGGAGTATTTAGCTGTGATCATGGCAGTTAACCGTTGGAGGCACTATTTGGAAGGAAGGCAATTCACCATAGTGACCGATCATGAAAGCTTAAAGCACCTCCTTGACCAAAAAATCCACACCCACATACAGAAGAAAGGGCTGGTCAAATTACTGGGGTTGGATTTCTCAATTAAATACCGCCAGGGCAAGTTCAATAGGGTGGTTGATGCCCTATCAAGGGTGGCAGATGATGCTGGAAACTGCAATAGCATCACAGCTCACTTACCTGAGTGGCTAACTGAGGTTGAGGACAGCTATGCAGGTGACCAAGCTGCACAGGAAATGATCACAGCCCTGGCTACCAATACAGGAGACCCTAACATATACTCCTATTCACAAGGGCTCCTCAAGCACAAAGGCACCATCTATGTGGGAAGCTCTGGTGACACGAGGGACAAGATACTTCACTTGTTCCATGCATCCCCAGTAGGCGGACATTCAGGTAGGCAGGGCACCTACCAAAGGCTCAAGCAGTTCTTTTATTGGCCTGGAATGAAGCAGAAGGTCAAGGAATGGGTGGCTTCTTGTCAGATTTGCAACCAATGCAAAGCTGAGAATGCCCCTTACCCTGGTCTTCTGCAGCCCTTGCCCATTCCAGATCAAGCATGGCAAGCACATCACCATGGATTTCATAGAAGGGCTACCTAAATCAGGGGGAAAGAGGTGATAATGGTAGTGATTGACAGGTTAACTAAGTATGGGCATTTCCTAGCCATATCCCACCCCTACACAGCTGCTACCATAGCTCAGATCTTCATGGGTAATGTGTTCAAGCTCCATGGAATGCCACTGACCATAATATCAGATAGAGATGCCTTTTTACTAGCAGCTTTTGGAAGGAAATCTTCAAGATGCAGGGCACTTTACTACATTATTCCACTGCATATCACCCCCAAATAGATGGTCAGACAGAGAGACTCAACCGATGTTTGGAAGATTATTTGAGGTGTATGGTTAGTAGGAGGCCAAAGGATTGGAGCAATTGGATAGCCATGGCAGAGTGGTGGTATAACACCAACCACCACACCAGCCTAAAGCTCACCCCCTTTGAAGCTCTATATGGCTATCCCCTTCTCAGTTCTCCTTGCAGAACCCCCTGTCAACCTCCATAGCAGCAGTAGCTGACAAACTGCAACACCAGCACAACCTCATTGATCACCTCAGATCGAATTTGGCAAGAGCTCAAAACAAGCAGAAGCAGTTTGCAGATGCTAGGAGAACTAAAAGATTGTTCCAAGTGGGTGATTGGGTCTATTTGAAGCTGCAGCCTTATAGGTAGACCTCAGTCAACCGCAGAGCTAACCAGAAGCTATCTCAAAGGTATTATGGCCCTTTTCAGGTACTTAAACAAATTGGGGAAGTGGCCTATCAGTTAGAGTTACCAGCCAACAGTTCCATTCATCCGGTCTTCCATGTGTCCTTACTCAAGAAAAGTGTGAAGCCCCCAGCTCTAGTGCAAGCAACATTGCCAGACGTGGATCAGTTTGGAACACTCAAGTTGGAGTCATTGGCAATTCTCGCAAGGAGATTTGTTAAACAAGGAAATGCTGTCGTGACTCAAGTGCTGGTGCATTGGACTCACCAAAACGAGGAAGATGCAAGCTGGGAGAATTTATCTGACTTCAAGACCAGGTTCCCAGATTTTAAGTGAGCCTTTTTGATCCATGGGGGATTGTAATGACTAGGACCTATTTAGTAATTTTCTATCCTTCTAGTGACTAAATAGTAATCGGTACGGCATGACCACTTTTGTAATTTGGCAGTGTCTGTTAACACTATGCCAACGGTCAGAACTCTGCCTATTTCCCTTTTGTCTGTTTATGATTTCCGGCTATGTAAAAGCAACAAACACCATTTGTTGTTGCTCAATTAATGAAATATCAGAATTGATTCCCCCTCCAACTTTCTCTCAACCTTCCTCCCCTTTCTTTCTACTCTCCCTCTCTCTTTTCTATTCTCGTCCGATTAGCTCGCCGGAGCTCCGATCAAGGGTCATTACACACGCGGAACCCAAAGCAATCCGGTTGGCATTCCCAGTTGATGACACTCGATTTGACGTGATTATCAGCCTCATTTAAGCGACATTTCTTTGCTTAAGACATGGTTTTTAGGGTAGAATAGTGAATATTCAATCGATTGCCCTATCTCGTGCCATTTGCGTTACCTTGGCCCGTTTCGGGTCTATTTGATGGGTTTCTAGTGTTTTTATGTTAGCACAGGTTTTTGCCGTCGAATAAGTAACCAAGGACGTGTCTAAGGCATTGGAAACTCAAGGAATTGCACCAGAATCGATCAAAGGAGTTAATCAAAGTTCAGAAAATTCCTGCCCGGTTTACAAAGGAATTTTCGCCGAAAATACACTAGGATTTTCGGCGAAAATATCAGCACAAATCAACTGATGACCGGCTGAAGGAATTTTCGGTGAAAGGATTAAGTTTTCGAACCGAGAAGGAAGTTCAGGAGAATCAGCCGGCGGACCCTTCATTTGCAAAGGAATTTTCGCCGAAAATTCCTCAATAATTTCGGCGAAAATATCAGTTAAATCCGGATTAATTAGGGTTAAGTATAAATACTTAACCCGACGGCCCAAACAGAGATACCTCATAATTCACATAATTCTCAGAATCCTCACGAGTTCGGGAGAGAGTTTTAGAGTTTCGAAGAGCCGGGAAGAGATCGTGACGCCATCCTTTCACCTCGAAGACTCGGAGCTAGGATTGAAGATTACCGGAGATTGAAGCTTCACGGATTCTCAAATTAGGTTTTACAGTTCTTCTCTGTTCTTCCTACCTGAGATGTATTCCTTGTTTGTTTTCGATTCTCTTGTTTCTGATATGAGTAGCTGAACTTGTAGAGCTTAGATTAGATGAACCCTAAGTGACCCAGGGCTTTAAAGCGGTCACGGATCGGCGGTAATTAGATTCAGAGTTCAATCAGTTTCTCTTGCATGGTTGTTTTGTTCTTGATTGTTTATGTTTCTTCTCTGGTTGATCGCCTAGATTAGGTTTTTGCAAGCTAGGGTTAGTCGTCAGACATCTTCCTGCTTTGGCGCATAAACTTGTCTTCTTTGATCACCTAGTTTAGATTCTTGTTAAGCTGAGGATAGAAGCGAACGCTCGCCTCACTTTAGAACATCAATTCAACCAGTTAACCTTATAATTGGAGCGTGCCTTTTGTAGGAACCGGTTAGGGTTAATCCACTACAAGAGTAACTCATAAATCACTAGTAATTGCACCAGTTAGTTAAGTCGTTGCGAGAGGCGACCGTACCCGGGTGGCTAATTAATCTTGGTAGTTAGATCGGATAGAGCGAACGTTCGCCAGTTTAAACCTAAGGGTTAGGAGTTATGGTGGTGTATAGAAATTGATTGAATGAGAATTGAAAACCGCTGATCTGTTGATTGCCAATGCTCTGGTTAGCGAAGGGGGATTCGAAATCTAAGCTTGTCTGTCGTCTGTTTAAACCTACAAATCATTCTGTCTTTTAATCTCGTTTTAAGTTTCCTGCATCTTAGTCTAGAAGTCTTGGAACTCACACCACGCACAACGTGTTTTAACTTGGATAAATTGCCAGCTTCTTTGAGTAGTCAATTAGAAGAAACCCTGTGGAATACGATCTGCTTAGCTTTCCAGCTTGGTAGTTATTTGATACCACTAAAACTGCAGCACCAAATTGGCGCCGTTGCCGGGGACTCTTCTATATTGTTTGAAAGAAGAGTTGGCATTTTATTCTTCTACTTTCCATCTTTCATTTTCCATCACACTTCGATTTTACACCGGTTGTGTTTGTTTTTTGTCCTTTGTAGGATAAGAAATTTAGAAGCAAATCACTTCCGATCCACTTCCCCCTACCACAATGGCTGCTCAAAAGAGTCTTGCGGATTACAATAAGCCAAGTGCTACTAGTGTTCGTTCTTCCATCTTTGTGCCGCGCGATGAAGACGGTCCTGACTATGAGATCAAGATCCCCTTTCCCTGGAAATGATCTCTAGGGATTTACAATTTGAAGGCAGGCCATTAGACAATCCGTGCACGCATCTGGTGGATTTCCTTGATCTCTACAACACTTTCAAGAATGGGAATCTCGACAAGAACACTCTTTTCTTGAGAGCTTTCCTGTTCTCTCTGAAAGGTGCAGCTAAGAGGTGGCTCACTGGCAAACCACCTGGCTACTACACTGACTAGGAGACTTTGGCTCAAGAATTCATAGAGGAATACTTCCCTCCTTCCAGAACAACTGCTTATAAGAAAAACATCTCAAGGTTCAGATAGAAAGAAGGAATGAGCTTATACGATGCTTGGAATGAATTCCAGGAACTCCTCCACAACTGCCCTCATCATGGCTTCACTCAGAGGCAGCTAGCCGAGATCTTTGCTTGGGGTATGAACGACGAGTCATCTGAATGGGTTAACTCCTTAGCTGATGGAGATTACACCGCACTCGCACCAGAAGCTGCTCTTCTTCACTTTGCAAACTGCGCATCCAAATGAGAAGCTGGGAGAGACAGTTTGGAGCAGCTAAGAGCCGACCAAGCCGTGAAGATCAGATCAAGATTGAAGTACAGAAAGAAATGAAGAAGATTTTCGGTAACTGGTCTTCAGAGGAAGTGAACTTTATTGATCAAGGCTTCACCAGCAATCAAAGAGGCTACCCTGATTATCGTCAGTTCAGACAACCTCCTCAACAACAAGGAAGCTTCCAAGAGCGTCCTCCTTACAACCTCGGATTCAACCAGAGTCAGAATCAGAACTTGAGCGATAGTTATCAAGATCAACCTCAGAGGTCTACATCAAGGAACACAAGGGATATCGAGGTAGCCAAGACGCTCGACCTGATCATGGAAAGGCTCGATAACTATGAAGAGAAATTCAAGCTTCAAGCCCATAAATCAAGAACATGAAGCTCGAGGTCAACGAATGGAGAGCATGATAAATAACATGTCTAGCTTGATAACTAGTAGCCCCCTCCTGAATCAATCATCGGTTCAAGTCGACTCTACCATTAGGAAGGAGCACGTCTAGGCTATCTCCACAAGAAGCGACAAGCAATCAGCTGATCCTGCAGCTCCTGAACCGGCCATAATTCCTAATGCTATAGCCATTGACAAGCCAAAGATCAGGGAGGAGGATAAAGAAGAAGAGGAGGAGGTGACTGCCCCGCCTTCCCTGACAAAATCGCAAAGGATCCTGCGAAAAACAAGAAGAAGGGAGAGTTGTCCTCCGTATCCCTCGAGGAAAAATGCTCTGCTATCCAGGGCCATGCGACACCCATACCACCCCCAGCTAAGTGTCGAGATCCCGGTGTTTTTACTTTGCCTTGCATTATTAATGATGTGAAGATTGATCGTAGTGTAATTGATCTAGGTGCTTCTATCAATGTTATGCCTACATGCCTGTTTGAGAAATTGAACCTAGGAGAGTTGAAACCAATTAGCATGCATTTAGTGTTTGCCGACAGATCTGTTAAACTGCCTAGGGGATTGATAGAAGACGTGGTTGTCCGTTGTGGTCCTTTTACTATTCTGACTGACTTTGTTGTCATGGATACTAGAGAGGAAGATGTCACTCTTCTCATAGGCCGACTGTTCAGGCAACAGCCGGCATTAACATTAATGTCCCGAATGGCTCGTTGACATTAAGGGTCGGCAAGGACACCATGACATTCCGCCTCAAGGACGGTATGCAAGTCCCAGTCAAAGAAGAGATGCATTGTTTATCTGTTAAAACTGTGGAGTTGGCTTCGGTCAACTCTAGTTCTAATGAAAAATCTAGAGTTTTTGCAGAAATCGTCTTGTCAGGTGTTCGACAGGTCCCTAATCTGAAGAATGAGCTGCCGGCACAAAGGCCGAGAAAGAAGGAGGATCGGACGGCGTCCCCTCATGAATCACCAAACGTTAAAGATCCTGGCGAGATAAAGGAGGAGAATAAAGAGAAGACGAAGGTGGTTTGGAAGCCGATTGCTCAGCCCCGTCTTCCGAGCCACCAGAACGAACCAAGATAATTCACGCAAATGGGAAGAAGTTCACACTTGCTGGAGGATCCCCAGGGCCATATTTCATGAACTCCGGCTCGGGCCTAAGAGAAATCCTGAGTTGGGATGTCTCCTAACACCGCCCAGGTATCGTCCGACTCAAGGACGTTAAGCAAGAGCGCTTCGTGGGAGGCAACCCACGGCTGGAGTCCGTTTTTGATTTATGTCGAACTTAGTGTTTTAGAGTCGGTTCGGGGGAGCCAAAAGTGTCAGTTTGTTTGATTTATTATTTTTCGTGTGTAGTCTTGTGTTGCAGTGTCAGTTGCAAGTCGATTGAGGTCTTTCCGATTTTTGTGGATTTAACTGTGATTTTCTGAAGTTTGCCGGATTTGCGAAAATATTTTCACCCGAGCAGTAAAAATTTTCGGCGAAAATACACCCCTGTTTTCGGCGAAATCGCCTTTTGAATTTTCACTGAATTTCCCTGTTTCATATTTTCGGTCCGAAAATCCATTGTATTTTGGCGAAATTTTCTTTGAAAACCGGCAGTGCTTTGACATATATTTTCGGCGAAAACCCCCTATTATTTTCGCCGAAAATATCTTTGAAAATCACCCAAATTTTCACTTTAAAATCCGGATTTCAGCCTCTCTTTCCTTCTTTCATTTTCGAACCAAACCCAAAATCCCCCCTACTATTTTCGAAACCGCCGACCGCCGCTCTTTTAAAAATCGCCACTGTCGTCATTTCCCGCCTTGAGATAGTCTTGCCATGATTAGGGTTCAATGTGCTATAATGTTGACTTTTTGAATGTCAGTTTGACTTCTAATCCCTAATTATGATAGGAACGTTCCGGCTAGACATATACATGCTCTGTGATTTATTGTGATTACCGGTTACTTACTTTGCTTACCCCCACTCGGTTTCCCTCATTTCCTTGTGAAATTGAGTTTTTTCGACTAAGTGTGGGGTGGGTTATTAGTTAATTAATCTGGTTTCGTTTCTGGGTTTAGGAATGTCACTCATAAGCGCAGGACTAAGGCGCAACTTGATACCGCCACTCAGGACGTCAGATGAACTATTATGCAGCAACACATGCTCCGCTCTGACGAGAGGAACTTGAGTAGCTACTCCGCTCTGCTCCGGGCTATCTGGTGAACCACCCGGTCGTTGTTATGCGGACGATTCAACCAAATAAAAACTACTAATGCTAAGAAAAAGCGTATATGCAGATCGTATTCCAAGGGCTTTCTATGATTGGTTACTTCAGAACTAGCAAAATACTCGAAGGAAAACACGTTGTGCGTGGTGTGAGTTCCACGACTTCTATTTCTAAGGAATGCAGAAAAATTAAAACAAATTAAACTAAAGCAGATTGGGAATTAGGGTTTGAAAACAAGAATGACAGACGAACTTAGACTTTGAATCCCCCTTCGTTCCCCAGTGCATTGGCAATCAACAGATCAGCGGATTTCGATTCTCATTCAATCAATTGCTAAGACACCACCATAACTCCTTACCCTTAGGTTTAAGACCGGCGAACGTTCGCTCTATCCGTTCTAACTACCAAGATTAACTAGCCGCCCGGGTACGGTCGCCTCTCGCAATGACTTAATTAATTGGTGTAATTACTAATGATTAATGAGTTACTCTTGCAGTGAATTAACCCTAACCGGTTCCTACGAAAGGCACACTCCAATTATAAGGTTAATTGTTTAATTCGATGTTCTAAAGTAAGGCGAGCGTTCGCTTCTATCCTTAGCTTAACCAGAATCTAATCTAGGTGATCAATCCAGACAAGAAACATGAACAAGGAAGAACAAATCAAACATGAAAAAGAACTGATTGAATTTCGAATCTAATCACCGCCGATCCGTGACCGCTTTAAAGCCCTGGGTCACTTAGGTTCATCTAGTCTAAGCTCTAACGAGTTTAGCTACTCATGATCATTACAGAAGAAACAAAGACAAGGAAAGAGTTCATCATTCAAAGGAAGAACATAAAAGAATCTGAAAAACCTAATTCAGACGACTCTGGCAGACTTCGATCTTCGGTAAGTTACACTCCTAGCTCCGGTTCTCCGAGATGGGAGGGATGGCGTCACGATCTCTATCCAGCTCTTCGAACTCGAACTCCTCACTTCAGAACTCCAGAGAAAAATCCTCCAAAACTGATCGCGAAAAGTTGTATTATGATTAATTGTTCGATCCCCCCTTCTTTGGCCGCCGGTTAAGTATTTATACTTAACCCTAAATTGGCCGGAACAGTTCATCATTTTCGCCGAATATTTGCTTGTTAATGCTCGGCTGCTTCGGCTGACTCCTCTGTCCTTTTCGCCGAATAAGTACTCGGCGAAAACTTGATGTTTTCGCCGAAAACATCTTTCTGTTGGCGCCGGTGATTTTCCCTAGCATCTTCGCCGAAAATCTTGAGCTCTTTTCGCCGAAGATGTTCTTCTCTTGACATCAGTTGGTTTACACTGTTATTTTCGCCGAAGATGTGAGCTTGTTTTCGCCGAATGTGTAAGTGTGAATGGGCAGATTTCCGGTTTGACTTTGATTGGCTCCTTTGATCGATTCCGGTTCAGTCCTCGATGTTCCTATGCCTTAGACACGTCCATGGCTACTTTATTTGACGGCAAAAACCTGTGCTTACGCAAAAACACTAGAAAACCATCAAATAGACCCGAAACGGGCCAAGGTAACACAAATGACACGAGATAGGGCAATCGATTGAATATTCGTTATTCTACCCTAAAAAGCATGTCTTAAGCAAAGAAATGTCGCTTAAATGAGGCTGATAATCACGTCAAATCGAGTGTCATCAAATACCCCACACTTAAGCTTTTGCTTGTCCTCAAGCAAACTAAATAGAGGCGCTCATGTTCACAGATGATAGGATCAGTTAAATTGGAGCTCAATCAAACACAATGAATTATTAAACAGCTCGATCCTAGAACAAGAAACCTAACATGCATACAGATCAGCCAAACTACCTGGTCTCACTAATAAACTGCACACGACAAGTAATTACCAATCAATCATGCACGAATTTGACCTGGCCGACCAGACTCCTCACACAGGATGTATATAGTACAATGGAAACTCTCACTCTCTGTGTTTAAAGGCGTGTTTCTGCTCTCGATCATTTTCTATTACCAAATACTGTCATAGGTTTGCATTTCGACCACATCTCCACCACTGTGACAACACGAGTATCTAGTCAAGAAGGACTTCCCTGCTAGGACCGTAATGAATTCTACACTACTCGGGTTTATAATGAGATGGATGATGGGAATGTATGATGATGGCTTTGTGCGGTGTAGCTTTCGACTAACTTCCCTCGAATCTAATCTATGGCTCCCTACCGTCTAACCAAACACGGGTGGAATGATGAACGCTCGTCTTATGATACCCTCAAGCAACCTAGCACTTATTATTTTTTTTCTTTTGCACAACATTTTTCTTTTCAACTTTTCTTACTACTTCGTTCTTCCATTTGTAGGGAGAAGAACGTTTTATTGAACTACACTTTGAACTTTTTCTTATTTTTCTTTTCTTCAATTTTTTTCGAAATTTTTCTTCTTTTCTTACTTCATTTTTTTTCTTCTTTTGTGCTGATTTTTCTTTTAGTTGCTAGAGGGGTTTACACGTCTGGACGTATTAGCTATGCCCACCTGTTTAATGGCTATAGGCAGGTTACCACAAACCGACTTCCGGTAGGTCAATCTAGAACTACAACCACAGGGGATCAACGGGAATGAAAGAAATGGGAAATGGCTGTAATGTATTTTCGAACAGAAAGAACAGGCCAAGCTCAAGGGTCTAAACCTAGTGGATTTATCGTTTGGTAGGCTATCTGGCTTAGTAGCTGAATCTAGGTGCCCTTATCCTTCTAGAACTCGTGTCATCGTGTGGTCTCGAGTAGGTCTCATGCATATTCTAACTCATTCAAGTAAACAGAAAACCACTCAGAAAGAATTAAAATTGCAAGTTACGTGTAATGGATCAAAAGCTCACAGTTGGTTTGCTAGTCGGATTCGGTCATTTTCATGCAATCAAGGCTACAAACTACAAGTGTGATTAAAAATTCTGTTCTGACCAGGCAATTTAGCATCAAAGCATACAAGTTGGTTCTCAAGTTTTAGGTTAAGCAGTCTAAGCATCATTATGAAAGTTTGAACAACAACTTAACATCAAAAATCAAGAACTGAGCCATTCTAATGCTAGAGAGACTGTAATGGAATCACGAGGCACACATAAAACACAATCAAGGGCAATCAAGTTCATGCAAGGTTCTCTAGCATCCTACCCACACTTAAATCAGACTGTGTCCTCACAGGACTAATTCTAGAGTTCAGAGTGGAATGGAAGAACCTGGATGAGGACGGTTGATTCCAGAGGGTAAGCACGGATCCGGAGAGCGGAGGAAGTGTAACAGAACCTGAAGCAAAGGGAGTCTACCGATTGCCTACAAAACAAAAACAAATGAAACATAAAAAGGAAACCGGGACAAGTGTCCCGGATCCACACAGAAAAAAGTTGGACCGAAATCCGAAAATAATAAATAAAAAGAAGACACCAGAAAAGGAATACAACCCGATCACTGCTGGTCCTGTGAGCCGGGAGGTGGAAAGTGGAGAAATTCGCCGAGCTGGCGTTGCCACGCCATCTGTGCCTCATATCGCCGGTCGGCGCGGCGCATATGTTGCTACATAATAGTCCAACGCGCCTCTTGAGTGGCGTTGTCGGTGATGCGCCACTCTGCAGTCGCTCGTACAACTCACCCACGTCCGCGGGGTGCGGTCGGGGCTGACGAGTAGGCACCGGATATGGACCGGGAATGTGTGGCGGCGACTGGTGGATGTACCCTGCCTGATGGTGTGGCGAGGGTATATAATCATGAAACTCAGGCGGCGGCTGCGGCTGCTGCTCCTCAGCATCATCTTCTGCCTCTGACTCGACCACAGGCTGGAGTGGAGGATCAGCTGCTACATGGGGACTGAGGTCGAGTTCTAAGTCGTACTCAACCGCCAAGTCTCCTCCAACGGTCCGAACTGGATGTCGAGGAATGTGCGGGCCATACTCATGGCTGATGCCGAAGGAGAGGATGAGCTCTCCTATGAAGTTGCCTCCCAAGAGTTTGCGAGGTGGCGTCTTCCTCTTGGTCTTCTGGCTGAAGATTGAGCTAGCACCCAGCCGGGGTGGAGAGGGTAGCTCTCTCGGATGGCTCGGAGAAGCATGAGCTCCTCCTTGAGGATATGGTGGCGATCCTTGTCTCGAACATATAAAAGTGACCTCCGCCAAACCATATGAATAAATTTATAGAGCGGGTGAGAGAGAGACTTAACTGAGTTGCTCGTCCCGAGGCGATCGCCAGGTACGCCTGTCATGTGGCTCTAGAGCGCGTGGTACTCCTCGTCATCATCATCCTCGCCCCAGCCCAGGTGATGATCGTGATAGTGCTCGTAGGGGATGCCCAGATGAGCGGCAAACTTATCGTAGGTGAGCTGTCGGTACACCCCACCAAAAAAGAAGGTGACAACCTTCTGGCGCTGCTTCCTCTTGTGCTCCTCCAGGTCAAAGGTCGCCCAGAACTCCTGGAGAGCGATCTCTGGATAATCAGCAGCTATGGTGGTCAACTCCAGGAGACCAGCCGGTGCTAAGGCGTCATGCACGTTCCGGTAATAATCCTTGTCATGCTCCTGGAGTGACTCCATGGACAGAGGGCGCACGTCAGCTCCACGGATGTGCTGAATCTTCTGGAAGCACTCAAAATAGAAATCCGGTAGACGGGCGATGGTGGGATGACATCCAGCATGGCGGGGTAGAGCAGGTGATGGACCCAGAACAGCGGGTGTGACGGGAGCGGCAACTCCTAAGCTCGAGGCGCCATCAAGTCGCGCCTTAGTCATGCGCTCAAAGGTGTTCCTAGACCAGAATGAAACCAGATTAGTCAACCAAAACCTTACCCCACACTTAGTAGAAAAACTCGATTGCACAAAGAAATGAGGGAAACTAAGTGGGGTAAGCAAAGCGGAGTAACCGGTAATCATAGATAGTAAAATACATACTTAGGAACAGCCAGAGTCGGATAAGCACAATCAGAGTTCAAAAAGTCAAACCGACAGTTTGGAAGTCAACATTTAAGCATATCGAACCCTAATCATGGCAAGACTATCAAAACTTGGAGAATGACGGTAAAATATGATTTCAAATGACAGCACGATAATATGATCAAGAATGAACACTTATGACAGCCAAACGATCAACAACAGTTCAAAGTCAAACCGTCATTTCTCACAAAAGTCAACATAACAAGAAATTAATCGTATGCATAACAACACATGACCAACTGATATGGAAATTAAGCACGGGACTCCCTAAGCATGCTAGAACAGTTCTACAGGTTCAGTTAATCCTAGTTCACACGAAACAGTTGGCACGCAAAATGAGGCAAACCGAAAAGTCAACTGAAAGTCAACCCTGACGAAATTCAGAAATCTACATGTCAAAAGATTCGTATCGAAAAGTTATACAACTTACTTTGAAGTCATGATTGCTAAAAATGAACGAGTTGAGAGGAATCATTGAAAAACTTGAAAACTGGGGTTTCGGAGAACTGGAGCTGCAAAGCTCCGATTCGGCTGTTCTAGGGCTCGTTGGGATCGGAAAAATGAGGGGAAGGGAGCGGCGGCGGTGGGCGGCGGCGGCGATGGCAGCAAACGTCGGCGGCGGCGGGTTGAAGGGAGTGGGTGGTCGGTGGCAGTTTTAAAACAAATAGGGGAGGTTTTTTTTCGGTGGTATGAACGAAAATGAGTGAAGGAGAGAGAGGAGGCAAATCCGGATTTTAAAGTGGGGGATTTCTGATATTTGAAATTGTTTTCGGTGAAAATTATAGGGTGTTTTCGCCGAAAACTTTAGTTAAACTGGACAGCCGATTTTCGAAAGGAATTTCGCCGAAAATGGCCACATGTTTTCGCCGAAAATTTGTATTAAAATGACTGTTTGATTTTCAAGAATTATTTCGCCGAAAATGGACAGCTATTCGGACCGAAAACTTTGAACTACGAAATACAGTGAAAGCCAAAAGGCGGATTCGCCGAAAATGGAGGGTGATTTCGCCGAAAATTTTGAACTGTTCGGGTTTAAAGTATTTTCGCAAATTCGGCTAACTTCAGAAAATCACAGTTAAATCCACAAAAATCGGAACGACCTCAATCAACTTGCAACTGACTCTATGACATGCAGACTCTACACAAAGAATAATAAATCAAACAAACTGACACTTTTGGCTCTCCCGAACCGACTCTAAAATACCAAGTTCAACAAAAATTAAAACAGACTCCAGCCGTGGGTTGCCTCCCACGAAGCGCTCTTTTATTAACGTCCTTGAGCTGGACGATACCTGGACGGTATTAGGAGACATCCCAACTCAGATTCTCCTTCACGCTCGCGTCGGAGTTCATGAAGTACAGCTTCGGGACTTCTCCGGTAAGCGTGAATTTCTTCCCGTTCGCATGCAAAAGCTTGGTACGTCCGTCGGGAAGATGATCAACGAACTTGAATGGTCCGAACAGCTCTCTAGAGAGCTCATCCTTCTTGAGTGTGACGATGGAAGGAATGAGGACTGTCGGTTTTTCTTTTTCTTTCTTCTTCGGCTTGTTATCACCAGGATCGGTGATCGTTAGTACTTCCTTAGGAGATGCTTTCGGCTTCTCCTTCCATACTTGTTCCGGCGCCGGTTTCTCGGAACGAAATGGTGGTGCAGCTGGCTCAGTGGAAGACGGCAAAATTTTTGGTCTCCAGACCATTTGGGTCTTCGTCTTCTTGTTCTTTCCTCGAGGTCTGCTTGGTGGTTTAGAAGAGGCTTGCAGTTCCTTCTTCTTCTTAGGTGGCTTCTGAACCGAAGTATCTGGCTTCTTCTTAATAACCTGTTCAATCTCTGCAGCAACAACTGATCTAGAGGCACTGGAAGAAGCATTAGTAACGGAGTTTACCGGAGTCAACCCCACCGTTTCAACAGCTAGGCAGTGAGATTCTTCATTCCTAGAGTCATATTTCATGCCATCTTTAAGACGGAACGTTTTTGTTTCTTTACCGACTCTTAAAGTTAAAGAACCATTTGGAACATTAATATTCATTCCAGTAGTAGCCATGAAAGGTCGACCTATGAGAATAGTAGCATCATCTGTACTCGTATCCATAATCACATAATCAGCCAAGAACGTGAACGGACCACATTTAGTGACAACGTCTTCAATCTCTCCCTTAGGGGTTTTAAGCGATCTATCAGCAAAGACGAGTTGCATACTAGGCGGTTCAAGTTCTCCTAGATTCAGTTTTTCATATAGACTCACAGGCATAACATTAACAGATGCTCCTAGATCAACTAAGCAACGTTCAATTTCAACATCATTGATGACCAAAGGCAAAGTAAAAGAACCAGCATCAGATAACTTAGCTGGATATGGAGAAACAGGTTTCTTAGCACGAATGTCAGGATATCCTTCCTTGTTCCCCTTCATGCCAGTCTTGATCCTTGCGTTTGGCAGCAATGCTCTAGGAAAAGGAGGCTTTACGACGTATGGTGCAAGAGGCGGATCCTCCTTAGGCGCCGGTTTCTGCTCCTCTTCTTCTTCCTCTTCTTCTGGAGTTTCAGCGATCCTGCGTAAAACAGAATAAGCATCAGCAATTAAGTTTGGAAGTTTTCGAGCAGTTACCATTTTAGCCTGTTCTTTTCTCGGATTCGGCTCTGTCTGGCTTGGAAGCTGGCCAAATGGTCGACCAGATGCTAGCATGCTCGAGATGTTGTTCACGACTTGCTCAATTCTTTGTCCAAATGCTATCTGTTTTTGATTGAGAAGAGCTTGAGCCTTGAACTGACTGTCATGATCATCGAGTCTTGTGATGATCTGGCTGAGCTTCTTATCCAGGTCACTGACATTATTATCTCTTTGATGCTGCTGACCTGGATAGGTATTGTTAAGATATTGATTCTGGCGATTGCCAGGAGCAGTTCCATAATTACCCGGATTGCGATGCGGCGGCTGGTAGACACCTGCCGGCGGATGGTTAGGCTTCTGATCCTGAGCTGGACCAGCCGGGCGGTTATTCTGGTTCTGGTTATGATTGGCGCCAGCATTGTAGGGGGTCTGTCTTGATAGTTCCCTTGCTGTCTGAAGTTACGATCACCAGCATAACCATTCTGATTATTAACGAAGCCTTGTTGGATGAAATTTACCTCTTCGGCAGACCAGACTTCTGCCTTACCAAAGTTCTGACAACGGCCTCCATTATGTGAGCAAGCTCCACACCAGTCGCAATCAGTAACATAGACAGAAGTCGCCGGTGGCTTGATCGGTGTGGTAGACTTCTTCAAATGCTTCTCTACCTCTGCCTTGATAGCTGCTTCGAAATCTAGCTTACTCCTTGATCCTTCAGATTGTCGCTCCCAGTTCCTTGACTTGGAGGCACAGTTTGCGAAGTGGAGAAGAGCAGCTTCCGGAGTGAGTGTAGTGCAATCCCCTTCAGCTAGAGAATTGACCCACTTGGCAGATTCTTCTCGAAGTCCACGAGAGAAGATTTCAGCTAACTGCCTCTGCTCGAATCCATGATGAGGGCAGGTGTAGAGAAGTTATTGGAATCGATTCCAAGTATCATATAAGCTTTCTCCTTCTTTCTGGGAGAATCTGGCGATGCTGTCCTTGATGGCAGTTGTTCTGGCTGGAGGGAAGTATTCTTCAACAAAGTCCTGAGCCAGAGTATCCCAGTTAGTGTAGTAGCCAGGTGGTTTGCCAGTAAGCCACCTCTTAGCAGCGCCTTTCAAAGAGAACGGGAAAGCTCTCAGACAAAGAGTGTTTTTGTCGAGGTTTCCATTCTTAAAAGTACTGCAGAGATCAAGGAAGTCTGCAAGATGAGTGCACGGATTGTCTAGGGGTCTGCCTTCAAACTGTAAATCCCTAGAGATCATAGTCAAGAATGGAATCTTGATCTCATAGTCAGGATCTCCTTCAATGCGCGGAATGGCAATGGCAGATCGAACGCTAGTCGCGCTCGGCTTGTTATAGTCTGCTAGAATCTTCTGTGCAGGTGGTGGTTGATCGCCGTTTGGTGGTAATCTATCACCCATGGTAGGAGATGGAGGAGGTGAGAGCGACTCGGTGTATGAAGCGGATGAAGATGACGGTACTGGTGAAGATGGAGATGAGGAACTCTCCTTCGGTTCCTCGATCTTGATCGGAGTGATGAATGGATTGGATCTGCCTTCCTTCAGAATCTGTGATCGTAGAGGTGTAGTAGAACTGCCTGGGTTCCCTGCAATCTTAGCCTGTTCGGTTTGAGAGCGAGTCCAAGGACGGTGAGGCATACACCTGTAAACCTACAGATAACAAAGACAAACAAAACCAGTGTAAAATCGAAGTGGGTGAAAAAAAATGAAAGATGGAAGATAGAAGAATAAATTGCCAGTTCTTCTTTCAACAATCAAAAGAAGTCCCCGGCAACGGCGCCAATTTGGTGAACCGCCCGGTCATTGTTATGCGGACGATTCAACCAAATAAAAACTACTAATGCTAAGAAAAAGCGTATAGCAGATCGTATTCCAAGGGCTTTCTATGATTGGTTACTTCAGAACTAGCAAAATACTCGAAGGAAAACATGTTGTGCGTGGTGTGAGTTCCACGACTTCTATTTCTAAGGAATGCAGAAAAATTAAAACAAATTAAACTAAAGCAGATTGGGAATTAGGGTTTGAAAACAAGAATGACAGACGAACTTAGACTTTGAATCCCCCTTCATTCCCCAGAGCATTGGCAATCAACAGATCAGCGGATTTCGATTCTCATTCAATCAATTGCTAAGACACCACCATAACTCCCTACCCTTAGGTTTAAGACCGGCGAACGTTCGCTCTATCCGTTCTAACTACCAAGATTAACTAGCCGCCCGGGTACGGTCGCCTCTCGCAATGACTTAATTAATTGGTGTAATTACTAATGATTAATGAGTTACTCTTGCAGTGAATTAACCCTAACCGGTTCCTACGAAAGGCACACTCCAATTATAAGGTTAGTTGTTTAATTCGATGTTCTAAAGTAAGGCGAGCGTTCGCTTCTATCCTTAACTTAGCCAGAATCTAATCTAGGTGATCAATCCAGATAAGAAACATGAACAAGGAAGAACAAATCAAACATGAAAAAGAACTGATTGAATTTCGAATCTAATCACCGCCGATCCGTGACAGCTTTAAAGCCCTGGGTCACTTAGGGTTCATCTAGTCTAAGCTCTAACGAGTTTAGCTACTCATGATCATTACAGAAGAAACAAAGACAAGGAAAGAGTTCATCATTCAAAGGAAGAACAGAAAACAATCTAAAAAACCTAATTCAGACGACTCTGGCAGACTTCGATCTTCGGTAAGTTACACTCCTAGCTCCGGTTCTCCGAGATGGGAGGGATGGCGTCATGATCTCTATCCGGCTTGTTCCAGCCTTGTCGCCTGGCCCAATAATGAAGCCCAAGCCTGTGGGTCTTCCAGGGGTGTTGTACCTCGTAAGTAATGGAGGGGGTAGTTAGTTCAAGGGAAAGGGAGGCGATCAGTTTAAGGAATGAGAAGGGAAGCGAGTAGCGTACCGCAGAGCATTTTTTCCGCTGGGTAAAAGTGTTGTCCCCCGGTTAATGGGGTGTACGGGGGGTATTTATAGTACCCCTGTCTTGGTCGCCAAGGCTGAATCTCGGCCACTCGTTTGTAGCCTCCGTAGGATGTTGACACGTGTTCGCCTTGCCTTGGAACCCTAAGAGCCGCCGAGACTGGGCCGTCGCTTTGGGCCTCCCTTTGCTTCCTGGGCTTGCTTGCTTAGCCCATCTGAGCAGTCGCCTAGGCCCAGCTTCTCAGTACCAGCGGCTGTGTCCAGGACGCCGTGTGGGCCGCTATGTGGGCCTTTGGATTTCGCCGGGCTGGGCCCATCAATTGCCCCCAAGCCCTTAGTCGAGCTTTGCTTGGCTGAGGGCTTACTCATAGTTCGGACCGCTTGTCTTGTGATCGCCGCAGGAGAACCCATCAATTGCCCCCAAGCCCTTAGTCGAGCTTTGCTTGGCTGAGGGCTTTTGGCCACCTATGCCGTGTCGCTTTGCCGCTTTGTTGCTTTGCTGCTTTGCCGCTTTGTCGCTTTATCGCTTTGTCTCTTTGTCGCTTTTATCACTGCTTCCTATCGCCCATTTTTCATTTCTCCTGCGCCCCTCTACCGCTCAGGGCACTATGGTCTTTTACTCCCTAGCTTGCTGGAGAAGTTGGGGAAATCGGGGTATTTCAGTAATTGCCCAAAAAGTCATCATTACCTTATCCTTCCAAACGTCACCTCAGCCGCGCGTGTCCCCAATGAAACGTCGCGACGGTTCCGTTTCCCGCCAGCACGTCCCTTCAGCCGCGCGTGCTCCCCACTCATTAGCCGCAACGGTTCCATTTCCCGCTCACTGGCCTTCCTATATAAACCCTTATTTTTACTGTCCTCCTTCCTTTTTTACTCCTTCTCTGCCGCCTCGCTCCCATTTTTACAGTCCTTTTGCTTCCACTGTTTCCTCCTTCTTCCGACGAGCCTTCAACTGTTTTCCTCTTTCTTCCGATGAGCCCTCAACTGTTTCCTCTTTCTTCCGACGAGCCTTCAACTGTTTCCTCTTTCTTCCGACGAGTGGAAAACGTTCATTCCTCTTCCTTACTCCTTTTCAGATGTCTGGCATTCCCCGACGCCCACCTGGTACGTGACTCCTCCTTTCTTTCTCACCCTCGTTGCAGTCCTGCTGTGTGTTCCTTTTTCTTCTCTGCTCCTTGTTGTTTTCCTTGAACCATGGATTCTGATACCGATAGCCAGAACCAAAGCCATTCTTACTCCGCGGGTACCGATCCTTCCCCCTCTCCTTCATGCTCTCCCTCATCTTCTAACCAAACCCCTGAACGGGTGCCCCTAAATCCTCCGCCCTTGGCCGAAACTTCCTCTGCCCAGATTTCCGACGTGGCCGAGGAAACTTTTGATGAATCTACCACCCTTCCTTTCTGGGGTCCTCATCAAAAAGGATTCGAGCGGGCCCGCCATGGGGTTGAGATTGACCCTGAGGCGACCAGGGTCACCGGGTCTTACTCTATCGTCAACTGGCGATCCATGTGGCAAGGAACTGCTTGTGACGAGCGTACGGTCATTGGCCCAGGCTACTTTCCCTCAGGATCAGTAGAGAGAATCGCCCGCGTTCTCCCGTTCGCCCTGTTGCCGTCCTCCTGGAGGTTCGTCGTGGCCTCTCGGCTCTCTACGATTGGTAATTGCCCCCTGGGTGGCACGACATCTGGACTGAGGCCTTCACCAATGGTATTCGCCTTCCACCCTCATCATTCGTGATTGATCTGCTTTAGTGCTTTGGTGCTTCTCTTGGCGCCTTCAATGTCGGGTGCTGGGCCTCGGCTTCTGCCTTCGAGTGCAGTTGTGTGGCCAAGAAAATCGCCCCCACTCTTCGGTTGTTTCAATTGATTCACTATGCCAAACATACATCAAATGGCATCAGCTTTGTTCGCCGGACTGATCTTTCTCAAAAGGGCACTTATTCATCTCCGAAACCTCGCCCCACATGGT
The DNA here is from genome assembly GCA_034768395.1 of Linum lewisii. Lineage (NCBI taxonomy): Eukaryota > Viridiplantae > Streptophyta > Magnoliopsida > Malpighiales > Linaceae > Linum > Linum lewisii. Next base: position 8,180,315 of record CM068300.1, read on the forward strand.
ATCATTCGTTTTTCAACTTCTGCCCCAGCGACACGGATCGTCACTGGGCTTCACTGCTCCCCTCATCCTGGTCTTCTGGCGACGTGAGCTATTTCAACACCGAGCTTGATCCTACCCCTGAGGAAATACTCCTACGTCGCCAGATCCTTCTTGACTGCCATCACCTATCGTCCACCTCTGGCCTGAGAAATGCTCAGGCGGGGATACGAGGAGGTATATTTTATGCCTAGGCAATGCCAATTGTTTTCCTCTTTTAGCTAGAGCTGTCTATCTTGTGCAATTAAGTCGCCGAAGTCAAATCCCTAGGAACACACAAACTTCGCATTACCGCCTACCATCTTTCTGCCACTTATATGTGTTTGTACCGTTTTTGTGTTGCATTTTTGTGTTGCTCTCTCTTTTTTTATATATTAACCCTTGAGTTGTCTTTTTTTATATATTAACCCTTGAGTTGCTCTCTCTTTTTGTGTTGCTGGATGCCTCCTCACCACTGCCGCCCGCGGGCCTGTTGGTGAGACTCGCCCTAGCCGACAAGAGTCTGCTACCGCCGTCCCTGCCTCTTCCCAGCCTCCCCTTGAAAAATCTAAGGGAAGAGGAAAACGACCGAGACAGACGAAGGCCTTACTTCCTCAAAAAGGAAGAAGAAGGCTGGGGCTTCCAAGCCGAGGAAGAAGACGGGCGAGAGCTCCAGTCGCCTGCAGCCGCCACTCCAACCGGTGGTAGAAGTCGAGGACGATGATGTTGAAACCGAAACTCTCCTCCGCCGCCAATCACCTCGAGCAGACAATAATCCTCCTGCGAGGGAGCCCCTTGACCAGCCTGCTGACGAGGACGCCCTTTCATATGACGACTCCTATCTCTCCACCGAGCCTATCCTTCCTCCTCTAGACCCGGCAGATCTTGAAACGGACCCTGCCGTGGAACTTGATCCCGCCGCACAGAGCCTCCCCACGATCATTCTCGCCCACCGGCGGTCAACATCGATCACGCCCGTCGGGCTAACTGGTCTGAGCAGGCCAATACCATTTTTGACCGTCCTGCTCCTGCTGGTCGGGAGGGCGAGGGGCGCTTTCGCCTATCGTACTTCGCTGTTGTCCATCCGGTCGCATCCCACATATCCCCCCGGATGGCCAGCGATATTGCTGAGGAATTTTCCTGCGGCATTTACGCGGGGGTGACCGCACCCGGAGAAGGCTCGGAGATCCCAGATCTGCACGGGGCGACCTCCTGCCGGCTGCTTCAGGTATTTGTGAAATGCCTTTGCTCGTCTGTATGCTCACTTCGCTTTGTTGGTACATCCCTTTTTCTTGCCCTGCTCATAGCCGCTTCGTTACGTAGGCCTTTGCCGAGCTCGGCGACTTGTCTTTTGCATGCAAGCACATGCAAGAGGAAAACCAGAGGCTGAAGGAGGAGGCAGAGAACTTACGCTCCATGCGTATGGATCTTACTCGTTATCACAACGAGGAGAAGGTATTTATCTGCTTGCCTCTCTTCCTCTTTATTTGTTTATATTATTATTGTCTTTATTCCCATCCAAACCGTTGCCTCGCGATCCTACTGAGACCTTTACTGTTTATTGATCCTAGCGCCGAGCGGACGTGGCGACCTCTGCTGCTGGCTCTTTGAAGGAAAGCCTGGCCGAGGCGAATACCCGGATCGCCCAAATGGAGGGTGTCCAGGAGGACTTGCGATCTGCTAATGAGCACATCGTCGCTCTTGAAGCCGAGTTGGATGAGGCTCGTGGCAAGGTCGCTCAGGTGGAGGAGATAACCGCCGAAAGGGATAGTGCCAAAGAGCTGCTTATCGACTCCCTGGCGGCACAATCGGCGGCGGATCGTGACCTCGCAGCTGCCAAGGCTCAGTATGACGAGACTGTGGCCTACTATACTCATGCTCTCGGTGAGAGTATGCGTGTGGTGATGCGCAGTTGTCGTAATGAGTTTTACGAGTTGTTTCCCAACAAAGGTTGGCCTGGGCGAAAAATGGTTCGTGCTGTCATCCGAGGGCTTAACCGCTACAATCTTGGGGTTCCCGACCTACCCGACGCCGAGGAAGAGGCTTATTTCCGAGACGTTGCTCGCTTGGAGCGTGAGGTAGTGGCGGCAGATGCTGAATATGTGGCGGCCACTCGCCGCAGCCGTGGCCTGCCTGATTTGAATCCCGATGGCTCGGAGGTTCAGCCGCCACCCTCTGATCAAGCTCCCTCGACCAGTGGCAAAGACCTCGACTCCGCCACTGATCCTTCCAAGACTGGCGAGAAGGGCTCCAGTGCCAAAGACCCCTGATCCTGCTTCTGACCTGTTGTGATGACTGTTTTCTTTTTAGACAATCAACATCATGTTTTTGCTTATTGTTGCTACTGCTCTCTCTTTCTCTTTTTCTCCTTTTTTTATGAAATATGCCACTTAGCTTATTTTTGTGTATTTTTAACCTTGGTCCTATATCTTGTGATGCCTTTTCTGACCGCTTTGCTTCTTTCCTTTATACCGATAGTTTCGCTGCCAAGAGGATATACCCGGTAATTTATCCATGCCCGTAAGTCTAGCGATTCAATGCCCTTAGGCCTTATATGACGATCTTTGATGCCCTTAGGTCTTACACAGCGATTTGTTAATGCCCGTAGGTCTTATATAGCGATCTCAATGCCCTTAGGTCTTACATGATAATTTTGCTGCCCTTAGGTCTTACACAGCGATTTTTTAATGTCCGTAGGTCTTATATAGCGATCTCAATGCCCTTAGGTCTTACATGATAATTTTGCTGCCCTTAGGTCTTACACAGCGATTTTTTAATGCCCGTAGGTCTTATATAGCGATCTCAATGCCCTTAGGTCTTACATGATAATTTTGCTGCCCTTAGGTCTTACACAGCGATTTTTTAATGCCCGTAGCGGCTCCAATGCCCTTAGGTCTTACATGATAATTTTGATGACGCAAAAAATATTCTGGATTTAAATATTAAAGCCCTTGGCTACTTTTAAAACTACCATCGATTACAAGTGCTAATCATAATATCGCCTGAGATGCATGGAGTTCCACGTTTTGGAAATTTTTGTTCCATCCAATTCTGCCAGCTTAAAGGTATTGGCCCCTATTACTCGCCGTACTCTATACGGTCCCTCCCATCCAGGATTGAGCTTGGCTGCCCCGACCGCCGGCCTGAAAATTTTCCTCAGTACTAAATCATTGAGCGCGATGTGATGTGGTCGGAGCTTTAGATTATATCGCCTGGCTAGCTGTTCCTTTTCAGCGATCAGCCGCATCTGCGCTTTTTCTCTTTTTTCCTCAATCATGTCCACGTTAAGCATCAATTCTTGTTCGTTGACCTCGTCCCTGTACTCCTGTATCCGTATAGATGGGATTGAAATCTCCACCGGGAGGACCGCCTCAGTCCCATATGTCAATGTATAGGGAGTCTCACCTGTCGCCGTTTTATAAGCCGTACGATGAGCCCATAGTACGTGATCAAGCTCCTCGACCCATACACCCTTACATCCATCCACTCTTTTCTTTAAACGTTGCAAGATAAGTTTGTTAGCCGCCTCCGCTTGTCCGTTGGCTTGTGGGTAGGCGACTGAGGCGAATCGTAGATTTATCTTCAAATCATCACAAAATTCTTTAAAGACTTGTGAGTCGAATTGAGTACCATGATCACAGATAATACTTTCCGGTATGTCGAACCTGGTGACGATACTTTTAAACGCGAACTTTTGTATCTGCTTAGCGGTGATACTTGCCACTGATTCTGCCTCAACCCACTTGGTGAAATAATCAACAGCCACGATGAGGAATTTCCTTTTCCCCGAGGCTTCCGGAAATGGGCCTAGGATATCCATCCCCCACCTCGCAAATGGCCATGGGCTGACATTCGCCTGGAGCGCTGTTGCTGACAACTTGTGATAGCTTGCAAATTCCTGACATTTGTGGCATTTCTTCACCAGGTTGCCAGCCTCCTTTCGCATTGTTGGCCAATAGAAGCCCTGGTAGATTAAGTTCCTTTCCAAACTTCTTGTTCCCAAGTGAGTGCCACACACTCCTGAATGTACTTCCTCCAGGGCCCAAGCTGCATCCTCCTCTCCCAGGCATCGCAAGTATGGACCCATGGCTGACTTTCGATACAGCTCCCCCCTATTATAGTACACCTTCCTGCTTTTCGCCGGAGCTTGGTCGCCTCTAACGGGTCGCTTGGTACAGTGTCGTTATCCAAATATTGGATAATAGGTGTTCGCCAGTCGCTTTTTCCAATTCCGCTAATCATGTGGAAACACTGCTTCATCCTTGTTTCCTTCTCCACTGTGACCATTCGCCCCTCTTCAAAATCTGTCGCCGTTGCTAATTTCGATAATGCATCCGCGTGGCAATTTTCCTCTCTAGCAATCTGGGATATAACCACCTTTTTGAATTCCGATATAAGCAGTTTCACTTCATCAAAATAGGGGAGGAGCGACTCCTCCTTTACCTCAAAGCTCCCATTAACTTGGTTGACTACTATCGCTGAATCTGAGAAAACTTTGATGTTAGTAACTCCCATACTTTTAGCGATTCGCAAGCCAGCCTCCAATGCCCCATACTCAGCTGCGTTGTTGGTTTGATTAGTTGCGAATCGCAATGCGACCTCGTGGAGGATCCCACCAGGAGACCTTAGGACTATCCCCGCGCCTGATCCTCCTTTACTCGAGGAGCTGTCTGTGAATAATGTCCATTCATCGCCTTCCTCGTTATCCTCTTGTACTGCCCCTTCAACTACAAAATCCGCAAGGACTTGGGCCTTGATCGCCGTTCGTGGCTGGTATCGAATGTCATACTCGCTTAACTCAATCGCCCACTTAGCTAATCGCCCTGCCACGCTCATAGATCTTAACACATTCTTAATCGGAAGATTCGTGAGCACATGTATTGTGTGTGCCTGAAAATATGGTCGTAACTTTCTGGCCGCACAAACCACAGCATACGCCATTTTTTCTATCGCCGGATACCTTGTTTCAGCGTCGACTAAGGTTTTACTTGTGTAAAAAATAGGGTGTTCGGCTTTGTCCTCTCTTCGAACTAAAACCGCACTAACTGCCTTTGGAGAGATTGCGATATAGAGAAATAGATCTTCATTTAACTTTGGAGATGCAAGTACAGGAGGGGTAATTAAAAATTGCTTCAGCTCTTCAAAAGCCTTGTTACATTTGTCATTCCATGCAAACTTTGATGCATTCTTCAAGGTCGCAAAAAACGGAGCGCAGCGGTCGGCGATCCTGGGAATGAATCGATTGATTGCCGTCAGTCTTCCAGATAGAACCTGAACTTCCTTCACGGTCTTCGGGGGTGCCATTGCTGTAATCGCCGCGATCTGCGCTGGATTAGCCTCTATTCCTCTCCTGGTTATGAGATATCCCAGAAACTTTCCTGATGTCGCCCCGAACACACACTTCAAAGGGTTTAGTCTGAGCGAATATTCCTGTAATGTGTTGAAGGTTTCTCTTAGATCGCCAAGATGATCATCGGATTTCTTACTTTTGACCAAAAGGTCATCCACATATGCCTCCAAGTTTCGGCCGAGCTGCTTGACAAAGACTGTGTCGATCATTCTCTGGTAAGTTGCGCCAGCGTTCTTGAGCCCAAATGGCATTACCCGGTAGCAGTAGTTCGCTGTGGGCGTCATGAAAGCCGTTTTCTCTTGATCCTGCTTGTGTAAAGGTATTTGATGATATCCTGAGAACATATCCAGAAAGGACAGCATTTCATTATTCGCCGTTGCGTCTACCAGCTACTCTATATTGGGCAAGGGGTACGGATCCTTGGGGCAAGCATCATTAAGGTTGGTGAAGTCGACACACATTCGCCATGCTCCTGACGATTTCTTCACAAGAACTACATTAACTAACCACTCAGGATACTGCACCTCTTTAATAAATCCTGCCTTCAAAAGCTTTTCTACTTCATTCGCCACCGCTTGCTGCCTTTCCCTGCAGATGTTCCGCCGCTTTTGCTGGACTGGGCGACTCCCGGGTTCGATTGCTAGAGAGTGTTTGATGATGTCTGGAGTGATTCCTGGCATATCACTTGGTGACCATGCGAACAGGTGCGAGAACTCTCGGAGCAACTTGACCAACTCTTGCTTCTTGTCATCGCTTAGGTAGGACGACACTCGAACTGTCTTACTTTCATCTTCTTCGAACAGCGGTATTGGGACGTCCGGTTCCGCTGGTATGACTCTTTCTCCTTCGTTTTCCGCCTCTAAGCTTATGGTGAGGCAAGTGCTTTTAGTCGCCGCCCTGTAACACCTTCTGGCGATGTCCAGGTGCCCCCAGCCAAAACCTATCCCTTCATTAGTGGCGAACTTCAGTACTTGGTGCACTGGGGAGGAGATTGCTTGGAAGGCCGCGAGCGCCGGTCGCCCTAGGATCATGTTGTACGTGGATTGACAATCCATGACATGGAAGTCGATGGATCGAGTGACCTGCAAGTCTCCGTCCCCAATGGTTACCGCCATCGTGGCTATTCCCTTGATGGGGACTGTGTGCCCTGAAAACCCCGAGATGGTAGTTTTTGTTTGCCTGAGCAAGCTAGCTGGCAGGTTCATCTTTTTGTACAGCTCCCAGAAAATGATCTCCGCCGAGCTCCCTTCTTCAACCATCACTCGCTCCACTCGGCTATTGTGTGTGATTACCTGAATCACCATCGCCTCCAAACTTGGGCCTCCTACCCGGGCCATATCTTCTTCCGAGAATCCCAGCGTTGGGCGACTGACTTGATCTATCATCATTACTTCCTTTGTTTCCTCCTTTTTGACTTTCTTTGTTGGGCAACTTTCCCCACCGAAAATGGTTTGGTAAACGTGGTTCACCTCAGGTCGAGGCTTTTTCTTGCTATCTTCATTGTCCAAAGGCTCTTTAAGCCGGGCGAAGACATCACCCTTCTTGTCTTGTGATTCTCCTTTTCCGCGGCGATCATCTTCTTGCGGCTTATTTTTCCGCTTTGAGCTGACAATGAAATCCCTGAGACGTCCCTCTCTTATCCACCTTTCGATTTCATTTTTCAATTCCCTGCAATCTTCAGTGGTATGCCCATGAGAGTCATGGAAATCGCAGAACTTCTGGCAACTTCGCTGATCCGCTGGGGTGAACATTGGTCCCGGCCAGTTAATGGGATGTCCCTTATGCTGCATATACAACAGGATCTTTCTTCACGATTCCGAGAGCGGTGTGTAATCCACTCTTTCTTCTTGGTATCCCCTCTCCTGGTAACCCCTCTGCTCTCCAGGGTATCCCCTCTCTTGGTAACCCCTTTGTTCTCCCGGGCGGTATCTCCTGTATGGCGGTGTCTCAGAGGGCTGCCCTTTGGCCTGCTTGTTCCCTGTAACGAGCTTTTCCTCCCTCTTCGCCGCTCCTTGTAAAGGTTCTGCTAACTGCTCCTCAATCAAAATAATTTTATGTACCCTGGTTTCCAAGTCGGACAGCGACTTCGGAGCCACCTGTAACAGCGACTCTCGCAGTCTGCCATTATGGGTCGACTGGAATAAACTTATCGCAGCAATCTCATGATCCACCCTTTTGATGGATTGGACGACCCCAGTCCATTCGTCAAAGAATTCCTTCAGCGACTGGTTCGGCTTTTGCCTCAGGCTCACCAGTGCTTGCAACGTGACCGTCCTTGTTTTCTTGCACTCATACTTCTGTGAGAAGATCCTCGCGAAACCCTCCCACGACATTATGATGCCTTCCGGTAGATTCATGTACCACTCCCTAGCTCGCCCCCCAAGCGTTGCTGGAAAAGCCCTGCAGTATGCGGCGTCGCCAGCCTGCTGCATTGCATGGCGATCTGGAAGGCTTGAAGGTGCTCGTCCGGGTCGCTTGTACCTACATACCTATCCAGGTTGGGAGGCACCAACCCTTTTGGTAGTGGCTCAGCGAGTATCGCCCTGGACAGAGGTTGGCGAACGGCCAACTGTGCGGGTGAGATTTGAGTAGCAGGGAGGAACTGTTGTAATACCTCAAGATGAGAGTCCTGCGGCGACTGCCTGTCCCGAGTGTTGGCCCCGAGGGCTTGAGCTTGCTGAGCGATCACCGTCTTCAACATTTGGGTAAGCTCAGCATTTTGCTGCTCAAGGGACCGGAATCACTGCTCCAATAGTTCATAGGCATCGCCGGCAGGGATAGTACTTCGAGACTCCGAGTCACCTTCGAATTCGCGTTCCATGTTTCTAGTGAGATTTGGGTCTGCACGGGAACCTGGGTTGATGTGCTTGACCGGTGTTACTCCATCTCCTCCTTCACCATCCTCGCCCATCAGAGTGGGAATCGCTGATGAAGCCATGTGCCTTGGAAAGCCGCCTGATCGCCCCTATCTGGCGTGCCAATTGTTCCAGCCTTGTCGCCTGGCCCAATAATGAAGCCCAAGCCTGTGGGTCTTCCGGGGGTGTTGTACCTCGTAAGTAATGGAGGGGTAGTTAGTTCAAGGGAAAGGGAGGCGATCAGTTTAAGGAATGAGAAGGGAAGCGAGTAGCGTACCGCGGAGCGTTTTGTTCGCTGGGTAAAAGTGTTGTCCCCCGGTTAATGGGGTGTACGGGGGGTATTTATAGTACCCCTGTCTTGGTCGCCAAGGCTGAATCTCGGCCACTCGTTTGTAGCCTCCGTAGGATGTTGACACGTGTTGGCCTTGCCTTGGAACCCTAAGAGCCGCCGAGACTGGGCCGTCGCTTTGGGCTCCCTTTGCTTCCTGGGCTTGCTTGCTTAGCCCATCTGAGCAGTCGCCTAGGCCCAGCTTCTCAGTACCAGCGGCTGTGTCCAGGACGCCGTGTGGGCCGCTATGTGGGCCTTTGGATTTCGCCGGGCTGGGCCCATCAATTGCCCCTAAGCCCTTAGTCGAGCTTTGCTTGGCTGAGGGCTTACTCATAGTTCGGACCGCTTGTCTTGTGATCGCCGCAGGAGAACCCATCACGGCTCTTCGAACTAGAACTCCTCGCTTCAGAACTCCAGAGAAAAATCCTCCAAAACTGATCGCGAAAAGTTGTATTATGATTAATTGTTCGATCCCCCCTCTTTGGCCGCCGGGTTAAGTATTTATACTTAACCCTAAATTGGCCGGAACAGTTCATCATTTTTGCCGAAAATAATGACTTATTTTCGCCGAATATTTGCTTGTTAATGCTCGGCTGCTTCGGCTGACTCCTCTGTCCTTTTCGCCGAATAAGTACTCGGCGAAAACTTGATGTTTTCGCCGAAAACATCCTTTTGTTGGCGCCAGTGATTTTCCCTAGCATCTTCACCAAAAATCCTGAGCTCTTTTCGCCGAAGATGTTCTTCTCTTGACATAAGTTGGTTTACACTGTTATTTTCGCCGAAGATGTGAGCTTGTTTTCGCCGAATGTGTAAGTGTGAATGGGCAGATTTCCGGTTTGACTTTGATTGGCTCCTTTGATCGATTCCGGTTCAGTTCCTCGATGTTCCTATGCCTTAGACACGTCCATGGCTACTTTATTTGACGGCAAAAACCTGTGCTTACGCAAATTAAATGGCTGGCCTTCTTGCAGTGAGATAAAGTAAGGATCCAATCATTCCTCGAAAGAGAGTGGAATCGAGTGACTATACATTTTCATCTTTATCGAGTTTGAGAGAAGTGGCCAGCGCATTGAGCAGCTATTAGCTTGAAGCAGGTTAAATGTTGTGAAGAACGATTGAACATACATAATCACGTCAAATCGAGTGTCATCACTATCCAAGCTCATCCCCTACACCGACCATCACATTCCAGGTTCTTCGTATATCTCTACTCTAGTTTAGTCCTGTGAGGACACAAAACGATTTAAGTGTGGGGTAGGATTCTAGAGAACCTTGCCTGAACTTGATTGCCCTTAATTATGTGTTGTGTGTTTCTCGGTGCCTTTACAGTTTCTCTAGCAGTAGAATTACTCGGTTCTTGATTTTTGATGTTAAGTTGCTGTTCAAACTTTCATAATGATGCTTAGACTGATTAACCTAGAACTTGAGAACCAACGTGTAAACTTTGATGCTAAATTGCCTGGTCAGAACAGAATTTTTAAAATCACACTTGTAGTTTGTAGCCTTGATTGCATGAAAATGACCGAATCTGACTAGCAAACCAACTGTGAGCTTTTGATCCATTGCACATAACTTGCAATTTAAATTCTTTTTGAGTGATTTTCTGTTTACTTGAATGAGTTAGAATTTGCATGAGACCTACTCGAGACCACACGATGACACGAGTTCTAGAATGATAGGGGCACCTATATTCAGCTACTAAGCCAGATAGCCGACCTAACGATAAAATCCATTAGGTGTAGACCCTTGAGCTTGGCCTGTTCTTTCGGTTCGATAATACATTACAGCCATTTCCCATTCTTTCATTCCCCGTTGATCCCCTATGGTTGTAGTTCTAGATTGACCTACCGGAAGTCGGTTTGTGGTAACCTGCCTATAGCCATTAAACAGGTGGTCTTAGTTATTATGTCCAGACGTGTAAACCCCTCTAGCAACTACAAGAAAATCGGCACAAAGAAAAAAAATATAGAAAAAGAAGAAAAAGAAGCAAGCTTCGAAAAAAAAATGAAAAGAAGAAAATTCTGAAAAGTTCAAAGTATAGTTCAAATAAAACATTCTTCTCCCTACAAATGGAAGAACGAAGTCAAAAGAAAAGTTGAGAAGAAAAAAAAATTGTGCAAAGAAAATAAGTGCTAGGTTACTTGAGGGTATCATAGGACAAGCGTTCATTATTCCACCCGTGTCTGGTTAGACGGTAGGAAACCATAGATTAGATTCAAGGGAAGTTAGTCGAAAGCTACACCGCACCAAGCCATCATCATACATTCCATCATCCATCGCATCATAAACCCAAGTAGTGTAGATTTCATTACGGTCCTAGCATGGAAGTCCTTCTTGACTAGATACTCGTGTTGTCACAGTGGTAGAGATGTGGTCGAAATGCAAACCTATGACAGAATTCGGTAACAGAAAATGATTGAGAGAAGAAACACGTCCTTAAACACAGAGAGTGAGAGTTCCCATTGTACTAAATATTTCCTGTGTGAGGAGTCTGGTCGGTCAGGTCAAATTCGTGCATAATTGGTTGCTAATTACTTGTCGTGTGCAGCTTATTAGTGAGACCAGGTAATTTGGCTGATTTGTATGCATGTAAGGTTTCTTGTTCTAGGATTGAGCTGTCTAATAATTCATTGTGTTTGATTGAGCTCCAATTTAACTGATCTTATCATTTGTGAACATGAGTGTTTCTATTCAGTTTGCTTGAGGACAAGCAAAAGCTTAAGTGTGGGGTATTTGATGACACTCGATTTGACGTGATTATCAGCCTCATTTAAGCGACATTTCTTTGCTTAAGACATGGTTTTTAGGGTAGAATAGCGAATATTCAATCGATTGCCCTATCTCGTGCCATTTGCATTATCTTGGCCCGTTTCGGGTCTATTTGATGGTTTTCTAGTATTTTTATGTTAGCACATGTTTTTGCCGTCGAATAAGTAACCAAGGACGTGTCTAAGGCGTTGAAAAGTCAAGGAATTGCACAAGAATCGATCAAAGGAGTTAATCAAAGTTTAGAAAATTCCTGTCCGATTTACAAAGGAATTTTCGCCGAAAATACACTAGGATTAATTAGGGTTAAGTATAAATACTTAACCCGGCGGCCCAAACAGAGATACCTCATAATTCACATAATTCTAAGAATCCTCACGAGTTTGGGAGAGAGTTTTAGAGTTCGAAGAGCCAGGAAGAGATCGTGACGCCATCGTTTCACCTCGGTTTCTCGGAGCTAGGATTGAAGATTACCGGAGATTGAAGCTTCACGGATTCGTCAAATTAGGTTTTACAGTTCTTCTCTGTTCTTCCTACCTGAGATGTATTCCTTGTTTGTTTTCGATTCTCTTGTTTTTTATATGAGTAGCTGAACTTATAGAGCTTAGATTAGATGAACCCTAAGTGACCCAGGGCTTTAAAGCGGTCACGGATCGGCGGTAATTAGATTCAGAGTTCAATCAGTTTCTCTTTGCATGGTTGTTTTGTTCTTGATTGTTTATGTTTCTTCTCTGGTTGATCGCCTAGATTAGGTTTTTGCAAGCTAGGGTTAGTCGTCAGACATCTTCCTGCTTTGGCGCATAAACTTGTCTTCCTTGATCACCTAGTTTAGATTCTTGTTAAGCTGAGGATAGAAGCGAACGCTCGCCTCACTTTAGAACATCAATTCAACTAGTTAACCTTATAATTGGAGCGTGCCTTTCGTAGGAACCGGTTAGGGTTAATCCACTGCAAGAGTAACTCATAAATCACTAGTAATTGCACCAGTTAGTTAAGTCGTTGCGAGAGGCGACCGTACCCGGGTGGCTAATTAATCTTGGTAGTTAGATCGGATAGAGCGAACGTTCGCCAGTCTTAAACCTAAGGGTTAGGAGTTATGGTGGTGTATAGAAATTGATTGAATGAGAATTGAAAACCGCTGATCTGTTGATTGCCAATGCTCTGGTTAGCGAAGGGGGATTCAAAATCTAAGCTTGCATGTCGTCTGTTTAAACCTACAAATCATTCTGTCTTTAATCTCGTTTTAAGTTTCCTGCATCTTAGTCTAGAAGTCGTGGAACTCACACCACGCACAACGTGTTTTAACTTGGATAAATTGCCAGCTTCTTTGAGTAGTCAATTAGAAGAAACCCTGTGGAATACGATCTGCTTAGCTTTCCAGCTTGGTAGTTATTTGATACCGCTAAAACTGCAGCACCAAATTGGCGCCGTTGCCGGGGACTCTTCTATATTGTTTGAAAGAAGAGTTGGCATTTTATTCTTCTACTTTCCATCTTTCATTTTCCATCACACTTCGATTTTACACCGGTTGTGTTTGTTTTTTGTCCTTTATAGGATAAGAAATTCAGAAGCAAATCACTTCCGATCCACTTCCCCCTACCGCAATGGATGCTCAAAAGAGTCTTGCGGATTAAAATAAGCCAAGTGCTACTAGTGTTCGTTCTTCCATCTTTGTGCCGCGCGATGAAGACGGTCCTGACTATGAGATCAAGATCCCCTTCCTGGAAATGATTTCTAGGGATTTACAATTTGAAGGCAGGCCATTAAACAATCCGTGCACGCATCTGGCGATTTCCTTGATCTCTGCAACACTTTCAAGAATGGGAATGTCGACAAGAACACTCTTTGCTTGAGAGCTTTCCTGTTCTCTCTGAAAGGTGCAGCTAAGAGGTGGCTCACTGGCAAACCACCTGGCTACTACACTGACTAGGAGACTTTGGCTCAAGAATTCATAGAGGAATACTTCCCTCCTTCCAGAACAACTGCTTGTAAGAAAAACATCTCAAGGTTCAGATAGAAAGAAGGAATGAGCTTATACGATGCTTGGAATGAATTCCAGGAACTCCTCCACAGCTGCCCTCATCATGGCTTCACTCAGAGGCAGCTAGCCGAGATCTTTGCTTGGGGTATGAACGACGAGTCATCTGAATGGGTTAACTCCTTAGCTGATGGAGATTACACCGCACTCGCACCAGAAGCTGCTCTTCTTCACTTTGCAAACTGCGCACCCAAATCGAGAAGTTGGGAGAGACAGTTTGGAGCAGCTAAGAGCCAACCAAGCCGTGAAGATCAGATCAAGATTGGAGTACAGAAAGAAATGAAGAAGATTTTCGGTAACTGGTCTTCAGAGGAAGTGAACTTTATTGATCAAGGCTTCACCAGCAATCAAAGAGGCAACCCCGATTATCGTCAGTTCAGACAACCTCCTCAGCAACAAGGAAGCTTCCACGAGCGTCCTCCTTACAACCTCAGATTCAACCAGAGTCAGAATCAGTACTTGAGCGATAGTTATCAAGATCAACCTCAGAGGTCTACATCAAGGAACACAAGGGATATCGAGGTAGCCAAGACGCTCGACCTGATCATGGAAAGGCTCGATAACTATGAAGAGAAATTCAAGCTTCAAGCCGCCATAAATCAAGAACATGAAGCTCGAGGTCAACGAATGGAGAGCATGATAAATAACATGTGTAGCTTGATAACTAGTAGCCCCCTCCTGAATCAATCATCGGTTCAAGTCGACTCTACCATTAGGAAGGAGCACGTCTAGGATATCTCCACAAGAAGCGACAAGCAATCAGCTGATCCTGCAGCTACTGAACCGGCCATAATTCATAATGCTATAGCCATTGACAAGCCAAAGATCAAGGAGGAGGATAAAGAAGAAGAGGAGGAGGTGACTGCCCCGCCTTCCCTGACAAAGACAGCACCTGCGCCACCTCTCCCTCCATATCAGCCTCGGGTTTCGTTTCCTAAGGCCGCACAATCAAAGGAGAAAGATCATGATACCTGATGCGCAAATTAATGCACACAAAGTTTTACTCGCTAGATCGCTCTAGCGAGATCGTTAATCCCAAGGGTCTTTCTATTTCTATTACTCAACGATTGTGAGATAAGCTATTCGGGGTTTTTGTCGTTGGTTTGAATTGGGTTTGTGAACTAATTATCTAAGAATGCAATAAGAACAAGTAAAGCAAATAAAGCAGATTGGGGTTTCAGAGATAGACTAAGGCGGTTGTTCAGACTCGAATCCACGCTAGTTCGGTTAAGATGGATGAAACTATGCAATCGACGAAATTCAACAGACTAGACGACTCGGCAAATCCTTTTGTAATCTCTACTCCATGGTCAGGCCGTAGAGATTCAATTCTATCAAACCTACAAGCTCCTATGGTCAAGCTAACTTGCAAGAATTCAAGAACGATCAAGAACAGTGAAATGCCACAAAATCATGCAAAGAGATTAGGTTCTGACAATCCTATGGTCAAGCTATTGGAGAACCTAACGACCTCCTAAACTCTAGAATGAATTGCGTTCATGGTCAGACCCGCAATTCACAGATAAACTCAGAAACTAACAATTGATCAAGTTGCCAGAGTCAAACTGTTTAAATTAGGGTTTAGGAGAAATCGCATCTAAGTCTGAAATATCATCGATTAACAAAAACGGGTTAGAAACCCGAAATCATCCATACAAAATCCTATCTAACGCTTCATCTAATCTAAACAACCCTAGAGGTTTAGCCAGACATCGTTAGAGAAGAAATCTCAGAAACAAAGAAGAAGAAAACCGGAGAAGAAGACATCTTACTCCGAGTAGACCTAATCTCGATTAATCCTTGCAACTCCTGAGTTAATCCTCGCTAATCCTCGCTCAATCGCGTCTCCAAAGCTCCGTCTTCACCTCCGAGAGTGTCTGGTTCGTCAGAGAAAAAGTAGAGAATTGCAGAAAATGATGTATGTTTCCTCTCTCCTCGAAATTGGGTTAAAAACCCAATTTTCGTCAAAATCCGGAATCAAAGCAAAAAGTGCGGGAAGGGGGTCAAAACGTGCGCAGGCGCACTTTTTCCTTCAAAAGGCGCACTTTTGGAGCTGAATCCAGCTCCGAACTTCTTTCGGTAATTTCCACCTCATTTGTGCTCCGAATTGATCCCCGTTTGAAGCGTCGAGCTCGTAGAAAGGTCCTCCACAATGTGGTAACCTGAAATCTCAATAAAAACAACTCGAAACAGCATCAAATTTCCCAAAAGAGGGCCAACGGGGGTAAAACACATTTTTTTATAAAAACCACTTGAAATCATCACAATTCAGAGTCAAACAAGAGAAATTTCGTTCAAATGTGGCGAGATGAACGTGATAAATCTAACGTCATCAAATCACCTCACACTTAAACTTTTGTTTGTCCTCAAACAAATATAATTTTTGAATCTCGCCCAAATTCACAAATGTCAAGATCAACTACACCGAAGTTCAATCTTTAACAATTTAACCTAAACTGTATCATTCAGAAAACGCAACCCACGCATGAAAGAAAATCTACCAAACAAATCCAAGTCTCACTATCATCTGCACACATCAAGTAACAAGCACCAATCAAGCACGAATCCGACCGAACCGACCAGACTTCCTTACACAAAAAATATAGCAATAGGGAACTCTCACACTCTGTGTTTAGGGACGTGTTTAAGCTCTCAATCACTTTCTTGACCGAATTATGTCATAGGTTTGCATTCCGACCACAATCTCCACCACTCTGACAACACGAGATACTAGTCAAGAGGACTTTGCAAGGGACTGTACTGATTCTATACTACAAGGGCTTATGATGAATGGATGAAGGGATAAATGATGATAAAAGGTATGGTGCGGTGCAGCAATCAACTAACCTCCTTCGAATCAAAATCTATGGATTCCTACCGTCTAACCAGACTCGGATGGAATAATGCACGCTCGTCCTAGGATACCCTCAACCAACTTAGCACTTTTATTTTTTCATTTTTTCATTTTTTTCATTTTTTTTCACGACTTATTGCTTTCGTTCTTCCTTTTGTAGGGAGAAGAACGGTTTGAACTAAAAACTGCTTATACTTGAAACTTTACTTGGAATTTTCTGGTTTTTTTTTCGTTTTTTTAGTGCTGAATTTTTTAGTTGCTAGAGGGGTTTACACGTCTGGACATACTAGCTAAGACCACCAGTTTCTGGCTATAGGTAGATCACCATAAATCGACTTCCGGTAAGCTAATCTCAGGCTACTACCACAAGGGATCAACGGGGTGAACAAAAACATGGGAATAGGCTGTAACGTAGTATCGAACCGAAAGAACAGGCCAAGCTCAAAGGTTTACACCTAGGGGAAGTAATACCGGGACAACTTCTGGCTTAGGTAGCAATTCTAGGTGCCCCTATCATTCTAGTGCTCGTGTTATCGCGTGGTTTCAAATAGGTCTCATGCAAATTCTAACGCATTCAAGTACAAGAAAGCCACTAAAAAAGAAACAAGTTGCAAATTTACGCGCAACGGATCAAGAGCTCACCAATAGCTGCTAGTCGGGTTCGAATCATTTTCGTGCAATTCAAAGTGAAGCTACAAGAGTGATTCTAAAATCTGTTCTGACCGGATTCATTTAATTTTAATTCAAACATGCTGGTTACAGGTTCTAGATAAGACATTCTAAGCATCATTGCGAAAGATTTTAAATCAGTTAAGCATAGCAAGTCAAGAACAGAACAAGATTCAATCATGGAGAACATACCGAAATCACAGCAAAGCAACCCTAAAAAATAAACATCCCACCCCACACTTAATTTTGGACATTGTCCTCAATGTTCCACACCAAACAATTAGTATGAAAAAGAAAGTGTTTAGGGGTACCAGGAAATAGATCATAAGGTTGCCAGAGAAGGCATCAGTGAAGTACCGACGGACAATCATGGCGGGAGCTGAGGATAGCCTGAAACTGGAGAGAACCTCACAACACGATTAGTGCTTTCAAAGTACAGAATAGACCACTGACTCAAGAACAAGATAGATTGACTCAATAAAATAAAATAAAAATGTGTGCATTCAGCCAAGAGTGCACTTTTAAAATTTCCAAATTTTCTGAATTTTTTTTTAATTAAAAAAATTTTTTTTTTAGGTCTCAAAAGTGCGCCCGGAGCCTTCAAAAAGTGCGCCGGCGCACTTTTACCCCCAAAAATGGCACTTTTTGACCTGCTACTCGGAAAAATCAATTAAATCAAGAAAAATTAGCCAAAAATCTGAGGTTTTAAAACGACCAAATCACGAAATTTGACTCTCAGGGACTGACGCACACACAAAACTGACACCACGACTCTACCACGAACTCGACTCAATAAAATGAAAAGACTCCAGACTCGGGTTGCTTCCCGAGAAGCGCTCTTTATTTTACGTCTTTGAGCTAGACGATACCTGGTCTAACGCGTGGCATCCCAGCTCAGAACTTCTTTCAGACTGGCATCCGTGTCCTGAAAGAATACCTTCATCGCTCCACTCTGAAGCACAAATTTCTTCCCGCTAGCATGAAACAGCTCCAGTGAACCGTCGCCACGCAATCCAGCTACCTCAAAGGGTCCAAATAGCTCCACTTTGTCCAGGACCACATCTGGTGGTTTGGTAGGAGTACTTTCATGGGGCGGCGCCTTAGCTTTCTTAGGAGGCTTGTTCTTCTTCTTCACTCCACCTGTATCTTTGGTAGATACCATCGTCGCTACCTGATCCTGCAAAGATGAAGACGAATCAGGAGGATCCATATCGGTAAACACAGTATATACTGAAGCATTCTCAAATACTAACGACATGGATTTCTTAGCGGAAGAGTGCACATTAGGATCAGGTGGAGGAATTTCAAATGTAATAACTTTTTCCTTATCCCGAAAGGTTAACCTCCCAGCCTGTGCATCTATGAGTGCACCAGAAGTGGCTAGGAAGGGTCGTCCCAGGATAAGGGGAATGTTAACACTCTCCATGCAATCAATAACCACAAAATCAGTCATGAAGTAGCTATCATGCACCCCAACTACAACATTTTCAGCAATTCCCCTAGGATGTCTAACAGTTTGATCAGCTAGGTTGATATTCATGGTGGTAGGGGTTAACTTAGGCAGTCCTAGACGCTCAAACAACGAGTAAGGCATAACACTGATGCTAGCCCCTAAATCTTCAAGAGCTCTATCAATCAAATAAGTGCCAATAGAACAAGGGAAAGAAAAACTCCCTGGATCAGGTCGCTTTGGCACCACGTGGCTCTGCTTCGGAGCAGACTCGCCAGCTTCATGGAGGGTAACTGATGCTATCTCCTCTATCTCGTCTGCTCTCGTCTTTTGAGAGGAATTCTTTGGAAGAGGATTGACAGCTTTGTCTTTCTTCTTGTCAGGAATCACGCTTCTCAGCTCCTCCACCACAGCAGCAGCTTCTGCATTTTTCAGCTTCTTCTTCTTTGAGAGAATTTCTTTCAAGTGCCTCGCATAATCCGGGTTTGCAAGAAGTTCTTCCACTAAAGCAACTCCCATCTTCGGGTTATTGATAGTCACCAGAGTCTTCCCCAAATTCTCCTTGTTTAGCACAGGTCTGTTCAAAGCTGCAGGATAAGGTGCTTTTGGTCGGTAAGGATTGACTGGTGGAGTAGCTTCTTTCCTTTGCTGCTCCTTCTGACACAACTGTTCCATTGGCTTCTCCAGTTCCTCCGTACCATCCTGAAGAGAAACTGCTCCACAAAATTCTTCCTTAGTTTTGCTTCCCCCTGCATTGTTGGATGAAGAGGAGGGAGCTGTGCTAGGTAGAAGACCAACTCCCATCTCCTTCAGAAAGTTGGTTATCGCCGTCACCCGATCGTCTAGCTTCTTGAGAGAAGAGTCGGTGTGTTAGATGTCCTTCTTGTTTGATTGAGTTTCAGCAAAAATTTTGTCCAACATGATATCGGAATAGGACTTAGGCGCAGAAGAGCTCGAACCACCGTTGTTGTTCTGATTCTGGTTCTGGTTCTGGTTGTTATTCCAGCCTCCTCTGTTCTGCTATTGGGAATTCTGATTCTGATTCCCATTATTCCTCTGATAACCCCCTTGGTTCTGGTTATTTTTCCAGTTCCCTCTGTTCTGCCATTGGGAGTTCTGATTCTGATATCCTCCCTGGTTCTGGTTATTCCCTTGGTTTGGGCCACCAACATAAGCGATCTCCTCTTGTTGTTGGTCTTGGTTACTCTCAAACTTCCAAGTACAGCCCTCTGCTGAATGACCTGCACCACCACAATTCGAACACGGAGTGGATACAGCTGATACATTCTCTGTCTGAGTAAGCACCTTGAACCCTGGCGGTGGAGCTGTGGGAACACCCGGTGAAGGAGCTATCTTAGCCCTTTCCAGTTCATGCTTTAATCTCTGCACTTCCATCTCCAATTTTGAGTTATCCAACTCCAACTGACTTTGAACAAGGTCTACTGGTGCATGAACTGTGGGAACTGGGTATTGGGCATCAGCAGAAAATCTCCTTTGCCCCAGACTCCTGTCGTCCACCTTTAAGGGATTAGCTTGCATTAGAGACTTGATCCTCATGGCAAAGGCCTTGCAAGCAGCCAAAGCCGCGGCTGCGGTCATATCATCCAAGTCTGTATTCAGCTGTAAAGAGAAATCCTTCCTCTTCTCATAATCCAAGCCTCAGAGGAATATAGAGAACTTGTTATAGTCATCCCATCCATGGTGAGGACAAGCTCGGAGAAGCCCTTGAAATCTTTGCCAAGCCTCATAGAAGTTCTCCTCCGGACCACTTGTGAAACCTGTTATCTGTGCCCTGAGTGCATCGGTTCTGGAAGGGGAGAAGAACTCTTCTAGGAATGCTTTAGCCAGACCATCCCACGTAGTGAAGTGATTCGCAGGATGATCATACAACCACAGTTCTGCTTGACCCTTCAGAGTGAAAGGAAAAAGCTGAAGCTTGACTGCATTATGATCCGCTTCATTGTTAGAGACTGTATGAGCCAGCCTTAAGAAGTTCCTCACATGAGCATTCGGGTCCTCATTAACACCTCCAGAGAAAGTGTTCCCATTTGCTTGAATCATGTTGATCAAGTGAGATGGGATGTGCAGATTCCGAGTTCCCGTGTTGGGAATCTGAATGCACGAAGCTGTCCCATCTATGGTTGGTCGGTCGTAATCCTTCAACGTCCTCTCCGCCATAATTTCTATCTCAGGTGGGATAGGAGGATCTGTGGGAGGATCAGTAGTAGCAATGGTGGATGGTGAAGGCGAAGATGTAGATGAAGATGTGAAGAGGTTCTTCCTTGCTTTAGGTGTCTTGGCGGGAGGAGGAGGTACAGGAGTAGTGCCAAACTGAGTGTAGAAAATTCTTCCCTTGTCAGCTATGCGCTTACTCTGTCATCTTTCTTCCCTACCTGCAATCTTGCCTGAAACAACAAAAACAAGAAATACCAAGTAGTATAAAAATGTGGGAGATAATAAATGATATAAGAGTGAATGAAAAGCTTAGACGCACAATGCATTTCCTAGAAAAAGAAAAGTCCCCGGCAACGGCGCCAAAAACTTGATGCGCAAATTAATGCACACAAAGTTTTACTCGCTAGATCGCTCTAGCGAGATCGTTAATCCCAAGGGTCTTTCTGTTTCTATTACTCAACGATTGTGAGATAAGCTATTCGGGGTTTTTGTCGTTGGTTTGAATTGGGTTTGTGAACTAATTATCTAAGAATGCAATAAGAACAAGTAAAGCAAATAAAGCAGATTGGGGTTTCTGAGATAGACTAAGGCGGTTGTTCAGACTCGAATCCACGCTAGTTCGGTTAAGATGGATGAAACTATGCAATCGACGAAATTCAACAGACTAGACGACTCGGCAAATCCTTTTGTAATCTCTACTCCATGGTCAGGCCGTAGAGATTCAATTCTATCAAACCTACAAGCTCCTATGGTCAAGCTAACTTGCAAGAATTCAAGAACGATCAAGAACAGTGAAATGCCACAAAATCATGTAAAGAGATTAGGTTCTGACAATCCTATGGTCAAGCTATTGGAGAACCTAACGACCTCCTAAACTCTAGAATGAATTGCGTTCATGGTCAGACCCGCAATTCACAGATAAACTCAGAAACTAACAATTGATCAAGTTGCCAGAGTCAAACTGTTTAAATTAGGGTTTAGGAGAAATCGCATCTAAGTCTGAAATATCATCGATTAACAAAAACGGGTTAGAAACCTGAAATCATCCATACAAAATCCTATCTAACGCTTCATCTAATCTAAACAACCCTAGAGGTTTAGCCAGACATCGTTAGAGAAGAAATCTCAGAAACAAAGAAGAAGAAAACCGGAGAAGAAGACATCTTACTCCGAGTAGACCTAATCTCGATTAATCCTTGCAACTCCTGAGTTAATCCTCGCTAATCCTCGCTCAATCGCGTCTCAAAAGCTCCGTCTTCACCTCCGAGAGTGTCTGGTTCGTCAGAGAAAAAGTAGAGAATTGCAGAAAATGATGTATGTTTCCTCTCTCCTCGAAATTGGGTTAAAAACCCAATTTTCGTCAAAATCCAGAATCAAAGCAAAAAGTGCGGGAAGGGGGTCAAAGAGTGCGCAGGCGCACTTTTTCCTTCAAAAGGCGCACTTTTGGAGCTGAATCCAGCTCCGAACTTCTTTCGGTAATTTCCACCTCATTTGTGCTCCGAATTGATCCCCGTTTGAAGCGTCGAGCTCGTAGAAAGGTCCTCCACAATGTGGTAACCTGAAATCTCAATAAAAACAACTCGAAACAACATCAAATTGCCCAAAAGAGGGCCAACGGGGGGTAAAACACATTTTTTATAAAAACCACTTGAAATCATCACAATTTAGAGTCAAACAAGAGAAATTTCGTTCAAATGTGGCGAGATGAATGTGATAAATCTAACGTCATCAATACCCGATACAGAAAGTGGCATGGATACTTGAAGAAAACAAATATGAATACACCAGTTACTGATGCTATCCAAGTGATACCAGAAGCTGACAAAATCGCAAAGGATCCTGCGAAAAACAAGAAGAAGGGAGAGTTGTCCTCCGTATCCCTCGAGGAAAAATGCTCTGCTATCCAGGGCCATGCGACACCCATACCACCCCCAGCTAAGTGTCGAGATCCCGGTGTTTTTACTTTGCCTTGCATTATTAATGATGTGAAGATTGATCGTAGTGTAATTGATCTAGGTGCTTCTATCAATGTTATGCCTACATGCCTGTTTGAGAAATTGAACCTAGGAGAGTTGAAACCAATTAGCATGCATTTAGTGTTTGCCGACAGATCTGTTAAACTGCCTAGGGATTGATAGAAGACGTGGTTGTCCGTTGTGGTCCTTTTACTATTCTGACTGACTTTGTTGTCATGGATACTCGAAAGGAAGATGTCACTCTTCTCCTATGCCGACTGTTCATGGCAACAGTCGGCATTAACATTAATGTCCCGAATGACTCGTTGACATTAAGGGTCGGCAAGGACACCATGACATTCCGCCTCAAGGACGGTATGCAAGTCCCAGTCAAAGAAGAGATGCATTGTTTATCTGTTGAAACTGTGGAGTTGGCTTCAATCAACTCTAGTTCTAATGAAAAATCTAGAGTTTTTGCAGAAATCGTCTTGTCAGGTGTTGGACAGGTCCCTAATCTGAAGAATGAGCTGCCAGCACAAAGGCCGAGAAAGAAGGAGGATCGGACGGCGTCCCCTCATGAATCACCAAACGTTAAAGATCCTGGCGAGATAAAGGAGGAGAATAAAGAGAAGACGAAGGCGGTTTGGAAGCTGATTGCTCAGCCCCGTCTACCGAGCCACCAGAACGAACCAAGATAATTCACGCAAATGGGAAGAAGTTCACACTTGTCGGAGGATCCCCAGGGCCATATTTCATGAACTCCGGCTCGGGCCTAAGAGAAATCCTGAGTTGGGATGTCTCCTAACACCGCCCAGGTATCATCCGGCTCAAGGACGTTAAGCAAGAGCGCTTCGTGGGAGGCAACCCGCGGCTGGAGTCCGTTTTTTATTTATGTCGAACTTAGTGTTTTAGAGTCGGTTCGAGGGAGCCAAAAGTGTCAGTTTGTTTGATTTATTATTTTTCGTGTGTAGTCTGTGTGTCGTAGTGTCAGTTGCAAGTCGATTGAGCTCTTTCCGATTTTTGTGGATTTAACTGTGATTTTCTGAAGTTTGCCGGATTTGCGAAAATATTTTCACCCGAGCAGTTAAAAATTTTCGGCGAAAATACACCCCTGTTTTCGGCGAAATCGCCTTTTGAATTTTCACTGAATTTCCCTGTTTCATATTTTTGGTCCGAAAATCCATTGTATTTTCGGCGAAATTTTCTTTGAAAACCGGCAGTGCTTTTGAACATATATTTTCGGCGAAAATCCCCTATTATTTTCGCCAAAAATATCTTTAAAAATCACCCAAATTTTCACTTTAAAATCCGGATTTCAGCCTCTCTTTCCTTCTTTCATTTTCGAACCAAACCCAAAATCCCCCTACTATTTTCGAAACCGCCGACCGCCGCTCTTTTAAAAATCGCCACTGTCGTCATTTCCCGCCTTGAGATAGTCTTGCCATGATTAGGGTTCAATGTGCTATAATGTTGACTTTTTGAATGTCAGTTTGACTTCTAATCCCTAATTATGATAGGAACGTTCCGGCTAGACATATACATGCTCTGTGATTTATTGTGATTACCGGTTACTTACTTTGCTTACCCCCACTCGGTTTCCCTCATTTCCTTGTGAAATTGAGTTTTTTCGACTAAGTGTGGGGTGGGTTATTAGTTAATTAATCTGGTTTCGTTTCTGGGTTTAGGAATGTCACTCATAAGCGCAGGACTAAGGCGCAACTTGATACCGCCACTCAGGACGTCAGATGAACTATTATGCAGCAACACATGCTCCGCTCTGACGAGAGGAACTTGAGTAGCTACTCCGCTCCACTCCGGGCTATCCAAGCTCATCCCCTACACCGACCATCACATTCCAGGTTCTTCGTATATCTCTACTCTAGTTTAGTCATGTGAGGACACAGAACGATTTAAGTGTGGGGTAGGATTCTATAGAACCTTGCATGAACTTGATTGCCCTTAATTATGTGTTGTGTGTTTCTCGGTGCCTTTACAGTTTCTCTAGCAGTAGAATTACTCGGTTCTTGATTTTTGATGTTAAGTTGCTGTTCAAACTTTCATAATGATGCTTAGACTGCTTAACCTAGAACTTGAGAACCAACGTGTAAACTTTGATGCTAAATTGCCTGGTCAGAACAGAATTTTTAAAATCACACTTGTAGTTTGTAGCCTTGATTGCATGAAAATGACCGAATCTGACTAGCAAACCAACTGTGAGCTTTTGATCCATTGCACGTAACTTGCAATTTAAATTCTTTTTGAGTGATTTTCTGTTTACTTGAATGAGTTAGAATTTGCATGAGACCTACTCGAGACCACACGATGACACGAGTTCTAGAATGATAGGGGCACCTAGATTCAGCTACTAAGCCAGATAGCCGACCTAACGATAAAATCCATTAGGTGTAGACCCTTGAGCTTGGCCTGTTCTTTCGGTTCGATAATACATTACAACCATTTCCCATTCTTTCATTCCCCGTTGATCCCCTGTGGTTGTAGTTCTAGATTGACATACCGGAAGTCGGTTTGTGGTAACCTGCCTATAGCCATTAAACAGGTGGTCTTAGTTATTATGTCCAGACGTGTAAACCCCTCTAGCAACTAAAAGAAAATCGGCACAAAGAAAAAAAATATAGAAAAAGAAGAAAAAGAAGCAAGCTTCGAAAAAAAAATGAAAAGAAGAAAATTCTGAAAAGTTCAAAGTATAGTTCAAATAAAACATTCTTCTCCCTACAAATGGAAGAACGAAGTCAAAAGAAAAGTTGAGAAGAAAAAAAAATTGTGCAAAGAAAATAAGTGCTAGGTTACTTGAGGGTATCATAGGACGAGCGTTCATTATTCCACCCGTGTCTGGTTAGACGGTAGGAAGCCATAGATTAGATTCGAGGGAAGTTAGTCGAAAGCTACACCGCACCAAGCCATCATCATACATTCCCATCATCCATCGCATCATAAACCCAAGTAGTGTAGATTTCATTACGGTCCTAGCATGGAAGTCCTTCTTGACTAGATACTCGTGTTGTCACAGTGGTGGAGATGTGGTCGAAATGCAAACCTATGACAGAATTCGGTAACAGAAAATGATTGAGAGCAGAAACACGTCCTTAAACACAGAGAGTGAGAGTTCCCATTGTACTAAATATTTCCTGTGTGAGGAGTCTGGTCGGTCAGGTCAAATTCGTGCATAATTGGTTGCTAATTACTTGTCGTGTGCAGCTTATTAGTGAGACCAGGTAGTTTGGCTGATCTGTATGCATGTTTGGTTTCTTGTTCTAGGATCGAGCTGTCTAATAATTCATTGTGTTTGATTGAGCTCCAATTTAACTGATCTTATCATTTGTGAACATGAGTGTTTCTATTCAGTTTGCTTGAGGACAAGCAAAAGCTTAAGTGTGGGGTATTTGATGACACTCGATTTGATGTGATTATCAGCCTCATTTAAGCGACATTTCTTTGCTTAAGACATGGTTTTTAGGGTAGAATAGCGAATATTCAATCGATTGCCCTATCTCGTGCCATTTGCATTACCTTGGCCCGTTTCGGGTCTATTTGATGGTTTTCTAGTGTTTTTATGTTAGCACATGTTTTTGCCGTCGAATAAGTAACCAAGGACGTGTCTAAGGCGTTGGAAACTCAAGGAATTGCACCGGAATCGATCAAAGGAGTTAATCAAAGTTCAGAAAATTCCTGTCCGGTTTACAAAGGAATTTTCGCCGAAAATACACTAGGATTTTCGGCGAAAATATCAGCACAAATCAACTGATGACCGGCTGAAGGAATTTTCGGCGAAAGGATTAAGTTTTCGAACCGAGAAGGAAGTTCAGGAGAATCAGCCGGCGACCCTTCATTTGCAAAGGAATTTTCGCCAAAAATTCCTCAATAATTTCGGCGAAAATATCAGTTAAATCCGGATTAATTAGGGTTAAGTATAAATACTTAACCCGGCGGCCCAAACAGAGATACCTCATAATTCACATAATTCTCAGAATCCTCACGAGTTCGGGAGAGAGTTTTAGAGTTCGAAGAGCCAGGAAGAGATCGTGACGCCATCCTTTCACCTCAGAGACTCGGAGCTAGGATTGAAGATTACCGGAGATTGAAGCTTCACGGATTCGTCAAATTAGGTTTTACAGTTCTTCTCTGTTCTTCCTACCTGAGATGTATTCCTTGTTTGTTTTCGATTCTCTTCTTTCTGATATGAGTAGCTGAACTTGTAGAGCTTAGATTAGATGAACCCTAAGTGACCCAGGGCTTTAAAGCGGTCACGGATCGGCGGTAATTAGATTCAGAGTTCAATCAGTTTCTCTTTGCATGGTTGTTTTGTTCTTGATTGTTTATGTTTCTTCTCTGGTTGATCGCCTAGATTAGGTTTTTGCAAGCTAAGGTTAGTCGCCAGACATCTTCCTGCTTTGGCGCATAAACTTGTCTTCCTTGATCACCTAGTTTAGATTCTTGTTAAGCTGAGGATAGAAGCGAACGCTCGCCTCACTTTAGAACATCAATTCAACCAGTTAACCTTATAATTGGAGCGTGCCTTTCGTAGGAACCGGTTAGGGTTAATCCACTGCAAGAGTAACTCATAAATCACTAGTAATTGCACCCGTTAGTTAAGTCGTTGCGAGAAGCGACCGTACCCGGGCGGCTAATTAATCTTGGTAGTTAGATCGGATAGAGCGAACGTTCGCCAGTCTTAAACCTAAGGGTCAGGAGTTATGGTGGTGTATAGAAATTGATTGAATGAGAATTGAAAACCGCTGATCTGTTGATTGCCAATGCTCTGGTTAGCGAAGGGGGATTCGAAATCTAAGCTTGCCTGTCGTCTGTTTAAACCTACAAATCATTCTGTCTTTTAATCTCGTTTTAAGTTTCCTGCATCTTAGTCTAGAAGTCGTGGAACTCACACCACGCACAACGTGTTTTAACTTGGATAAATTGCCAGCTTCTTTGAGTAGTCAATTAGAAGAAACCCTGTTGAATACGATCTGCTTAGCTTTCCAGCTTGGTAGTTATTTGATACCGCTAAAACTGCAGCACCACCAGTCTTAGGGCGATTGTCCGGGGCACAGATGCTATCCCCTCCTTGGCAGAAAACATTACGCGTAATTAGCCAAATAAGTCCCTTGTGTTTTCATTTTTACAATACTGATTTTTTTTTTTTTTTTGCTTATTGTACAACTTAGGATTGATTAACAGAGCTGTAAAGGATATCAACAACATACATAATTATAATGATGTTAGGTAAGTAATAAAGAATAAAGATTGGAAACTTGGGTAATTACTATATATATTTCATTTAATCATCATTAACGTTAACAAAATTATTTATGGCTTAAACATAAGATAAGAGTAGCCAAATTAACTTAAGGCAGCATTACATTAAAGTTAAACTAAGGAGTAGGAAACAGGATGAAGCCATTGGGTCCCCCGCAGGCGAGTAACTGATCTTGAACTGATCCAGGGCAATTGATCCTCGTGGCATCAGCACTGTTATTGTAGCAAGACCTGATTTCCCTGAGGATATAGTTGTTTGCAGTTGGATTCCTGAAACAGTTGAGGATGGGGTTGTTGGAGAGTGATTGATGAAAGAATTTGCATTATAAGTGTTTGCGTAGTCTGGGATATCTAGATCCAACATGGGATCGTAGTCGGCATAGGCATTCAAGGCTTCATTGAAGTAGTCAGTTGACCGCCCGTTGAAGTGTATGTCGTGGTTGTTATACTCGTGCAACAACCCAAGATCATAGCTATAATGGGATATTGATTTGATGATCTCATAGTCATATATATGAGGGAGTTATGTTATGTCAGAGGATGAAATGAAAGCTCCAGTACTGCGAGTCTTTATTTGGGCATCAAATTGGGTTGGTCAGCGACCCATTCGGTCAAAGATTTAGCGTTGTTCAACAACTGGACTTAGCGTCGCTTGATGTGTGACCGACGCTAAATTTTAGCTTCGGAAGAATTAGCGTCACTTTCTCGAGCGACGCCAAAATAT
Source organism: Linum lewisii (assembly GCA_034768395.1). Lineage (NCBI taxonomy): Eukaryota > Viridiplantae > Streptophyta > Magnoliopsida > Malpighiales > Linaceae > Linum > Linum lewisii. Next base: position 8,208,765 of record CM068300.1, read on the forward strand.
TTAGCGTCGGTCAATAACCGACGCTATGCTGCGTCTCTGACCGACGCTTAACATGCGGATTTTTGTAGTGTTAAACAAACATCCATGCATTTTGTTCAACTAAGGGTTAAAATTTGGGCGAGATAGATATTAAGTTTCTGAATCCTGGTTCCAAACCTAAATTTAGTTTGTGAATTCTATTTTGGTCATGTGAATTGTTAAGTACAATAGTCTAGAGTTTGAAATTTTGATCATGAATCTTCAAGTGTCGTATACATTTAATACAAGGTCGTTTGTGTCGTTCCATATGTATCTCATTAATGTGGGAGACATGATAATTATCTATCTCTTAGATCGAAAGAGAAGGGGGAGGACATAGCTTTTGGTTTTTTCATGTTGTCAAAAATGAGATACATATGATACGACACAAACGAGTATCTAATCGGATAAATGGTGGTGATGTGTCAAATAATATGTTGGTTGGTTGGTTATTGACGTGATAAATTATGTTGATTCAATCCATACAACTTCATTCCATTATCAGTTGGTGTATGAGTTACTATAAATTAAATTTCTTAAATTGATTATTAAAAATATTATTTTACACTTTTGAATTGAATAGGCAAGAATAAGCATTTGTTGAAAAACAGTGGCATGTTCAAAAGTGGTAGTCCATGGTTTAGAGATCAAATGGTTTCAAAGAAATAAAAAGAACACATGATCATGCAAAGCAGAATGTTAATAATAACTTCTCAATTGTGTTTATTTATTATCACTGACGAGTAAATCAAGGTCTATTATGCCTAGTTTTATTTCCCTAAACACTTCTTAAGTGGACTAACTGATGAACTATGACAGGCTGTTGTTGGGCTTAAGTATGTTAGACCTACACGGATTGCCTTGGTCTTTCTTCAACCAATTGATCAGAAACTGAGCACAGAGGACGTTGTTTTCTGAAGGGAGATCAACAATGGCGAATCCAAAAGGGAAATAGACACACAGGTTTTTACTTGGTTTCACCAGGCATATATACTCTCTGATGTACGTCCACACTCGAAAGTTTCTTTCCAAGATAATCCAAAAGGGAAATAGGCACGAGGTTTCCCAAGTAGAGCTGGCAAAATGCTGGCCCGACCCCAAATCTTTGCCAATATTAATAAAAATGCACTAAGTTTAAAAACCCCAAATCTATCCCAGACAAAGTTTAGGGTTTCTGGAAATATTAACCCTATTTTAAAAATTATTTATCACATAAAAAATTTATATAAAATTTTGCAAATTGTAGTTGAGAGTTGAGACTAGTAACCCGTGGGCAACCCGAGACCCGCCCGCCCTCTGACCGATGAACCCGCGACCCGATAACTCCACGACCCGACTAACCCGCAACCCGATGAACTCGCAACCCGACTAACCCGATGAACCCGACCCGTGGCCCGCCCGTTTGGCAGCTCTATTCCCAAGACATATATACTCTGATGTACGTCCACGCTCAAAAGTTTCTTTCCGAGATAGTCAATTTTATTGAACACTCAAACAATACCAAAACAATTTACAAAAGTGAAACTCTAACTCGAGAACCGAGAACTACTCCTTGTAATTCTCAGATGCAGCTCCCAGCTTACTTTCTTCTCATTTTTGAATCTGATCATTCAACCCTCCGTATATTATGCTACGATGGATATCCTGATGTTCTCCATGACATTTACATTATTCTAATGCCATCAATATTGATCACCGTCGTAGGCGTGGTCCTACAAAATCGAGCGTGAGCTCGACGAAATGCTTTGTTACCCGTTGCAGTCGAGTTTCTCGAGTCGCTCACCGGAAACATTGCCACACTACTGTTGCTGCTGCTGCTGTCAATTGTTCTTCACTTTCCCGGCAGAGAATCTAATTGTCATCACCTCTCGTGCTTCATCACTCACTGTCTCTCTACACAGACTCGCCCGGAAGTCTGGAGAATGAAGAGACAGAGAACACGGGTTGATCGATCAATAGGTGCGAGATCAATTAGGAGCCTTTATTATACACCAGATCACAAACCCAAAAAAACTCAAGTTCCCAGATTACTTAACTAAATATGTGATATAGTAGACGTATGACCAACTGCTCAACTAACTACATAGCTTATAGTTTATACAGAGTCCTGCATGACAACCAACTACCACCATTACCATTATAGATTAGATTCACAGTGCAGCAGTGTATGACCAACTGTTAAGTAAATTGGGTATCACATATTTCACTCTTCTTCTTCTTCATCATCTATAAACAATTCCAAAGCCAACAATATATAGTAAACATTCACCATAATCATGAATCATAACATTACTACTCCAAGATGTTGACTAGTTAAACCCGCAACCCAATGAACCCGGCTAACCCGCAACCCGCCTGCCCAACCCGAATAACCCGATTGTCACACAATTCATAATATCTCGTGCTTCAAATATCAACATTATGTCATTATTGAAGATATAACATTTTCATCCACTTCTGACTTCACCAATTTATTTCCAAAAAAAAAAATATTGTGTACACGTGTACAATGAGTATGTACACGTGTACAAACAGTGTGTGCACGTGTACAAAAAGTGTGTGCACGAGTACAAAGAGTGTGTGCACGTGTACAAAAAGTGTGTGCACGTGTACAGACGAGTATGTGTACGTGTACACATTGTGTACATGTGTCCAAGATAAGTGTACACGTATACAAAAATGTAAGTACAAAAACATGTGCGTGTATAAAATGTGTACAAAACATGTATAGAAACGTGTACAGATGTATAACATGTGTACGAAAATCTTTGCAACTGAGTACACAATTTATATACAAAAGTGTGCACGTACACATGTACAAAAACGTGTACACATATTAAAAACGAGTACGAAGCGTCACCGAAAAAAAATTTCAAGAAAAATAGGCCCGACGACAGTGGTCCGGTGGCCGAAATTTTTTTCGAAATCGGAGCTCTGATCTTCTGGAAAATTCATTAAAGAAGTCGTCGGAGTTCTGATCGCCGGAGCTCCGGTCGTCGGCTGTTTCCACTTAAATTAAAAAAAAACTAAACAAGAAATTAAATTAAATTAAATAGTGAAATGACATTTTTACCCTTTTAATTTAAACCATTAGATCTAAAAAATAAATCAATGGTTGAGATTGTTCCTTGACACCATCAAGGAAACTAAATTTGTTTGATGGCAAGCCGAAGTCCCTCAGTATATTATGCTACGATGGATATCCTGATGTCCTCCATGACATTTACCATTATCTGGAACCAGATTAGCGTCCAGGAATTTTCCTAGTTTGGAAAGTTCCAAACCTCCCTACAACCATTAGATCTAGTTTGACATTTTGACTAATCTAATGGTCCAGATTTGGAGGGCTATTTAGGACTTTACACAAATAATTTAATTATTACATTTAATTTAAATATTATTATTTTTTTAAATATTTCTACGTGTTCTCTGTTGACAGTCGCAGGCCATCGTCGCTGACCACCGTTGCCGGCGACTTTTTCGACGACTTTTTCCAAGCGTTTTTTTCGGCTACTTTTCTGGCAAGACAAGTTAACTAGTTACCTGATTTTTACTATTAACTTGTTAGCATTTTTAATTATAACTAGTTAACTAGTTAACCAATTAAGTTAACTATCTATCAGTTATACTAGTTATCAAGTTAGTTAACATAGACTATCCAATCGAGTTAACTAGTTTATCAAGTCCTTAACTAGTTATATAATTGAGTTAACTAGTTAACCAATCGAGTTAACTAGTTAACCAATCGAGTTAACTAGTTAACTATCTGATCGAGTTAACTAGTTATCAAGGTGTTAACTAGCAATCTAATCGAGTTAAGTTAATTAGTTATCAAGTTGTTAACTAGTTATAATTGAGTTAACTAGTTAACCAATCGAGTTAACCAATAAAGTTAACTATCTAATCGAGTTAACTAGTTATCAAGTTGTTAACCATTAATCAGTTAACCAATCGAGTTAACATGTTATTTTGCTGATAACTAGTTAACGAATTATCGAGTTAACTAGTTTATATAATAATTTATCGAGTTAACTAGTTTATATCATGATTTATCGAGTTAACTAGTTACCAAGTTGTTAACTAGTTATCTAATCGAATTAACTAGTTAATAAATCGAGTTAACTAGTTATCTAATCAAATTAATAGTTAATCAATCAATGCCTGCAACCAGAAGGATATTTTTATTATTCCATCTTTTATAATATTATGAAAATATCATAATTTCCAAAAATATGAAATTCAGTGACTAAAAATGTTAAGTTTCAAAGTTATTTAACAAGTCCCATGTGTTTGTGTACCACTGTAACTGCAGTGACTGATTTGCAATTCAAAAAATTAAAAGAAGAGATTGGCAATTGCAGTAAATCCGGAGATTTGGAGATCTGGGCTGGCTGTACTCCGTCATCATCGCCGCTGAATTCCACGCCTCCGAGTTCAACGCCAACGTCTGCACCTCTTCATCGGTGGTCTACAGTTGCTCTACCACAGACGTGGTGAGTCACCGACGGGAAGGAGCAAGGGCTCCATGACTAGCGCCGGCGGGAAGGAGGAAGAAGGATGGCGAGCGTCGGTGGTTCCGGAGCTTCCATCCGATCGAGCAGGAGAGAGGGAGAGGAGTCGGTGGTGCTGGATGTGTTATTGGCGACATCGAATTGCCAAACAGCGATGACAGACAATGGTTAGTGTGGTTGTTGGGTGGAGCGAAGGGGATAGAAATGGTATTTTCCAAAATACCTAAATCACCCCTCAATGTATGGGGTTTGGAACGGTCCAAACCGGAAATTCCTGGACGCAGATCCTTTGGCACCATTATCCTAATCAGTTTGAATTTTTCACTGATAAATAATATCTACAAGTTAAGATTAATTACACCTCTATTTTATCTAATTCATTAAGTTGCTTTTTGTTGTCACATAATTACAACGTTAACTCCCTTCTTCTTTATTCCTTCTCCTGCGGTCGCTCATCTGAAAGTCGGAGTGGAGCGAGGTAACAACTCACTTCCTCTGTTCTCTTGGAGCGAGGTAAACACAGAGTCGAGATATTATTTTTTTTTTTTTGGTGGGAAGGCGGCCAACGCCGATCAATTAATAACTAATCTGGGTTCAGAGATCCCCATACAGTCATAGCGAATAAAATACGCCAAATTACAATCTGAGGTGGTCATTGTATGACTTCCACGAGACAGGCTGTGCCCCTTATTTGCCAAGTAATCAGCTGCATGATTTGCTTCTCTGTAAACATGTTTGATTGTAATGCTCCAATCCTTCCTGAGCCTCTCACGAAACTCCAGGACCTCGAGAGCGTACCTGTGAGAAATGATCTCACTTTTATCTGTCAAAATCGACACTGCTGCCTGAGAATCGATTTGAACCTCAAGTTTCTTAAAACCTGCCAGCCAGGCTCTTTTAATGCCTTCGAGAGCCCCACGAAGCTCTGCCCGAGTTATAGTGCAAACTCCCAGGTTCATCACAAAGGCTTGAATGCATCGACCACTATCATCCCTAATTAAGCCTCCTGCTACAGCTTTCCCACCGTTACCCAGCACAGACCCATCGGAATTCAGAGTAACACCATCCGGCGGTCCTGCCCTCCAAGCAATTAGGCGTTGGGTTTTGAGTCGAGATATTCTCAAAACAGCTGGCTTGGGTACATACTGCAACATCACCACAGAAACATTGACCAACAATCAACCTTGTCACTTTATCAGACCACTAGGAGAGAAAGAGGCAAGCATTGCTTCAAATAAATAAGGATGATCTAACGTTAGCCAAAGGAAACTTGCAGTTTCATGAAACTTACTTGGAGAAGACATTGTAACTCAACTTTTTGAAGACCAAACATGCAATCCAAACATAGACCATTACCATTATAGATTAGATTCACAGTGCAGCAGTGTATGACCAACTGTTAAGTAAATTGGGTATCACATATTTCAACTCTTCTTCTTCTTCTTCATCCATAAACAATTCCAAAGCCAACTATATATAGTATAACATTCACCATAATCATAAATCATAACATTACTACTCCAAGATGTTGAATAGTTGAGACATCGAAACTTGAGTTGGAGTAAATATATGAGCTTGGTACACCCCAATTGTGCCTTCAATTTCAATTTCCTTGTGGATGACTTCACTGGTTGCAATGTCACGAACACAGATATTATGACTACGACGAGTTTCAATGTCACCAACGGACATATCGTGGCATGCGCAAATATATGTGTTGTCCTTCCAGACTTCCAAGCAAGAGAAGCAGTAATTCGATCGTGATCGTGTCCACGTGGACAATTTCGTCCAAGATTCAGCAACTCCACATTTCAACATTACCCATATCTCAACATTACCCATATCTCAACATCAGGAACATCACTGGCATTGCACCTGAAACACTGACTTGAGAAAGTTACCAAAAGCACCCCCTTCTTCAACATGAAACAGGAACTGGCCTCCCAACGATTCTCGTGAACAAATGATGATCTATCCCCGTAAGGGTCATCAATATTATCCTCGTCGTGATGTGTAAGGCCAGTGGGGTGGGGAATGGTGATTAATTCAAACACTTCGGTACTCATGTCAAACTGAGCAAGGAGTTACAGCACAAGCTCCGACTTCGACGCGGCGAAACCATAGCATTTTTTGTTTCGAAATGTGTCAAACTGTGACTAGTAGCTATGGGTTCTCGAGTCGACGGGTCATAGAACACATCCACCTTGGCTGGATATGTAGGCACATTCAGTGTCTTCATGAATCGTTCCTCAAGCTATAAACCTGCATAATAATTTTGTTAGCAAAGATTAAATCATTAGGGTTTCATATGAGTTATTAGGCAAGAACTTGAAGCTAGCATCAAGGTTGAACAATTTAGTTAGCTAGGACCACTAACAACTTGATCAGCTCAACTAGAACCCAAGAAGCCAAACTAAAAAAAAATATCATCAGATTCTTGAACGAGCTTTAACCAGGCAGAATGTTCATGAAAAATCCCTAAATTAAACCATGAAATCTGAAAAGCTATATTTCTTAATCTGAAAAAAATAAAATTCAATAGTCGAAGAAGCTATATTGGGGAAAAGAAGGGTTACGGTTATATTCTATTGGGTTAATACACATTTTTGCCCCTCTACTGTGCAAAGTTAACAAACATACCCCTTTACTATTTTCTAACCGATTTAAACACCCTCTACTTTGAAAATTTTAACAAATATGCCCCTTCATTTATCTTTTCATCTATTTTTCGTCTAATGAGTTGACTATACGTGTTACTTCATATTATTTGTACACCTTATCGTTGATTGGAATGTTCACAACCCAAAATTATTTAAATTAGAAAGAAAAAGAAAAAGGAATACCACGAAAACACCTCCGTACATAATGGTGATTATAATGCTTTTCCTTTTTCTTTTCTTTTTAATTGAAATATTTTCACCTTGTGGACATCCCGATCAGTGATGTTGTGGATAAATAATATGGCGTAACACGTATAATCAACTTATTAGACGAAAAATAGATGAAAAGAAAATGGTAGGGGCATATTTGTTAAAATTTTCAAAGTAGAAGTGTTAAATCGGTTATAAAATAGTAAAATGGTATGTTTGTTAACTTTGCATAGAGGGGCAAAAAAGTGTATTAACCCTATTCTATTATATGTGGAAAAAATATAAAAAAATGTGTTTTAGTAGGGCTGAAGATCCGGACCCAACCCTTCAAGGTTGGATCGTTCCAACCAAAAATCAGAGGGGCATTTTCGGAATTTAATAAAATTTAACCTAATCCCTAATTCAACCCAGCAAGCATCTTGTCCCAAAAAAAAAAACCTAGCAAGCATCGCACCTAATCCCTAATTCAACTGCATCTTCATCCTCTCCCCCTGACTCCAAGCTCAAGCACGACAGCGTCGTACAAACCTTCTTTCCCGGCAGTGGCGGCGGAACGTCGGTGGCTGGAGTGGAGATTGGGGACGGCGAAGGGGAGGATCTGAATCGGCGGCGGGAGTTGGAGAGAGGGGTCGGAGGCGGGAGTTGGAGAGAGGAGTCGGCGGCGGGAGTTGGAGAGAGGGGTCGTTCACGAAAATCTTGGCTCCGTACACCGACGCAGCCACGTACTACGGCCAGTGGAGCACGATCGGGGGGACGGCGGTGACGACTACTCTGGCCGGGTGCACGGCGGCGGCGCTAACGAATCTAGAAAAACTACCACAACTGCAAGATTGGATTATCCAATTAGATCTGTAGAAATTAGGGTTTTGAGTTTTGGAAAATTAGGGAGCATCGTCGGCCGAGCATCGTCGGCCGAGCATCGTCGGCGACGGGATCTAGGTTGAAGACGAAGACGAAGTGAAGGATTTAATAAATTATTAAAAATTGCAATTTAGTCACTGTATTTTAAGTTATAGAAAGTTTGGCTTTTTAATATTCATAATTATAGTTTCAGTCACTATTTTTTCTGTTGTTGAGATTGTTGGAATAAATATTTGAACTATATAAACCGGTGGTTGAAGTGTTAACTAGTTCGTATAATTAGTTAACAAGTTTTGATAACTAGTCATGAACTAATTACCCTCGTTAACTAGTTATCCAATCATAATGTTAACTAGTTAACTCGATAATTAACTAATTAAAAAAAGAATAACTAGTTAACACGATTAGTTAACTAATTAACTTGATTAGATAACTAGTTAACAACATGATAACTAGGTAACACGATTGGATAACTAGTTAATCGGGTTAACTAGTTATCATCTTAAAAAAATGTTAACTAGTTAACTCGATAAGTTATATAGTTAACTAATTTTGATAACTAGTTATCAACTAAAAATCTTGTAAACTAGTTATCTAAATCATGATGTTAACTAGTTAAAATAACATGTTAACAACTAGTTATCAGGTTAAAATCTGTTAACAAGTTATCAAACAAAAAACGTTGTTAACTAGTTATCAGTTTAAAAACTATGTTAACTAATTATCAATAAAAAACACTGTTAACCAGTTAACTCGGTTGGTTAATTAGTTAACAACTTGATAACTAGTTAACACGATTGGGTAACTAGTTAACCACGATTGGTTAACTAGTTATCATCTTAAATAAAATGCTAACTAGTTATCTAATCATGAGGTTACCTAGTTAACTATATAAGTTAACTATTTAACACCAAAAAAATTAGTTAACTAATTTTGATAACTAGTTAACTCGATTGGTTAACTAGTTATCATCTTACAAAAAATGTTAACTAGTTATCTTAGTCATGAGGTTAACTAGTTAACTCGATTGGTTAACCAGTTATCATCTTAAAAAAATGTTGATAACAAGTTATCACCTAAAAATGTTAACTAGTTAACTAGGTAAAAATAACATAACTAGTTAGATAACTTGTTAACAAAAAATCTCGTTAAATTTTTGATTATTCGATTACTCGTTAACTAGTTATTAGGTTAAAATCTGTTAACAAGTTATCAAACAAAAAACGATGTTAACTAGTTATCAATTAAAAAAACACTGTTAACTAGTATTTTTTTAAAGTAAAAAAAAATTATTGAAAAAAAAAATTTCACCGGAAAATCGGCGGCCGGTCGCCGGAAAAGCCGGTCGCCGGAGAGTCACGGTAAATATTAATATATTTAAACTAAATATAAAAATTAAATAGTGTGTGTAAAGTCTTAAATACCCCTAACAATCTAGACCATTGGATTGGTCGAAGAGTTAAAGTGTGATCTAATGGTTGAGAAAAGGTTGGAAGGCTTCCAACCCTTGGAAAGGGTTGGAGCCGGATCTGCAGCCTTTTAAGTAGGGCAAAAGATCCGGCTCCAACCCATTCAAGGTTGGACCGGTTCCAACAAAAAACCGGAGGGGCATTTTCGGGATTTAATAAAATTTAACCTAATCGCCTCTCAAATCATTTGCCTCTCTCTCCTTCAGCCGCATTCATTCGACGCCAAACCGTGCTCGTCGATAGGGACGCGAAACCCCCGGAGGATGGATTTGACCGTGCGGCAGTCTTCAAAGGTCCGCCGTACGACACGGAGGCTGGTGAAGTAGAGGACATAGACGGAAGAGCGTGGCGGAGGCTGAACCGAAGCAGCGACGAGGTGGTTCAGATGTTGGAGAAGGTGGTGGCACGAAGATTAGGAGAGTAGAAGAGGTGCTGGCGGCGGTGATATTGTAGAAGTAGCCGACCATCGGCGACGGCCGGGAGCATCGGCGGCCGGGAGCATCGGCGGCCGAGATCCACGTCCAGAGGTTGAAGAAGAAGACGAATGATTTAATAATTATTAAAAATTACAATTTAGTCATTGTATTTTAAGTTATAGATAGTTTGACTTTTTAGTATTCATAATTATAGTTTCAGTCACTATTTTTTATGTTGTTGACATTGTTGGAATAAATATTTGAACTATATAAACTGGTTGTTGAATAACGTGTTAACTAGTTCGTATAATTAGTTAACAAGTTTTGATAACTAGTCATCAGCTAAATACCCTCGTTAACTAGTTATCTAATCATAATGTTAACTAGTTAACTCGATAAATTAACTAATTAAAAACAAAATAACTAGTTAACACGATTAGTTAACTAATTAACTTGATTAGATAACTAGTTAACAACTTGATAACTAGTTAACCGATTGTTAACTAGTTAACTCGATTGGTTAATAGTTAACTATGGTTAACTATTACTCGATTGGTTAACTAGTTAACTCAATTGGTTAACTAGTTAACTCGATTGGTTAACTAGTTAACTCAATTGGTTAACTAGTTAACTCGATTGGTTAACTAGTTACCATCTTAAAAAAATGTTAACTAGTTATCTTAGTCATGATGTTAACTAGTTAACTCGATAAATTATCTAGTTAACTACTTTTTATAACTAGTTATCAACTAAAATCTTCTAAACTTGTTATCTAAATTATGATGTTAACTAGTTAAAATAACCTGTTAACAAAAAATCTTGTTAACTAGTAATCAGGTTAAAATATGTTAACAAGTTATCAAACAAAAAACGCTGTTAACTAGTTATCAGTTAAAAATCATGTTAACTAGTTATTAGTTAAAAATTACTATTTACTAGTTAACAGCAAATAAAGGTGTTAACTAAGTAAAAAAATGTGTTATCTAGTTAACTAATTTTTAAAAAGGTGTTATCTAGTTATCAATAAAAAACATTGTTAACTAGTTATCAATAAAAAACCATGTTAACTAGTTATCAGGTTAACATCTAGTAACAAGTTATTCAAAAAATGATGTTAACTAGTTATTAGGTAAAAACCATGTTAACTTGTTACAGTTAAAAAAACACTGTTAACAGAAAAAAATGTGTTAACTAGTATTTTTTTCAAAGGAAAAAAAATTTGGAAAAAATTTTTTTTTGAAAAAAAAAATTTTCGCCGGATACGGCGGCCGGTCACCAGAGCCTCGCCGGAGATAGCTGCCGGTCGCCGGAAAGTTAGGGTCCCTGTAAATATTATTTCTTTAATTTAAATATAAAAGATAATATTATTTATTGAATTTAAATATAAAATAAATTATGTGGGTAAAGTCCTAAAATACCCCTAACAATCTAAACCATTGGATTGGTCAAAAGGTCAAAGGATGATTTAATGGTGGAGAAAAGGTTGGAACACTTCCAACCCTTGGAAAGGGTTGGAGCCTGATCCTTTGCCTTTTAAGTAGGGTTTCGGATCCGGCTACAACCCTTTCCTTGGGTTGGAGTCCGGTCCAACCTTTTCTGGACCGTTGGATTTAATGATTTGAATTCAGCGGCTCAGATTAAATTCATTTAACTTAGGGGTATTTTCGTCAGTTCAGATCCATTTTTTTCCTGGGTCTTACCTCCACCCCTTGTCCGTACAGTTCCCGACCTTCAGCTCCATTTCCCAATTTTCTCTCAGCACGATTTCCCGACCTTCAACTGCTAACCCTCCTCCTCCACGATTTTCTTCCCTCATCCCCGATCTCTCAGCACTTTGTTTGAGATTTCAGTTGTTCGTTTAAGTCTTCTTACCCATCGATTCTTCATTTTCTTCTTCATTCCTTCGTCTCTCAGTTTTCCGGCTACAACCTATTCTCTCATTCTTTCTCTCAACTTAGCAACACTAATCAGCAATGGTTAGACCTAACTTTGCCAAGTAAGATGCTCTTTTCATACTTTCTATCTTCTTTGTTGTAGTTCGTTTTCTTCCAATTTTGCTATGTTTTCAGTTCGTTTTCAGTGTTTTGCTATGTGTTCTGTTTTTGGGAAGGGTTTTTTAGGGTTTGAATCTCTGTTTATTACGGTTACCATTTTGAACAGGTTTTTGTGTTTTTTGTAGATTGTGTGTTTTAGGGTTTGCATGTATGAGTTTTAGTATGAGTTTTGTGTTCTTATTAGGTATGATAACAGGTTAACTTTGTTCTCTCTGTATATGATAACTAGTTATCTGGTTCTCGTTTGGTAGTTATCTAGTTATCTAAGAGTATTTTGTTTATATATGTGTGTTAACTAGTTATGCTCAGTCCTTTATTTGTTATGTTCAGCTATCTATCTGTTAACTAGTTATCACTAGACTTGTTAACATGTTTTTTTCTGTGTTTGGTTATCTGTTTTTCAGGTATAGGTTCCTATACTCGGATGTCGTTGATGTAAAAAAATGTCGGCCAGCAAATACTACGACCAACATTCACGACATTTTCCATTTGCTCCTTGAGAGTCGGGTTGATTTGCTGATATCCTACAAGATGCACTCATTTTCTTTAATTGCTATCACTGAAATTGATAGTGCATGTCTTTGTTGGGCGCTTCAGAACTATGATTATTCGTCCCACTCGCTAAAACTCCCCGGTGGTGCTAAGAAGAAATTGACACCACATGATTACGAGGTTGTATATTCTCTTCCTCGTGGTAGGCTCCCCGTCCCTGAATTATCAAGCCTACCTGTAGTGGACTACTCTGAGTTCATTACTCGATTTCATCTTGAAGCTCACAGGGGAGGTTATTTGCTGAAATCTGTAAAGGATGCACTGTTCCAGAGTAACGTCTCTGACAGTGATTGGTTTGCTTTATTCTTCCTCTACATTGTTGGCTCGTTGCTGTCTCCAAACTCATCGCACATGGTAGACATCCGTTACTTGCACTATGTGACGGGGGAGATGTTGCTGAAGTTTACCAAGTATGACTGGTGTGCGTTTGGGCTGGGTACGTTCAAGCTTCGTATGTCCACATGCAGGGGGAACCAAACCATTGCTGCTGATGTCCACTTCTTGGTTGTAAGTCTTCTATGTTAACTAGTTAACTTAGCTTGTTATCTTGTTAACTTGTTAACATGTTAACATTTTATAATTCTAATGTTAACTAGTTACTTTTTTGTTTTTAACTCTGTGTTTCCAGGTGGCATACGCTGCTGCCTTCAAAGAGCTGAAGCCAACTGGGGAACCTCCTTCCATTTTGCAGTACTTCAACAATGAGTCATTAAAGGAATATTTTAATGAAGCTGTCGAAAAGCATTGTGAGATTAAAAAGGTTGTTATTGCTGATGATGAGGAAGATGAAGATGAAGATGATGTCAACCCAGCAGCTGTGAGTAAAAAGGGTAAGGAGGTTGCTATTGCACCTGAAAAACTAGCAGTCAAAAGAAAGAAGGTTGTGCAGAAGCCCTCAATCAATATAGGTGATGAACCTGTTGTTAAACCAAGGACAAAGAAGATTGTGCGAAAAACTGACAAAATCTTGGATGACAACACCCTAATAACGGACTTTTTAAAGAAACCAAAGAAGTCAGGTGTTGTTGGGAAGGTTCCAAAAAGGGGGAGGTCTGAAGATGTTGATGAGGGACTTTCCAAAAAGCAGCGTACTGGAGTTTCTTTTCCATCAGCTCAATTATCAGACTATGATATTTCATCACGTTCTAAGGTAATTTGTTAGTTTCTTGTAGCAGCTAACTAGTTAACACTATAGCAGCTAACTAATTAACATTTCATTTTACTGTTTTTATAACTAGCTAACTTGTTTGCTTTTTCAGGCAATTGCATTGAGGAATACGTTTGCAAATGAAAGTATCCGTTGTAGAGAAATGCTTTCAGATTACAGTTCATCCATCCTTGCACTTGATAAGGTGATCAAATCATTTAATGAGGGGTCAGAGGATGTAACTGTTGGAATATTAAAAAGATCATCCCATATCCAACTTACTATGCATGGTCATGCATATTTGGAGCAAGAAGTGTTTGGAATAAAATCAATCAAGTGGATCATGTGAAGATGGAGTCAAAAAGTTCAACAAAGGAAATTGGAAATAAATAGATATGATTCTACAAATCAAGGATTGAAGACAATCATGGAGGGAATCAAATATTCAAAGAAAAGGAAGGAGGAGCCTTCTAATTAATATCAAAGATTCCCTTTGGAAGGAAGGAAAGGAAGGAGGAGCCTCTAAAATCAAATATTCATCATGAAGATTGAAGATTACCTTCCTTTGATGGAGATATGGTGGTTGGAGTTGAAGTGAAGAGCAAGCCAACCTCAAGACTATAAATACCCATAGTCTTAGGCTTAGAGGAGCACACCTTTGAGCTTCATCTCTTCTCTCTTTGAAATTCTAAAGTGTCATTTGTAATCGTGTGGTGTACACGAGGTAGCTCGATAGCTTGGTTAGGAAGCGTATCGAGGAACATACCGGATAGTGGTACGGGTTTCTCCGGAGTTGGAGGTTACGCTTAGTTGGAGTTTACTAAGCGGGTCTAGATAAGATCTACCTAGGAAGGTTGGTTCTCGAAGGTTGGATTGTACTTTCGAGGTCTCAATCGTACTCTGGTCTAGAGTTCGGTTGGTCTCAGTTATTTTAATAACATCGTCTCCCGAGCGATATCTCGGGACATGGACGTAGATCTGCACATCCAATCGAACCACGTTAAAAAACATCGTGTGTCATTCTCTTGCCCTTAACTCTTTACATTTATCTTTGTGGTGTTGAGCTCGCTCAACTTGAATTTCCGCGTTTATTTGTTTATTACTCGAAAATTGACCCCCCTTCGAGTATCATTTGGTATCAGAGCAGGTCAACTTCGTTGGACTTAACAGTCGCCGGAGAATCGATCCAAGAAGCACGCTAAAGCAAGATCGTCAAAATCATACTCAAAATGTCAGGAGGAAATTATAGAGAAGGATCATCACACAATCGTCCACCTCTGTTCGATGGATCCAACTACCCATTTTGGAAGAATAGAATGACCGTCTACTTTGAAAGAATTGAGCTCGACTTATGGGACATAAGAATGGTTTCCCTGAAGTCAAAACTGATCGAACAAAGTGGACCGACGAAGAAAAGAAGAACAAGCAGCAAAACGCCAAGGCAATGAACATTCTCTACTATGCACTGGCTGAATCTGAGTACAATCGCATATGCAGCTGCACCACCGCACACGAAATCTGGCGAGTTCTTAAGGTAACTCACGAAGGTACTTCTCAGGTAAAAGAAACAAAAATTGATATCCTTACTCATGATTATGAACTGTTCAAGATGGAACCTGGTGAATCTATTGACAAAATGTACTCTAGATTCAACGGGATTGTTAGCATGTTGAAAGTTCTTGGACGAACCTATGGCAATGCCGAATTGGTTCGAAAAATTCTTCGATCCCTCCCTGTGGAGTGGATGCCTAAGAAAACGGCAATAGAAGAATCCAAAGATCTTAATACACTTAAGTTAGAAGACTTGGTAGGCTCTCTACTAAGTCATGAGCACTTGCTTAATGTGAATAAAGTCGATGAAGACTCAAAAAGGAAAAAGAACATTGCTTTTCGTGCAAGTCACAAAAAGGAATGTTCCGACTCCGAAACAGACGATGATATCGTCGAAGAGCTAGCCTTGATGAGCAACAAGTTTAAACAGTTTCTCAAGTTTAAACGAAATCAGAAAAGGCAAAATGCGAGTGGATGGGATCGTAATAAGAATGCTTCTCGTGGCAAGTCATTCAGCAAGACAAATAGAGATGAACAGAAGGAATCAGATGATAAGGAACCTGTCACCTGCTACAAGTGTGGAAGAACTGGGCATATACGTGCAGAGTGTCCCAACAAAAGACATGGACACGCCATGGCAGTTACTTGGAGTGACACAGAATCGGACAGTGAGGATGATCGCAAAAGCGGGCTCGCTCTCATGGCTCATATCGACAATGCTGGTCACTCAGATTTTGAGGTACACTCTACTTTCTCTGACAATGAGGATTTTGACGTGATGGATGCTTATGTTAAACTTGAAGTAGAATTTGAAAAGCTTAGGTTGAAATACAAAACCGTAAAGAGAGAGTTGAAAGATCATATTAAGCTAGCTGATGAGTTGACTCATAAGCTTAACAAATATGAAAATTTCAGCTCCTCTAAAGGTGATTCGAGAAAACCTAGATCTCCAAGTGACCATAAAGTAATTGAAAAGTTGAACGCGGATTTAGTTGTTAAGACTAAACAAGCTAGTAAACTTGAAAATGAAAATGGGGGTCCGAGGAAGAAAATTGCCGAACTCGAGGAACATATTACCTCGCTGGAAGCAATAGTTCCAACGGGGCCCAAACTTGGAACAAGGAGATTCCCGGGGTATTCAATTCAAAGCTCTAGAGCAGCAGGTTATGAAAATATTTAGACTCTAGAGAAAAGCCTATTAGACGATCGTACTACAAAAATAAAATATGTTATTGTTGTCGTCAATATGGTCACATTAGCTATTATTGTCGATATAATAGATTGAATGTGTACTCTCATTATGGTTATGCTCATCAAAAGAAAAGTGTACCCAAGTATATCTGGGTACCTAAAAAGACTAACAAATGTTAAATGTGCAGGAGCAGGTGGGAGCAAGAACGAACGAATGGTTTTTTAGATAGTGGCTGCTCTCACCACATGACTGGGAATAGCAAGCTATTCTCAGAGTTAACGTACAAAAATGGAGGATCAGTCACATTCGGTGACAATAGTAAAGGAAAGGTGATAGGACATGGAACCATTGGTACACATCCTAATCCTACCTTTCGAAATGTGCTTCTTGTTTCTGGTCTTAGGCATAATTTACTTTCCATTAGTCAGTTATGTGGTTTGTCAAATAGAGTCATTTTTGAAGCAAAGTCCTGTAGGATAGAAAGACTTCGTGACAATGAACTTCTCTTTGAAGGGTCTAGAAAAGGTAATGTCTACATTATTGATTTGAGTCATAGTGAAGGCTTTCATGAGACTTGTTTTGCCGCTATGGCCAAAAATGCAGAAATGTTGTGGCATCGTAGACTAGGTCATATTAGTCTTAGTAGAATCTCTAAACTGTCTAATCTAGAATTGGTCAAAGGTCTCCCTAAGCTCAAAGACTCCAATGACTTCTTCTGTGAAACCTGTGTTCTTGGAAAGCAAACTCGCTCTTCTTTCAAAAGCAAGCTTCATCAGTCAACAGACAGAGTTCTCGCCCTCGTTCACATGGATCTGGTCGGCCCAGCAAACATCAAAAGTTTTGGAGGTAAATACTACATATTTTTTCTGGTTGACGACTACTCTCGCTATACTTGGGTATACTTTCTAGCTCACAAGGATGAAGCTTTGGAAAAGTTCAAGTCATTTGTGGACTTACGCAACAATGAACAAGACTGCAAGTTATCCTCTATTCGAAGTGATCATGGTGGTGAATTTGACTCAGATGCTTTCGAAGATTTCTGTGAATCACGTGGAATAGATCACACGTTCTCAGCTCCAAGAACGCCTCAACAAAATGGTGTGGTAGAAAGGAAAAACAGAGCTCTTTTAGAACTAGCCAGAGCTATGTTGCATGACTTCAAAATCCCAAAATTCTTTTGAGAAGAAGTCTTTTCAACAGCCTGCTATGTTCTTAATCGGACCTTGATCCGATCCAAACTTGAGAAGACCCCTTGTGAACTCTGGAAAGGTCGAACACCAAACATTTCTCACTTTCGTCCCTTTGGTTGTCCATGCTTTCTGCTAAACACCAAAGACAAGCTAGGGAAGTTTGATGCAAGATCTGATGAGGGAATTTTCCTTGGCTATTCTACAAGAAGCAAAGCATATAGTGTTTAATAAGAAGTCCTTTAAAGTTGAAGAGTCAGCTAATGTTCGCTTCAATGAACACCCAGTCAGTGAAAATGACAAACCAAGATATACGACCGCCAATGAAGATGACGACGATGAGTTGTTTGGATCTCTCAACAAACAGCCTCCACAAACTGTTAAACATGCCTTAGATAAGCCGAAGATGTCAGAAGCAGAAGAAGAAGCAGAAAAAGATGAAGACAAGAGTGAAGAGGTTGAAGAGCCACAACCACCATCTCATATAGCCAAACGTCATCCTCGAGATCTTGTCATTGGAGACTTCAATGAAAGGCTAAGAACTAGATCCAAATCACTAGTGGGACCGCATCTCCATGCCTTCGTCTCACTCATTGAACCAAAGAATCACAAGACAGCTCTTCTTGATGAACATTGGGTCTCAGCCATGCAGGAAGAACTAACGTAGTTTGAGCGTTCCAAAGTATGGGACTTGGTTCCTCGTCCCTCTCACCAATCAGTCATCGGAACAAAGTGAGTTTTTAGGAACAAGACTGATGACAAAGGGAATGTCACTATAAATAAGGCTCGCTTAGTTGAAAAGGGGTACAATCAAGAAGAAGGAATTGACTATGAAGAAACTTTTGCACCTGTAGCTCGTCTCGAAGCTATAAGAATCCTGTGTGCATTTTCCTGCTACAAAAAATTCAAACTCTATCAGATGGATGTCAAGAGCGCTTTCCTAAATGGTTTTCTCAAGGAAGAAGTCTATGTCGAACAACCTCCTGGTTTTGAAGACTTCAAGCATCCTGATCATGTCTTCAGACTAAAGAAGGCCCTCTACGGACTCAAACAAGCTCCTAGAGCTTGGTATGAACGGCTGACAAACTTCCTCCTTGATGAAAAATTCACTCGTGGAGCAGTTGACACGACCCTCTTCACCAAAACTCAAGGTAAGGATATTCTTGTTGTCCAATATATGTCGATGATATTGTATTTGGATCCACGAAGGAAGAAATGTGCTCTGAGTTCAGCAATGCAATGACACACAACTTCGAAATGAGCATGATGGGAGAACTCAGCTACTTTCTTGGTCTTCAGATTCAACAAACTCCAAAAGGGATGATGATCCATCAAAGCAAATATATAAAGAACATGCTTGTCAAGTTTGAGTTCACAAGTCTAAAAAGCTGTGTCACACCAATGGTTGTAAACACTAAGCTAGACAAGGACGAACAAGGCGAAAGTGTAGATGAAAAGAAGTATCGGGGTATGATCGGATCTCTTCTTTACCTAACGGCAAGTCGATCCTGACATTCTCTTCAGTGTATGCATGTGCGCTCGCTTTCAAGCCAACCCAAAAGCAAGTCATCTCACAGCCGTCAAGATAATATTTTGGTATCTCAGTGGGTCATCAGAAGTCGGTCTATGGTATCCCTCTCATGATCACTTTGACCTTGTTGGATACAGTGATGCAGACTTTGCTAGAAGTATTACTGACAGGAAAAGCACATCTGGAGCCTGTCAGTTTCTTGGATCCGCCCTTGTGTCATGGTTCAGCAAGAAGCAAAACTCAGTCGCTCTTTCAACAGCAGAAGCAGAATATTTTGGCAGCTGGCAGTTGTTGCACTCAGCTCTTATGGATCAAAACGCAACTTGAAGATTATGGGATAGCTACTCCCACAATTCCGATGTTGTGTGATAATACAAGTGCCATCAACATGTCCAAGAATCCAGTACAACATTCCCGCACAAAGCACATTGAGATCAAGTATCATTTTCTTCGGGAATTGGTTCAAAACCGGATTATTGACATTCAATTTGTTTCTACAAATTATCAAGTGGCGGACATCTTCACAAAGCCGCTTAAGGATGACAGATTTCTAACTTTAAGATCGGAGCTTGGTATGGTGGATCTAAAGAATGATGAGGTACACAGTTAAATCTTTTTTCTTCCTATTTCTTTTCTCATCCTTGGCCCAACCAAAAATCATGGCTCTGACCGAGGGGGAGAGATGTCCAACACTCATACGAAGCCAAAGTCAGATCAAAATGAGGAGATTTTAGTTGCTGATACAAGTGGCGCGAAGAAAGCTCGAAGCACCTCCAATGGTACAAGTGATGAAGAATATGAAGAATACGACTCTCAATAAGATCCAGAAGGTTATCCTTGAGTCGTCATGAACTTAGGGGGAGCTTTGCATCTAGAGTGGTAGTTTTTCTTGTTGCTTTCTTTTTGCTAGAGTCTTTGTCTTGGTCTGTTATTGATTTTTGAGTCGGCTAGTTAATCAATTTCCTTTGTCTTAGAAGACTGTCTTTGTTCGCTTCTTAATAACATGTTGCACTCTTGATTTGATTGTTATGTGTTGGATTACGGTACCTCTCCATGATTTTATGAACTAATATCGACAAACAAGCAAGCTTGGTTGTTTTTTTGTGAGTTTATTGTTTTGCAGATACGAGACGATCTTAGGGGGAGAATGTTGGAATATTAAAAGGGTAATCCCATATCCAACTTACTATGCATGGTCATGCATATTTGGAGCGAGAAGTGTTTTGAATAAAATCAATCAAGTGGATCATGTGAAGATGGAGTCAAAAAGTTCAACAAAGGAAATTAGAAATAAATAGATATGATTCTACAAATCAAGGATTGAAGACAATCATGGAGGGAATCAAATATTCAAAGAAAAGGAAGGAGGAGCCTTCTAATTAATATCAAATATTCCATTTGGAAGGAAGGAAAGGAAGGAGGAGCCTCTAAAATCAAATATTGATCATGAAGATTGAAGATTACCTTCCTTTGATGGAGATATGGTGGTTGGAGTTGAAGTGAAGAGCAAGCCAACCTCAAGACTATAAATACCCATAGTCTTAGGCTTAGAGGAGCACACCTTTGAGCTTCATCTCTTCTCTCTTTGAAATTCTAAAGTGTCATTTGTAATCGTGTGGTGTACACGAGGTAGCTCGATAGCTTGGTTAGGAAGCGTATCGAGGAACGTATCGGATAGTGGTACGGGTTTCTCCGGAGTTGGAGGTTACGCTTAGTTGGAGTTAACTAAGCGGGTCTAGGTAAGATCTACCTAGGAAGGTTGGTTCTCGAAGGTTGGATTGTACCTTCGAGGTCTCAATCGTACTCTGGTGTAGAGTTTGGTTGGTCTCAGTTATTTTAATAACATCGTCTCCCGAGCGATATCTCGGGACGTGGACGTAGATCTGCACATCGCAATCGAACCACGTTAAAAAACATCGTGTTTCATTCTCTTGCCCTTAACTCTTTACATTTATCTTTGTGGTGTTGAGCTCGCTCAACTTGAATTTCCGCGTTTATTTGTTTATTACTCAAAAATTGACCCCCTTCGAGTATCAGTAACTGATGTTGGAAAACTTGGTGGAGATGGTGAAGATGTTGCACACACTGGTGTGCCAGATGTTGGTGCTTCTGCTGCTGCAGCTTCAGACAGTGGTGCTGTTAACTTGGTATCAGAAGCTGTTAACTTGTTAACAGAAGCCATATGTAAGGGGTTTTTCTTTGTTTTTTCTCTTTTCATTTTTTGTTGTTTTATGAACTGCTAAGTAGTTAACCATTTTTTTTTGTTCAGCTTCTGGTGAGAAGTGGAACCAGACAACACTGTTAATGCTGCTGCAAGTGTTGCTGTTGTTGAAGGCAGGGTTTTGTTTTGTTTTTCTTGTCTTTATGTTAACTAAATATATCAAAATGTTAACTAGTTAACATTCTTTTTGTGTTTTTCAGGCAATGTTGAGCAGATGAATGCAGATGACACTGTCATCTCTCATGTTGTTCCTGCTGTTGGTGACAAACCAATTGAAGTCAAGGGTTAGTCCTTTTATTCTCTGATTCATTAATTATTAACCATTCATAGGATTTATTGTTAACTAGTTACCTAGAGTTACTAATTGATTTATTCATTAACCTTCCTTAGGGGTTACTAATTGTATTTTTTTCCTATCACTTGTGTTTCAGATACTGTAAACCCCCATGCTGTTTCAAGTGTTGACAAGGACAAAGATGAGGACAAGGACAAAGATGAGGACAATGACAGAGGTGATGACAATGATGATGATGCAGATGAGGATCTGAATGATGCTGTTACTCTGAAAGGAGACAAAAAAGATGATGATCTGGACGATGATGACATTGACCAGGTACAACAGGTCAAGGATCCTTCAAAAGACACATCAAATGATGATGTTATTATGGAAGAAACGAACAAAGGAACTCCCGATCCACCCAAAGACGATGCAACCCCTAAGGAACGTGAGCATGGTTCTGATTCATATAGCACAGTTAGGGATCATCCTTTAATACATGGAATTGCTTTCAAAGGTATGTCAAAGGAAGAGGAGGATGTGATTGCTGCTCTGATTCGGGATGTTACTTTTGACACCCCTGTAAAACCCTCCGGTGGCAAACTGACCAGGAGTCCAGGATCTCCGAAAGAGGTTGGCATACCTCTTCCACATGTTTCAAGCCCACTGGAAAAGCTTGTACATACTATGCAGCTGAAGGACGATATAGGTAAGACATTTTTTATCCAACTAACTAGTTATCTTTTTTTACATGTTATTTTGTTAACTTATCTGTTAACTTGTTAACTCCGTTTAACAGATACAGGCAGTTTATCAAAAGCCATCATCCCTGACTCCCTTAGCCCTGGGAGGAAGAGCTCAAGTAGCAGCTCATCAGGGGTAAAGGTTGCTACAACAGCCTATACAATGGCTTCATTAGCCAGCCCCAAGCAGATCAGCAAGCCAATGCCAACAATTGAACAATCTGCCATTAACCCTATCAGAGCAGTACCAATTACTGAAGTTCCTGTTCTTCGATCCAAAAAAGCCTATCTAATTTCAGAAGAAGGGATGGCAAAGATGATCTATGATTACTGCACTAATGAAGCCCTTGATATGTATGTGTGTTTTCTCTACCTGTTATTTTGTTAACAAGTTATCATTGTAGTTTTGTTAACGAGTTATCATTTTTGTTATCGAGTTATCTACAATGTTTTGTTGTTTTTTATCTAGGTTCTTATGCATGTTTGTTTTTTTTCTAATAGGGATGAAGTTTTGTATCACATAAAGGACGCGGAGAATCATTTTTCTAACATATCTCTCAGAAGAGCACATCTACTGACCCTGAGACTTAATCAGGATATATCAGTGAATACATTCGATGCATACACTGATTATTTGAACAGGAAATCAGTCATGGATGATAAGATTGTCAAGAGATGGATCTTTCATGAACAGTTTACGGTTAGTTTTTGGTTATTGTTTTAATTAATTATCATTTTTTTAAGTTTCCAGATTCATGTGTGTGGGTTTGTGTAGTTGTTAACTAGTTATCAAATCATGCTAGCTAGTATATATGATATTGTTGTTAACTAGTTAACCTTTCTTTTGTAAGGGTCCAATTTAAAGAATTATACAGAAACTCAACCATCTCAGGGAAGCAAGCATGGAGAGATTCAAGATATTGTTGCTTTCACATGGGCACGTGATTGCGATTTCAGCCAAGTCGATTATGTAAGTAGTTATTTTAGGGTTTTTCCCACATTTTTTTCATGTCTAGATATCTAGTTACAAGTGTGGTTATGTGTTCTTTTTTGTGTGCAGTGGTTTATGCCTGTGAATCATGACGGTAATTATATTGTTTTCATCATTGATCATGTGAACAAGAGGTATCACTTCTTGGACAGCATGCAGACAGAAAGTTTCAAAAATTTGTACGAATACCTTGGTGAGAAAGTGTTCAATTTCGTAAAGGTGTACTGTGATAGGCAGTTTCCAGAAGGGGAAAGAAGGTACCCGATAAAGGGTACAAGTGGAATCTGATGAAGAGAATCAAACAGAAAGATACGAGTATTATTGGGTTGTATGCTCTGGACTGGTGTGCAAATTGGGAGGGTAAGTACAAGGGGCAGATGAAGAAGTCTGATGCGTCAACAAGAAGGATGGAGATCTTGAAAACTTTGGTTACCTATGAGGGAAACTTGGAGCTAGATGTGATTAGAGGGAAGGCATGTAGGACTGACTAGGGGGTTATCTGGGGGAATAGTGGAATAGTGTAAAGGAGGCTGGTTTTATGTTTTTATTATAAGACAATATGGTTAACTAGTTAACACTGTTAAGTTAACTAGTTAACTTTTAATGTTTTTTTCTTGTGCAGTAGGTAACTTTTAATGACTTTCCAATATGGAGGTGGTAGGTTATCATACATTTCTATTATGTGAACTAGTTAACCTTTTTATGGATTTCTATCTACAGAAAAAAAACAAATATAACATATTGTGTTAACTAGTTAACATATAACTATTGTACTTCAAACAAACAACATAACAATCATCGAAAAACATATTGTATCATGGGAATTATAGTTAACATATAACTATTGTACTTCAAACAAACAACACAACAATTTAACAATCATCGAAAAACATATTGTATAATGGGAAATTATTCATCCCAGCACTCTTAGCACGCAAAGCATCATTCTTTATCTTGTTGGTTTGTTTTTGTCTTTTCTTGAAGATTGCTTCTTCCACGCAACTCTTCTTTCTCTTCCGTGAGTTAAATGGATCTTTTCTATTTTTGAATCCCGTTATTTCCAGGCATGACGTCGATGTAGCAGCAGCTGTCATTGTTTCACCATCTGTTATTATGACAGATGCTGGAGGGGAAGAAAAACAATTTTT
This sequence comes from Linum lewisii, assembly GCA_034768395.1. Taxonomy (NCBI): domain Eukaryota; kingdom Viridiplantae; phylum Streptophyta; class Magnoliopsida; order Malpighiales; family Linaceae; genus Linum; species Linum lewisii. The sequence continues at coordinate 8,233,504 of CM068300.1, forward strand.
TGTTAGTGTTAATAACAGGTTATAATGGACTGTTAACTAGTTAACAGTGTAAACTGTTAACTAGTTAACAGTCCATGATAACTAGTAAACAGTGTCATAAATAGTTAACAAGAATTTAGTAAATAATGAAGTATATATATATTTTTTACCTTCTGAAGTAGATGCCCTTCCTGACTGAGTTGTTTCAACATTATCTCCAATCTCTGGCAATCCTTCTGTTTCCATAAGTAATGTATGAAACGTATCCATCACACGTTTATATGCTGCATCATTCCAAACTGATCTATTCATCAGTGTTACAGTCATAGCTAACATAGTCTGCATCCTCCCGGTTATCATTGCTTGTCTCGGCAAGATAACTTTAGAGGGAAATGCGAACTCAAAACTATCCCTTGCACTTCGTGTCCACCGTTTCATTATATATTCGTCTGGGATGTCTTTGTACTTCAGCTGTCCTGTGTTACAGAACATACAGTCAAGGCATCTTATAAGGTGCCGGCACCACCACCCACATGTGTCATACGTCCTGCATGTACACCAGAACTGAAGCTTGTCCTCATTGATGAGAACCGTCCTTTCATCAAGTTTTGTGTTGTCGCGCCCCCACTTATATATTTTAAATGCCATCCCCTTCTCATTATCATTCCCTTCATCTCTACCTAATACATATGGAGAAGATGCAATGCATTCGTCTTGCATTGTTTCAAAAATCTCAGGAGTATATAGCCATGAAATTTTTTCAAGCAATGCCATTTCTGATCTAGGAACTGGTCGTTTAACCTTCATACTAAATTCCAGCCTATTAGCTTCTTCCCTTTTATTCTCAACCATACGATTATACTGTATGAAGAAGCTGCATAAATGGACATTTATTTAACAATTATCAGTTAAGTTAACTAGTTAACAGACAAGGTTATCTAGTTGACAAACAAGGTTATCAAGTTAACTAGTTAAAAAACAAGGTTATCAAGTTAACAGATAAATGGTTAAGTAGTAACTAACCTGGATAGATTCATAGTTGAATCCATGAATCTTCTCAGGTTGCTGTTGCATGTCTCACTCATCTGTGAGCTCTTCATCCCAGCACAAAAATGGTTTCGTATCCAAGCGCTCGACCATTTTTCCTTCATCTTATACAAGGAATCAGTCCAATTCCCCTTAGCACGGGGGCAGGTTTTTATCAATTCATTACAGTGTACTTCAAATTCCTCCTGATTTTCGACGTTGAACATCACAAACTTCAATAGTTCTATGAATTATGCATTGTATAGCTTTCCCAAATTTCTTGGTCCATTTTGCAGTATATGGAAGGTGCAAAGCCCATGAAATGTATTTGGGAATTGAGTCTTCATAGCTGCTCCTATTGCTGGGCATTGGTCTGTGAATATCGATTTTGGATGTCTACCGTCCATGCATTCCAAGAATGTTGCAAACAGCCACTCAAATGACTTTGTATTCTCTTCATAGAGCAATGCAATACCAAAAATGCACATTTTGTTGTGATGTGTTTTACCAACAAAGATTATTGTACATGGGAAAAAAATCAGTTAAGACAAGACGAATAGGTAACTAGTTAACACCAGGCAACTTTATTAACATGTTAACATTAGTTAACAAATTAATTTCTGTTATTTAGTTAACAGATAAATAACTTTAAATAGGAACAGAGTGTTATCTAGTTAACTTACACTTTAAATAGGAACAAAGTGTTATCTAGTTAACTTACTTGTTAACTACTTAATAACAGTTTTTTTAACATGTAACTTTTACTTTTTAACATGTTAACTTACTTTTTAACATGGTAACTAATTAACAATTTAACATGGTAACTAATTAACAATTTAACATGTAAACTAGATAACCAGTTCATAACATTATAGCTGATATCTAGTTAGCAGATGTTAACATGTTATCTAGGGAATCATATGTTAACATGTTATCTAGTAAACAGAAAACAGTGATGTGCAAATTTAATTACTGATAATACATACCTAGAGGTCGATGGTGTTTGTTGGTTCTGTAGGTTGTGTCACAGCTGAAGCAATCACCAAAAGCTCGATAGTCCCTACGCATTTGTGCATCTGCCCAGAAGATGCTTTCAATTTGTGCATCTTCTTTTTTGTCAATTTTTATTTTTGAGTAGTTCCCCATGTTAATTTCTGACTGTTTTACGAAATAATCAAGTAAGAACTCTACATCACCTCCTTGCATTTGTCTCTCTCTCTGTTGCTGCGGATGTGGTTTTTTAAGTCTAGATGAAGGAAAGTTAGGTTTTCAGGTCCACCAGCAGCGATCCGCATAGAATCAAAACTGGAACATACATTGATTCCAGCATCAGCATTTATATCAGCTATGACTTTATATATGGCTGGAATCCTTCTCACATTTCTACTGAAGTGTCTTTGACTTTCTGGGATCATTTCATGGTTGTGGTGATCTTCAAATTTAGTGATGATATATTTACCTGTTTCCAAACAAAATCATTTAACTTATTAACATGTTAACTAATTACCAATATAACCAGTTAACAAGTTGATAGTTTATAAGCATATACCTAATATTCTGTCAAATATGAGGCTCAAAAATGCTTTGCAACCAGTCGTTGTTTTCCCCCTCGCTCTGGTTTTATTGGCAGCAGCAACCTTGTCTTTCTTCCCTCCTCTTTTAGTGCACACATGCACAATATAGTATATGAAGTCCACTTTTTGTTTCTTGCTGTCAGTATACCTTTCAAGTTGGTTCCTAGCATAGAACCCATTGTTTTGTGCATAGTCTGAGTAAAAACCCAGTGCATCAGATGATGATTCAAATTTCAGCATCTCCTATGTTTTCTTATCAGTTGGGATTATTGAATCTGCAAGCAGGACATGATTTTTTTTTGTTAACAGGATGATAAATGGTTTACATGTAAGAATTCGTATAGCAGCAAATTAACTAGTTAACTTATTGTGATAACTAGTTAATTTTTTGTTAACTAGTTAACAAGTTTAAAATTAACTAGTTAATTTTTTGTTAACTAGTTAACACTTATGTATGTTAACTAGTTGTCTTGTTAACTAGATCACAGTCTGTTAACTAGTTAACAGAGAATTTAACTAGTTAACAGACTGTTAACTAGTTAACAGAGATTTAACTGGTTAACATACTTGTTAACTAGTTAAATCTCTGTTAACTAGTTAACAGAGATTTAACTAGTTAACAGACTGTTATCTAGTTAACATAGTGCTATCTAGTTAACAGATATTTAACTAGTTAACAGACTGTTATCTAGTTAACAAGATAACTAGTTAACATACATAAGTGTTAACTAGTTAACAAAAAATTAACTAGTTAACAAAAAATTAACTAGATAACATACTTGTTAACCATTTTTCAATTACTTTGTTAACTTATTGTGTTAACTAGTTAACAGAGTGTTATCTAGTTAACAAGATAACATACTTGTTAACTAGTTAATAGAGATTTAACTGGTTAACAAAGAATTAACTAGTTCAGAGTGAATTAACTAGTTAACTTACTTTGTAACTAGTAAGCAGAGTGTTATCTAGTTATCAATGTATTAAATTACAAAGAATTAACAAGTTAACAGAGATAACAAAAAGAATTTGAGTCAGAGTGTTACCTAATGATATAGAATTAGTTTCGTCCAAATGTTCTTCAAAATCAGAGAAGGATGTAGTGATTTGCTGATCGGACATGTTGATTTGCTGATCGGAGCTTGAGCTGATCCTGATTTGCTGATCGGAGGTATTGAATTGCTGATCAGAGCTTGAGCTGATCCTGATTTGCTGACCAGAGATGTTGAATTGCTGATTAGAGCTTGAGCTGATCCTGATTTGCTGATCGGAGGTGGTGACTTGCTGATCGGAGCTTGAGGTGATCCTGATTTGCTGATCGGAGGTGGTGACTTGCTGATCGGAGCTTGAGCTAGTGTTGATTTGCTGATCGGAGGTGGCGATTTCTTGATCGGAGCTTGAGCTGGTGTTGATTTGCTGATCGGAGGACATGTTGGTGTGCTGTTTGGAGTTGGAGCTCATGGTGGTGTGCTGATCGGAGGAGGGGGGGCGAGGAGGACAAGCTGCTATTTGAAAATAAGGTAAGTTTTTCTTTCCCGCGATTTTAGGGTTAGTGGTGGCTGCAGCATTTTTGGATGATTTTACCCCCGATAGGTTTTTGGTTGGCTAGGCTTCGGCCCGCGAAGCAGGGGATTAATAGGGTGCATGGTTTTGGTTGGACCGGCCCAACCTTTAAAGGTTGGGTCCGGATCTTTTGCCTTTTAAGTAGGGTTGTTATTTCTAAAAAGTTTCAATTTGGCGAATTATTTTGGATATGCTTTATCTTTAAAAAATTTCAAATCTATCTCAGATCTTAAAATTGTTAACGCCGTCAGTTCTTATTTATAAATTTTTAAATATTCTGAACCAAAGTGGTTAACGAAATTAATTTTTCATTTTTTTGTCTTCTAAAAATGGTAACCAAGGTTTGTCCAAATTGCATTTTGGACCCTATTAAATTTTCTCCCTTTCAAATCCTCCCAAAGGACCCAATCGTTAACGTCGTCTTCAAAACCAGCGTCTTCAACTCTCTCTCCCTCCTCTTCATCCTCCTCACCTTCTTCCCCGCCGACGACCATTGCTAATTCTCCGTCTTTCTCTTAGCGATGGCGAATCCATAAGCCTTTACCAATCTGTTTGCCGCCTTTACTGAACCATAAGCCCCTTCTGCGAAACGCTCTCCGGATCTTGGAGCACATGATCGTCCTTCTCGTACAGAGATTTCTCATTCAAGAGGATTCTGTAGCCGATGTACTTCAGCCCCATCTTCCTCGCCGGCTATTCATAGTAGTTGTCCGCTACCCACTCCGTCCCTAATGGAACCACCTGGATGAACCCACACCCTGGCCTCATGAACAGAAAGTGCGTCATTGCCGCTCCGTGAACTTCGATCATCACCCCGCTCGAGTTCATCGATCTGTAGATCTTCGCTAGCTCCATCGTCGGATCAGGTCTGAGAACTTCCACTTGGAACCCTATATTTTCCCCCAATTTGACTGAAGCGTCCTCGCTAGTTATCGATCTAGATCTGTTTCGGGAACAATCACCAGTTTTGGAATGCTAAGGATTTGTTGATCGAGTTCTTGAGAATGGGGGATTCTGGAAGAAGTTTGTTGTTGCTGTTGGTCCTTGATTATGGCTTTTGTAACACCCTCACTTTTGTAATAAAGGGAATTACTAAAATACCCTTTACCGCAACGGAAAACATAAAACCAAACGAGGGTGCTACGCTTAACTAAAATAATTTAGCAAAATGCCTTGGCCAAGGAACTTTGAAAATAAACTTAAATAAAATTTTAGAAAACCTTTAACAAAACAAATAGTCATAATGTAATATCTTAACAATTGAGCCTAAACATTTGGCAACAATTTAGTGAAAACAAGTCTCGAGGTAAACATGGAAACAACTATCTCAAGTCCAAGTCTTACATCATGAAGACACCACTCCAAACCTGAATCAGCTCCTCAAAGCTCAAGCTCAAAAGCAACTTCTAACAACCAGGTGGGTGGCTCAAATCAATGATGAACTATAAAAGGGATCCTAAGAACTTAGGATCGATCAATCATATGACACAACGAGCACGCAACACGACTAAATAAAGTATCACTTATCATAATCCAAACATGAATACTTAACCTTATCACATCATTGATCATGATCTGAAATTGAGAAGCATATCTCACTTAACATATTACTGAACAAATCATACATGAAACTGTTAACTAAGTATGTGTTTACACCTTAAATTATTTTGTGCCAATACCACATTGAAGAAAATAAGGAATTAAATGGTTTTATTAGGCCATTAATTGCCTTAGTAATTAAATAACATAAATTGGGTCATGACGTCATCTTTTGGCCTATTTTTCGTGCTAATTCTGCCCATAGTAGTATTTTGGCCATAACTCCTTCATACGAACTCCGATTGATGCGAAATTGGTGGCGATCCATCCATATGTAGATGTCGACCCAGTTCCATCGGACCAGTGAGATATGGCATCTGCAATATGATGACCAAAAATACCACATTGCTTGTTTGTGGAGGTTTGAATGGCTTTATTAACCTTTAATCATTCTTTTAAGTTAAATTGATTAAGTGATGCCATGGATTTACTATTTTATCCTCACGGAGCCTCCCCATCAAGGAGGAGGGCATCCCATCGAAGAAGGAAGGAGGGAAGTCATCTCATCAAAATGGAAACCCTAAGGCCGACTCCATCGAAGTGAGGTTCACATGTCAGACCATCGAAGTCAGGATCTCATGTCGATCCCGAAGGCCGACTCCATGAATGATGATGTCATCAAGACGACCTCCTCGTCAAGAGGGAAGGAGGGAAGCAAGGAGGAAGCCATCTCATCAAGATGGAAACCCTAAGGCCGACTCCATGATGATGATGTCATCATGATGACCTCCTCGTCAAGAGGGAAGGAGGGGAAGCAAGGAGGACGGCCATCTCATCAAGACGGAAACCCTAAGGTCGACTCCATCATCATTGACCTCTCGTCAAGAGGGAAGGAGGGAAGGATTCATTCATCCAATGAAGTGAAAACCTCATGTTGACCCCATCGAAGTCAGGATCTCATGTCGATCCATCGAAGTCAGGATCTCAGTTGATCCATTAAAGTTAGGATCTCATGTCGATCCCAACGAAGGAAGCCATCATCATGTCGACCTCCTCGTCGAGAGGGAAGGAGGGAAGCAAGGAGGAAGCCATCTCATCAAGATGGAAACCTAAGGCCGACTCCATGATGATTATGTCATCATGACGACCTCCTCGTTAAGAGGGAAGGAGGGAAGCAAGGAGGAAAGCCATCTCATCAAGATGGAAACCCTAAGGCCGACTCCATCATCATGTCGACCTCCTCGTCAAGAGGGAAGGAGGGAAGCAGGATCTCATGTCCATCCATTGAAGTGAAGACTTCATGTTTGACCTATTGAAGTCAGGATCTCATGTCGATCCATTGAAGTCAGGATCTCATGTCGATCCATCAAAGGGAAGCCATCATCATGTCGACTCCTCGCCAAGAGGGAAGGAGGGAAGCAAGGAGGAAGCCATCTCATCAAACCTAAGGCCGACTCCATGATGATGATGTCATCATGAGACCTCCATCGTCTAAGAGGGAAGGAGGGAAGCAAGAGGAAGCCATCTCATCAAGATGGAAACCTAAGGCCGACTCCATCATCATAACGACCTCCTCGTCAAGAGGGAAGAGGGAAAGTCATTCCATCAAGATGGAAGCCTAGGCGGACTCCATCGAAGTGAGGATCCAACATGGTCAGACCATCGAAGTCAGGATCTCACGTTGATCCATCAAAGTCAGGATCTCAAGTCGATCCCTGAAGGCCGACTCCATGATGATGATGTCATCATGATGACCTCCTCTCAAAGGGAAGGAGGGAAGCAAGAGGAAAGCCATCTCATCAGATGGAAACCTAAGGCCGACTCCATGATGATGATGTCATCATGACGACCTCCTCATCCAGAGGGAAGGAGGGAAAGCAAGGAGGGAAGCCATCTCATCAAGATGGAAACCCTAAGGCCGACTCCATCATCATACGACCTCCTCGTCAAGAGGGAAGGAGGGAAGCATGATCTCAAGTCCATCCATGAAGTGAAGACTTCATGTTGACCTATCGAAGTCAGGATCTCATGTCGATCCATTAAAGTCAGGATCTCATGTCGATCCACGAAGGGAAGCATCATCATGACGACCTCCTCGTCAAGAGGGAAGGAGGGAAGCAAGAGGAAGCCATCTCATCAAGATGGAAAACCCTAAGGCCGACTCCATGATGATGATGTCATCATGACGACCTACTCATCAAGAGGGAAGGAGGGAAGCAAGGAGGAAAGCCATCTCATCAAGATGGAAACCATAAGGCCGACTCCATCATCATGTCGACCTCCTGTCAAGAGGGAAGCAGGAAAGCAGGATCTCATGTCCATCCCCTGAAGTGAAGACTTCATGTGACCTATCGAAGTCAGGATCTCATGTCGATCCATCAAAGTCAGGATCTCAAGTCGATCCCGAAGCCGATCCATGATGATGATGTCACATGATGACCTCCTCATCAAGAGGGAAGGAGGGAAGCAAGGAGGAAGCCATCCTCGAGATGGAAATCCTAAGGCCGACTCCATGATGATGATGTATCATGACGACCTCCTCATCAAGAGGAAGAGGAGAGGAAGGAGGGAAGCCATCTCATCAAGATGGAAACCCTAAGCCGACTCCATCATCATGTCGACCTCCTCGTCAGAGGAAGGAGGGAAGCAGGATCTCATGTCCATCCATTGAATGAAGACTTCATGTTGACCTATGAAGTCAGGATCTCATGTCGATCCATTGAAGTCAGATCTCATGTCGATCCATCAAGGGGAAACCATCATCATGTCGACCTCCTCGCCAAGAGGGAAGAGGAAGAAGGAGGAAAGCCATCTCATGAAACCCTAAGGCCGACTCCATGATGATGATGTCATCATGATGACCTCCTCGTCAAGAGGGAAGGGGGAAGCAAGGAGGGAAGCCATCTCATCAAGATGGAAACCCTAAGGCCGACTCCATCATCATAACGACCTCCTCGTCAAGAGGGAAGGAGGGAAGTCATCTCATCAAGATGGAAGCCCTAAGGCCGACTCCATCGAAGTGAGGATCACATGTCAGACCATCGAAGTCAGGATCTCACGTTGATCCATCAAAGTCAGGATCTCAAGTCGATCCCGAAGGCCGACTCCATGATGATGATGTCATCATGATGACCTCCTCATCAAGAGGGAAGGAGGGAAGCAAGGAGGAAGCCATCTCATCGAGATGGAAATCCTAAGGCCGACTCCATGATGATGATGTCATCATGACGACCTCCTCATCAAGAGGGAAGGAGGAAAGGAAGGAGGGAAGCCATCTCATCAAGATGGAAACCCTAAGGCCGACTCCATCATCATGTCGACCTCCTCGTCAAGAGGGAAGGAGGGAAGCAGGATCTCATGTCCATCCATTGAAGTGAAGACTTCATGTTGACCTATCGAAGTCAGGATCTCATGTCGATCCATCAAAGTCAGGATTTCATGTCGATCCATCAAAGTCAGGATCTCATGTCGATCCATTGAAGTCAGGATGTCATGTCGATCCATCAATGGGAAGCCATCATCATGTCGACCTCCTCATCAAGAGGGAAGGAGTGAACCAAGGAGGAAAGCCATCTCATTAAGATGGAAACCCTAAGGCCGTCTCTATGATGATGAAATCATCATGACGACCTCCTCGTTAAGAAGCAAGGAGGAAAGCCTCCTCATCAAGAGGGAAACCCTAAAGCCAACTTCAAGAGACGGTGTCATCTCCTCATTATGATGATACCCTATGGGATGACGTGATCATATCAAACCTTATCTCAGGAATACAAGCTTCTTCTACCAACGTCACCACTCCTCCAAGGCAGTTGAAGAGAGGAAACCGCCACCACCACGATGATAGCCACGTTCAAGAGATAGGAAGTAACCTCCATGGCAGTTACTTCCTCCACTTGCAGTTACCACTCATATTTTTCTATAAATATGAGAGGCATTCGACAGAGACAAGAGGAATCACACAAACAGACACTCTGCCCAAATTTCCAACTTTCTCTGTAATTTTATTTCCAGTAGTCATAGTCGCCTTTACTTTTGGAGCTCTCTCAGAACCTCCGTAGTAGTAGCAGTAACAGTAGACTTAGCCAAAAGACATCAAACACCCTCGTTCGAACATTGTTTGGAGAGGTGTGAACCGTGCAAATATTCCTTGTTCCAAGAAGTTAAAGGAGCATTTATTGTGTTCAGACACAAGAGTTTCTACCACCAGAAACAAAATGGCACGCTCGGTGGGACTTTGTGTTTGATATCATGGCTCCAAGGCGAAAAAACCTAGAGGGTAGGGCTGTTGACGAACCAAGCTGCTCGTGTTCGGCTCGGCGTTCGGCTTGGAAATAGCTCGCCCGTGACTCGGCTCGAAACGAACCGAGCCGGCTCATTTATAAACGAGCAGAGCTCGAGCTCACGCCTGCTCGGCTCGGCTGGCTCGCAAGCCAGCTCGGTTCGATGGCTCGAACAGTGCAGCTCGCGAGCTGGCTCGTTAGAGCTCGTTACACGGCTCATTGATCAGCTCGAGAATGGCTCGGTTCGTTGGCTCGATTACGTAGCTCGCGAGCTAGCTCGATTTTGGAGCTTTCGAGCTAGCTCAATTTCAGAGTTCGCGAACTGGCTCGATTGGCTCGTGAAATGGGTCGATTTTGGCTCATGAAATGGTTTGATTTTGACTCGATTATTTTTAAAAATTATAGATCTTGTAAACAATAATATTCATTTTGATTTTTGAGTATGCCTACAAATAATGATAAGTAATAATTCAAAAAAGTGAGTAAGTTCATAATATAACATTGTTTATTATAGTATGCTTTAGTGAATTATACTTTATAAGTTCGTAATATAACATTGTTTATTATAGTATGTTTTTGTGAATTATACTTTATAAGAGATGAAATTGAATAAAGTAAAATTAATATATGTTAACTTAACAAAGAGTTTGCAAGATTTACATAATTGAGTATTTGTAGGTTTAAATTTTAGAATATATAATTAATTTTATTTAATTACCACAGCTCATTCAGTGTTCAGTAACACCCTAATTGTTAAGTAAGAAGTAAGAACAAAGAAGTAAGAACCAAGAACACAAACCATTTATAATTTGTAGTTTAGTATTAGCATGCTTTAGTGAATATACTTTATAGGGTTTAGGGTTTAGCATTTAGGGTTTAGGGTTTAGGGATTTTGGATTTAGGGTTTAGGGTTTAGTGTACATCTCTACACTTTTTTGTACATTTTTTCTCTCTCTAAGATTAAACTACTATTCTAGTTCGATTCTGAGTATTAGCTCTAGAATTACTACGGCTATCCGAGTAGCAGGTACCATCTAACAAACTATATCAAATTTAATGAGCCATTCGCAGTTTCATAGTCTCGGATACCAAACGAGTTTAAATCTCTTAAACTAGGCTTGGCAATAGGTACCCACAAGTCTGGATACCACATATCCACTACCCACCCATTTATTAAATGGGTATTACCCGTACCCGTCCGTCGAGACTAACGGGTACAAAATTCAAACCATCTGCGCCCCGACATGGGTATTGGGTAAACCCGCTACCCATTGGGTGAACCCCAAATCTGAATGACTGGTATCTGGACAACGGAAAGCTGTCTTGTGGATATCCTCATCGGCTATGTAAATCTGGTTATAGCCCGAATAGCAATCCATGAAAGAGAAGACTTCATGCCTAGTAACTGCATTAAGCAACATGTCAGCAACTGGCATGAGATACTCATCCTTAGGAGTGGCCGTATTTAAATTTCTAAAATCTACACAAACACGAAGCTTTCCATTTTTCTTCCTAACTGGCACCACATTAGACAACCACTCTACATACCTAGTCGTTCTTATAAACTTAGCCTTTAACAAACGTTCAATTTCTTTCTTAATCTCTGGCAATACCTCATACGCAAAACGCCTAAGAGGTTGTTTGACGGGTTTAAATCCAGATTTAATTGGCAGCCTATGTTCCACCAATTTCCTATCTAAGCCTGGCATCTCATGGTAATCCCATGAGGAGCAGTGGCCTAGCCTCCTTGTCGCCGCCATGGATTACGACAACATCTTCAACTGTCTGGCCATGTTCAATGTTAGCCACTTGCTCCTCCACAAACCCAGATGGAAGGTCACCCTCTAGTAGGGGTGTTGATGAGGCCGAGCCGAGCCGAGCTTTGCCCAGCTCGAGCTCGGCTCGTTTGGTTTGAACCCCGGCTCGAGCTCGGCTCAAACTCGGCTCGGTCAAATTTTTTTTTTACTCGAGAGCTCGGCTCGGATCGGTTCGAGACTGGCTCGTTAACAAGCTAAACGAGCTCGAGCTCGATTGCAAGCTTTCGAGCTCTACTCGGATCGGCTCGAAACTGGCTCGTTTACTTAAACTACCTTTTAATTAAACTACCAATGCAACTGACCATGAAACAACTTTGGTATCGTTTTCAAATCAATTGGCTGATTGTGGATAATGCACACACTGGGAAAAACTTACCGAGGTAACAAGTAGCTGATGGGGTTCCTTCGTCTTCCTCGTCGGCCACTGCTCGTCTGGAAGAGGTGGCCGACGCCGGCTAGTTTTGTCCGCCGGCTGATGAGAAGGAGTTGGCCAGTCCAGGCCGGAGTCTCTTCCACTCTTCGTCCTCTCAAACTGTCGAAGAAGATTGAAATTAGAAATTAGGTTTTCAGATTGAATTGGGGGTTTAGTTTTTTAGGTAGAGAGAGGTAAGTCGTAAGTGGTATTGTGGTACTAACGCAGCGTTTTGTTATTTTTTTAGAAATTGGTTATTTAGTTGGATGGGAAATTGTTTGTTTAAGATAGGCTTGGCAATGGGTATTTACAAATCGGGTACCCATCCGAAATTCGGCTAAATTGGGTGTGAATTACCCATTGACCGGGTAAAGTTGATGAGTATGGGCAAACTCAGTACCCAGTTAGGGCGGGTAACGGGTGGGGACGGGTTTCAAGGTATGTGCCCCATACCCAACCCGATGGGTGTGACATATGAAATACTATGTTTAACGGACCATATCCAATTTCTCCTTCAGTCATTCAGATTTGGGGTTCACCCAATGGGTAGCGGGTTTACCCAATACCCATGTCGGGGCGCAGATGGTTTGGATTTTGTACCCGTTAGTCTCGACGGACGGGTACGGGTAATACCCATTTAATAAACGGGTGGGTAGTGGATATGTGGTATCCAGACTTGTGGGTACCTATTGCCAAGCCTAGTTTAAGAGATTTAAACTCGTTTGGTATCCGAGACTATGAAACTGCGACTGGCTCATTAAATTTGATATAGTTTGTTAGATGGTACCTGCTACTCGGATAGCCGTAGTAAATAAGAACGACTAGGTATGTAGAGTGGTTGTCTAATGTGGTGCCAGTTAGGAAGAAAAATGGAAAGCTTCGTGTTTGTGTAGATTTTAGAAATTTAAATACGGCCACTCCTAAGGATGAGTATCTCATGCCAGTTGCTGACATGTTGCTTAATGCAGTTACTAGGCATGAAGTCTTCTCTTTCATGGATTGCTATTCGGGCTATAACCAGATTTACATAGCCGATGAGGATATCCACAAGACAGCTTTCCGTTGTCCAGATGCCATTGGATGCTATGAATGGGTGGTCATGCCCTTTGGTTTGAAGAATGATGGGGCGACTTATCAACGAGCTATGAACACCATCTTTCATGACTTGATTGGTGAATTTTTGGAGGTATACGTAGACGACATTGTCGTCAAGTCAAGGTAAGGCGTTGCCACCTTGATAACTTACGTATGGCTTTCCTAAGCATGAGAAGTCATGGTTTGAAATTAAATCCTCTTAAATGTGCTTTTGGGGTGAGTGCAGGCAACTTCCTTGGTTTCCTTGTAAACCAACGTGGCATTGAGGTCGACAAAAACAAGACCAAGGCCATCATCGAGGCTATGCCACCTCGTGATAAGAAAGAGTTGCAGAGGTTCCTTGGCCAAGTCAACTATATTCGGCGCTTCATCTCAAACTGTGCTGGCCGAACCCAAGTGTTCTCATCTTTGTTGAAGTTGAGGAAGGAAGTAGAGTTTGCATGGTGCGAAGAGCACCAACAAGCTTTTGATGACATCAATAGGTACTTGGCGAACCCGCCAGTACTCAACTCACCCATCCCACATCAACCTCTGAAGTTGTATTTCTCAGCCACTAACACGTCAGTAGCATGTTTTTTAGCCCAGGATAATGACTTGGGAAATGAACAAGCCGTGTATTATTTATGTAGGCTTTTAAATGAAGCGGAGAGGAAGTACTCTCCCATAGAAAGGTTATGTCTATCTTTGTTCTTTTCTTGTATGAAGCTAAGGTATTACTTAATTCCTGTTCAAGTACAACTCATTTGTAAGACTGATCTTATCAAATATATGTTATCACGGCCAATCATCTATGGGAGGATTGGCAAGTGGACCCTTGCCCTATCTGAATTTAATTTACAATATGTTCCACAAAAAGCTGTTAAAGGGCAAGCTCTCGCTGACTTCTTGGCGGACCACCCATGTGTGGACGTGCTAGGTGAAGCAGTAGAGATTGGGATGATAGGAGAGGTTCCTTGGTCTTTGTTCTTTGATGGTTCAAAGACACGTTCTGGGGCAGGAGCTGGAGTGGTACTAACTTCGCCAGTGGGTCACTCCATGCACTTTGCCTTCACCCTTGACTTCCCTTGTACCAACAACCAAGCTGAATATGAGGCTTTGGTGGTTTGCATGGAGATCCTTGTTGAATTAAAGGCCAAGAACGTAGATATCAAAGGAGATTCACAATTAGTAGTCCACCAAGTACTTGGTGACTTCCGATGTGTCAACTATGTGTTAGAGACATACCTCAACCATGTCCAAGATCTAATCTCCCACTTTAATAACGTGTCAATTAAGTTCATTCCTCACAAAGACAATGGAAAAGCTAGCTACTTGGCACAGTTGGCTTCTGGTTTTAGAGAGTTTTTGCATGAGGGAGGAGGACAAATCTTTGTGAAATCCCTCCTTCCATTACGAGATCGTTTAGAACAAGTAGTAGAGGTATACATGATTGAGGAGGATACTAATGATTGGTGAGTCCCATTGTTAACATATCTAAAGAACCCAAATGGGGAAACTGACCATACTACCAAATTCAAAGCAAGAAATTATGTAGTGATAGACGAGACCTTATTCAAGAGGATGGCAGATGGTTTACTATTAAAATGCTTGGGGGGCAAGAAGGCTCTACAAGTCATGACTGAAGTTCATGAAGGAATATGTGGAGCCCACCAAGCTGACCCTTCAATGAGGTGGATACTTCATAGGTATGGCTACTATTGGCCTACCATTGGAGAAGATTGTGCATCATATGCCAAAGGTTGTGAAGCTTGCCAACGCCATGGTCCAGTGCAAAGAGCTCTTGTTGTCGACCTAATGTCCATCATCAAGCCTCGCCCTTTCTTTGGGTGGGCAATGGACTTGATAGGGAAGATCTACCCCCCATCCTCTAAACAACACACTTTTGTTATTCTAGCGACAGACTACTTCACCAAGTGGGTGGAAGCTAAGCCAATGAAAGTGGTAAACCAAGGTAAAGTGATTACTTTCATTAAGGAAAACATGATCCATAGGTTTGGTCTTCCTGCTACTATAACAGTGGATCAAGGGACCGTGTTCACGGGGGAGCAAGTGATGGCATTTGCCAATGAATTAGGAATCAAGATTATTCATTCCACGCCATACTATGCTCAGGCCAATGGATAAGCCGATGCTTCTAACAAGGTGGTGAAAGGAATACTGTCTAAAATGATCGAAGACAATCCAAGGGAATGACATATGTTGTTATTAGAAGCCTTATGGGCATACATGATGTCACCACGAAGTAGCACCAAGATGACACACTTTGCTTTAACATATGGCCATGAGGCATTCCTACCAGTTGAAGTGACTGTGAAGTCATTACGGTATCTACGTCAACATGAGATGACTCCCTCAGAATACTATGAGTCTATGATGTTGGAACTATCTGACTTGGATGAAGTACAACTCAAGGCGTTGGACAACATACGAGTACAAAAAGAAAGGGTTGCTCGTGCCTACAACAAGAAAGTCAAACATAAGTCATTTGAAGAGAGAGAGTTAGTCTGGAAAGTTCATTTGCCTATTGGTGATAAGGATCCTAAGTTTGGTAAATGGTCACCGAATTGGCGAGGGCCTTTTATCATCCATGCTACTCGACCTAACGGAGCATATCTATTGAAGGATCTCGATGGGGTGTTACATGAACGTCCTATCAATGGAAAGTATTTGAAGCCTTACGTCCATTCTTTGTGGGACGTTAAAGGGTTTCAATTTTGAAGCCAAAGGTGATGTACCATGCCACAATTCACTAATGTTGGTATTGGCATGGGAACTCAATGGTCCATGAAAGGGCCACTATGAGCGAAGGAACTTCGTATTCTACTCCTTAAAGAATGACATGATGTATCAAGCAATGAGGGTAAAAAAAATGGTTAATACACCTTTTTGCCCTTCTACTATGCAAAGTTAACAAACATACCCCTTTACTATTTTCTAACAATTTAACACCTTATACTTTGAAAAGTTTAACAAATATGCCCTTCCATTTATCTTTTCATCTATTTTTCGTCTAATGAGTTTATTATACGTGCTACTTCATATTATTTATACACCTAATCATTGATTAGAATGTTGACAATCCAAAATTATTTAAATTAGAAAGAAAAAGAAAAAGGAATAACACAAAAACACCTCTATACATAATGGTGATTATAATGTTTTTCCTTTTTCTTTTCTTTTTAATTTGAATATTTTCACCTTGTGGACATCCCAATTAGTGATGTAGTGAAAAAATAATATGACGTAGCACGTACAATCAACTCATTAGACGAAAAATATATGAAAAGATAAATGGAGGGGCATATTTGTTAAACTTTTCAAAGTAGAGGGTGTTAAATCGGGTAGAAAATAGTAAAAGGGTATGTTTGTTAACTTTGCATAGTAGAGGGGCAAAAAAGTGTATCAACCTACTTTAACTTGGTATCAACAACTTGATACACAATTCTTGTGTACTAAGTTGTTGGGAGCATTTATTTACACATTAAATTATTTTGTGCCAATACCACATTGAAGAAAATAAGGAATTAAATGGTTTTATTAGGCCATTAATTGCCTTAGTAATTAAATAACATAAATTGGGTCATGACATCATCTTTTCGCCTATTTTTCGTGCTAATTCTGCCCAGAGTAATATTTTGGCCATAACTCCTTCATACAAACTCCGATTGATGCGAAATTGGTGGCGATGTCTTTCCATCCATATGTAGATGTCGACCCAGTTCCATCGGACCAGTGAGATATGGCCTCTGCAATATGATGACCAAAAATACCACATTGCTTGTTTGTGGAGGTTTGAATGGCTTTATTAAGGATTTTTTCCAGAAATGGGCTTGGTCCCAAAATCAATTCCCAAAATAGGCTCCATGTACGGTCAATTCCCAAAATGGGCTTGTGTTTGCTGACTGGGCATGTATGTCGCCAAAATAAATGGCGATCATTGTTTATCGCCAAAGTAAATGCCGATTTTCACCATCTGACACAATAGAACCAAAAATCGCCAGTGGCGATTTTTTGCCTGACTTTTCAGACCAAAAATCGCCACTTATAGTGGCGATTTCCAGCATGAAAATCGCCACTATAAGTGGTGATTTTATGCTAACTTTTCAGACCAAAAATCGCCACTTATAGTGGCAATTTTCATGCTGGAAATCGCCACTATAAGTGGCGATTTTTGGTCTGAAAAGTCAGCATAAAATCGCCACTTATAGGGGCGATTTTCATGCACGATTTCAATTTTATGGTAAATCATCACACTGTTTCCCTATCACGAGCCAATTATTGTGTCGTTTTGCATGCAATTATTTGAGCAATGTTACTGTTTCAATCAATCTATATGAATTATGACGAAGTTGCTTGGTAGCTGTACTCCACAACTATGAAGTTATATATACTATCTTATTTTGTATCGAAAGAACCACTAACTCCTCCAACATTTCCCCAAAATTATTAGTCCTCCTACTTCGTGAGAGATTTTCCTCAACGCCATTTTTAGCATTCTCAAGTAAGTTTGTGTTACATGTGTACCATTCGCACTGGATGTTGTTTAATGCTTTGGTTGTTTTTATTTTGTAGTTGATAACCCCTACAAGATGAATTTATCTCTTACGCTTTTAAGAGTAAGTTTGATACATGTCCATGCCTCTGTACAGAATGGGAAGAAAGTATGTGCTCATTGTTCGTTGGGGAGGGGAGACTAACTTCACATCAAACGGAGTGGAATACAAAGGTGGCCACGTCAAAAAAATTAAAGCAAAGAAGAAGCTTAGTTTGAGTGAAATGCTAGAGTTAATTACCGAATCTATACACTTCGATGAGCATGAAAAGCCATATCTAACGTATAGAATGTCAGCCTACATCGATCATACCCGTGCACACATCCCGATCGCTCTCAGTCACGACGATGACGTGAAAATGATATACGAGACACTACAAAATTTCCGTGTTAGTTGCTGTTGAGGGAGCATGTTTCCCCACACCAGTTGCAGAGATTCCATGCCAAAAAATTTGATGCCTGACAAAAAGTTGAAATCATGCATGAAAATTGCCACTATAAGTGGCGATTTTTGGTCTGAAAAGTCAGCATAAAATTGCCACTTATAGTGGCGATTTTCATGCTGGAAATCGCCACTTATAATGGCGATTTTCATGCTGGAAATCGCAACTATAAGTGGCGATTTTTGGTTCTATTGTGTCAGATGGTGAAAATCGGCAATACTTTGGCGATAAACAATGATCGCCATTCATTTTGGTGACATACATGCCCAGTCAGCAAACACAAGACCATTTTGGGAATTGACCGTACATGAAGCCTATTTTGGGAATTGATTTTGGGACCAAGCCCATTTCTGGAAAAAATCCCTTTATTAACCTTTAATCATTCTTTTAAGTTAAACTGATTAAGTGATGCCATGAATTTACTATTTTATCCTCACGGAGCCTCCCCATCAAGGATGAGGGCATCCCATCGAAGAGGGAAGGAGGGAAGTCATCTCATCAATATGGAAACCCTAAAGCCGACTCCATCGAAGTGAGGATCACATGTCAGACCATCGAAGTCAGGATCTCATGTCAATCCCGAAGGCCGACTCCATGATGATGATGTCATCATGACGACCTCCTCGTCAAGAGGGAAGGAGGGAAGCAAGGAGGAAGCCATCTCATCAAGATGGAAACCCTAAGGCCGACTCCATGATGATGATGTCATCATGATGACCTCATCGTCAAGAGGGAAGGAGGGAAGCAAGGAGGAAAGCCATCTCATCAAGATGGAAACCCTAAGGCCGACTCCATCATCATGTCGACCTCCTCGTCAAGAGGGAAGGAGGGAAACATGATCTCATGTCCATCCATTGAAGTAAAGACTTCATGTTGACCTATCGAAGTCAGGATCTCATGTTAACCTATCGAAGTCAGGATCTCATGTCGATCCATTGAAGTCAGGATCTCATGTCGATCCATCGAAGGGAAGCCATCATCATGTCGACCTTCTCGTCAAGAGGGAAGGAGGGAACCAAGGAGGAAAGCCATCTCATCAAGATGGAAACCCTAAGGCCGACTCCATGATGATGATGTCATCATGACGACCTCCTTGTTAAGAAGTAAGGAGGAAAGCCTCCTCACCAAGAGGGAAACCCTAAAGCCAACTTCAAGAGACGGTGTCATATCCTCATTATGATGATACCCTAAGGGATGACATGATCATATCAAACCCTATCTCAGGAATACAAGCTTCTTCCACCAACCTCACCACTCCTCCAAGGCAGTTGAAGAGAGGAAACCGCCACCACCACGATGATAGCCACGTTCAAGAGATAGGAAGTAACTTCCATGGCAGTTACTTCCTCACTTGCAGTTACCACTCATATTTTTCTATAAATATGAGAGGCATTCGACAGAGACAAGAGGAATCACACAAACAGACACTCTGCCCAAATTTCCAACTTTATCTGTAATTTCATTTCCAGTAGTCATAGTCGCCTTTACTTTTGGAGCTGTCTCAGAACCTCCATTGAAGTAGCAGTAAAAGTAGACTTAGCCAAAAAACATAAAAAACCCTCGTTCGAACATTGTTTGGAGAGGTGTGAACCGTGTAAATATTTCTTGTTCCAAGAACTTAAAAGAGCATTTATTGTGTTCAGACACAAGAGTTTCTACCACCAGAAACAGTATGCCATTCAAACTCATTCACTAAACATAACTTGGATCTAGGAACCATACACATAATACTTCATGCATAACGTTACTTATCTCTGACAAACTTTTATCTAGGGGACCCCAAACTCATCTAACTAGCCCTACGCCCAAATTGAAATAAATGTGTCTGGGAGCACGTATCCATCAGACAAACGGTGAATGGGGACTTGAACCCTCATCTCTGAACTGAGTGGATGGGGACTTGAACCCGCATATCTTAACTGAGTGGATGGGGACTTGAACCCGCATCTCTTAACTGAATGGATGGGACTTGAACCCGCACCTCTTTACTGTACTGGGGGCGAGGGACTAGCTAGAACACAGATTATAATTCTCCCAATAATCGTCTATATGCATAATTACTGACTAGTGCTGACATGGCATTAACATAACATTATCACATAACTAAAACATGAATTGCATCAATCAACATAGATCATAAAACTTAACATAACATAAATAAGGCATAACGTAAAACTAGCAACGACAAGATATTACCCCCTTTAACCAACCCACATTTAAATAAGCGGGAGAACCTCAATGTAGAGAGTTTGGTCTAGGGAGCTAAGCTTTTTTAAGAACCTAAAGACGAGAAATTCGATTAGACTGAAACCAACAATCGATGGGATAGTCTTGGGTAACGATTTGGCGACTTGGGAAAGGATCACTTCACAACTATTCATGAAGTGTGAATGTGGCTTTACTTGATGACAATTATCAATTAAATCTGTTAACTTAGAAAAATAATTTACTAATTTGAAATTCATTAGATTAATTCCTTGATTAAATATCTTCTAACATATATTTCAATTTAAATCTCATGTCATCTTACTTATAGAATTAACCTTTATTATTACTCTATAATTTAGTCATGTTATTATAACGTAACTGATGTAATTCTTAGCATCTTATACTATTTATTTGAATCACAATATAAATATATCATTAATCCTATATCGTTTACGATGTATATTATTAATCCCAACCAAGCCTTCTAAATTCATGACAAGATACGAGAGATCCTATCGTATTAGCTAATTCTTGAAATACTCTATTAATGTTTATCTCTTTTAAGAATTATATTATTAATCATAACCTAGCTATTTAATTTCGAGATGAGGAAGGAGAAGTCATCATTATTCTAGATTATCACTAACTGCAAATGAGTTATTCCACTAAGAACCTTCTATTTTTATTCTTACTATCCTCATATTACTATTGATCTTAATTCATATAGTTCTACTCACGATTTAAATTGTTATCAATTCTTAAATATTATTTTCGTATATTACTATGATAATCTCATGCATTACTAATAATAATTATTTAACCCAAAAGTTCTTTTTATCTAATTCTAATTTATTATGATAACTCTCTTTCATATTATTCTAATAAAAATTATACCCTTAATAATATTTTAATTATGCCTAGATTCGATTTAAGCGTTTCAAGATAGACGGTTAACGAATTAACCGAAATCGTAGCTAACTGGACTGATTTGAACTAACTCAGAAAGTTAGTTGGGTTCATTGTGACAATTTTCAAAAGTCACAAACTATTTTAGCATAACGGGATGACTGATACAGTCGCCTAAAGAACTTAAGTGACTTCGAGTTATTTATGAAAACTATAGGGATTAGCTTGCACTAATTCAAAAAGTCCAACCAAATCGGTCTGACCGAAATTGGTCTGACCCGTGATGGTCCAACCACCGTCTTCAACCCAACGACTCCCAAAAAAATTGGAAACACTCGCCGGTGATAATATCCAGAATCCGATAAGGCAAAAGCATAGCATGACGGGAGCATTGAGCTCGATTTAAGGAATGGGAACGCTGCACCTACCTCAGACGAGTGATTCCAAGGTCGAGGCTGGCGATTCGAAGTTAAAACAAGGAATCCGAGTCGGCCCACGTCGTCGGGAGCTGGAATTCGGGAGAAAAACGAGTCTGACATTATGTGAATCATAAAACGAGGGGAAATAGCATCTGGGATAGCACGATGGAGTTATACCTGAACCCGGGAGCGTCAAAAGAAAGCCGGAATCGATGGACAGACCGGGAGACCTTGTCGGCGAGTCTATCTTGTCGAAAACGAATTCGAACAACAGAGTACAGAAACGAGAGCAACTTGGAGTCAAGGAAAAGGCTTCCTTGACACTGTCAAATAAATCCAGGCCATCCAACAGATCTGACGGTGCAAAAATAAAACGAGGGTAATAAAGTCATTTCACAAATATAATTAGGTATAAAAACTTCTAATTAAACCTTCGCTCACAGCTCCCGGCTCCCTGCTCACAGCTCCGAAGCTCCGGCACCGTCAATTCAAAATCGCCTTCAGCGATTCCGGTTCCGACGATCTCTACAGCAACGATTCCGTGCGTTCTCCGGTGATTTAGATGGAAGATAGCATCCCGAACCAGCCGCTTTACAACAACTCGAATGCTGTATCTAATCATCACAGCTCCCTGCCTCCGTCTCCTTCAAATTCAAAAACTCCTTCAGCTCCGACGATCTCTGCAGCAGCTCCGACGATCTCTGCAGCAGCTCCGATGATTCAGATAGAAGATAGCATCCCGAACCAGACACATTTCAACGATTGGAATACTGTATGTAATCATCACTCTTATTTTATAGATGCTCTGTTTTTTTTTTCCTTTGAATTCAATTTTACATTCGTTTATTCATGTAACAGAATGACAATTCAAACTCTAATCATCAAGAATCAGTACAACCTATCTCTGTACCTCAAGGATCTGCATCTATAGAAGTACAATCCAGAATGCAGAACAACTCTGGATCATCATCTGTACAGAGTACATATTCTGGATCATCTTCTACACACACTATAAATATAGGTATTTCTGGATAATTCTTCTATACAGTTTTAAGTGTGTACAAGGTGTATATAATTAATATATACATGCTAAATATTGTTAATGTGTACACATATTTGATTTATGTAGACAATGTTTGATGTACACAATTCTCTGTGTACATAGTGTACAAAGTGTTTACACATGCTTAAATTGTTATCATTTATGTAATTACAATGTTTTGTGTGTACATGAGTTTTATATTTACATACATAGATAGTGTTCAAGGTGTGTACTCAGTT
This sequence comes from Linum lewisii, assembly GCA_034768395.1. NCBI lineage: Eukaryota > Viridiplantae > Streptophyta > Magnoliopsida > Malpighiales > Linaceae > Linum > Linum lewisii. The sequence goes on from CM068300.1 coordinate 8,256,595, forward strand.
TGTGTACGTGTGCACATGTTTTATGTGTACAAAATGTTGTGTATAGACATGTTTTATGTTTGTACACGATATATGTACACAATTATATGTTTACACAGTTGTTAACTTAATGTACATAGTGTACAAGATGTTTCTATATGCATATTAAAGAGTACCAATTCTGGATCATCTTCTACACAAACTATAAATATAGATATTCTATATGTATATTAGCATACAGTTTTAAGTGTGTACTGGTGTATTGTTAATGTGTACACATGTCTGATTTGTGTAGACAATGTTTGATGTACACAATTCTCTGTGTACATAGTATACAAGGTGTTTATACTATTTTTGTACATGTACACCTGCTTATATTATCTTTATACACAATTGTTATTTTTTTACATGTACAAATTAATTATTTGTGTTTGTGCACGTTTTATGTGTGCACAGAGTAGTATATTTTATACATGTACACATGCTAATATTGTTAATGTGTACACAATTATTAATTATAATGTTTTATGTGTGTACATAAATAGTGTGCAGGGTGTGTACACAATTTTTGTACATGTCCACATCTTTTATATGTACAAAATGTTATGTGTGTATTCTGTGTACACAGTTTTTTATAATATTATGTACTCACTTGAGTCTTATATGTACTCACATATGATTGTTTGTGCACGTTTTATGTGTGCACAGATTAGTATATTTTATACATGTACACATGCTAATATTGTTAATGTGTACACAATTATTAATTATAATGTTTTATGTGTGTACATAAATAGTGTGCAGGGTGTGTACACAATTTTTGTACATGTCCACATCTTTTATGTGTACAAAATGTTATGTGTGTACTGTGTACACATGTTTTATGTTTGTACACAGAGTAGTATACACATGCTAGTATACATATATTTTATGTATATTTGACCACTTACTCTCTATTTCATACAGAACAAATAGACCCAAAAAAGAAAGAGACATGGGAGCATTTGAAGTTCCCAACAAAACAAGATGCAGTGCTGTTTTACAAGATGTATGCTAAATACAAAGGATTCAGTGTAAGAACCCAACTTGCAGAACCTAATGTGGAGAAAGGGAAATATTACTACATCTATCTTCTTTGCAATAAAGCTGGCTGGAGTGGAAATAGTGAGCATAATCCCAAAAACAAAGGGAAGATGAATTCAACTACTAAGAAGCGTAATGTACGGGAAATAAAGGAAGGATGTAACGAAGCATACATCAAAATGAGGACAGACAAAAAGCTGAATTTGAACTCAATTACAGAATTTATAGATGATCATAAACACGATTCAGTGGATGAGGAAGAAAGGCAGTGTATGAGGAGTAATAGAGAAATACCAGTCATATACAAAGTGGTTGCTGACATCAATGACAGTTGTGGCGTCCCAGTTAGAAACAGCTATGACTCAATGAGGAAAACAGCTGGTGGGACAAAACAACTAGGGTTCTTACACACGGATTTGAAGAACTATATATGGGAAAAAAGAACAAGAGACATGCAGGGTGGTGATGTTACTGTGATTGCAAATCACTTTTGCAAAAGGCAAAATGAAAATGATGGGTTTTTCTTTGATAAAGAGTTGGATTCAGATGAGAATATTGCAAGTATTTTCTGGTCTGATGCAACAATGAGAAAAGACTTCAAATATTTTGGAGATTCAATCAGTTTCGACACTACCTACAGAACAAATAACACAGCACGCCCTCTAGGTAAGAAATTTATATTCTGTGTACACAGTTTTTTATAATATTATGTGCACAATATTATGTACTCACTTGAGTCTTATATGTACTCACATATGATTGTTTGTACACAACATTATGATTGTAATGTGTGTACAATTAAATATGTGTTTTATATGTGTACACACATATAATTATTCCTAGTACTCACATATCTGTAGTACACACATATAAGTTTATATGTGTACATGAGTAGTTTATCTGTGCACCCTGTAATGTGTTTTTTCCTGATGTGGAGATAAATAGTGTACTTACAATAAATAGTGTGCAGGGTGTGTACACAATTTTTGTACATGTCCACATCTTTTATATGTACAAAATGTTATGTGTGTACTGTGTACACAGTTTTTTATAATATTATGTGCACAATATTATGTACTCATTTGAGTCTTATATGTACTCACATATGATTGTTTGTACACAACATTATGATTGTAATGTGTGTAAAATTAAATATGTATTTTATATGTGTACACACATATAATTATTCCTAGTACTCACATATCTGTAGTACAGTACACACATATAAATTTATATGTGTACATGAGTAGTTTATCTGTGCACCCTGTAATGTGTTTTTTTCCTGTGCAGCAATCTTTGTAGGCAAAAATAATCATCATCAACTCATAGTATTTGGAGCTGCATTATTATACGATGAAACAATACCTACATTCGAGTGGTTGTTTAACACTTTCAGTAGATGCATGGACAATGAGAAACCAAGCTGCATTTTTACAGATCAATGTGCAGCGATTAAAGCAGCTGTGAGGTCAGTTTTTCCTAACACATTTCATGGCCTGTGCACATTTCACCTACTGCAAAATGCACACAAAAACCTTGGGACTTTAGCTACACCAAAATTCAGAGACTGCCTAAGGTACATAATGTACAATATTGAAACAGAAGCAGAATTCGAGCATGAATGGAAAAATATAATTGCTACACATTTTCCTGGAAAAGGGCCAAATGGACACAAATGGTTGGACACTTTGTACGCAATCAGACAGCAGTGGTGTTGTGTTTGGCTGAGGAATCACTTTTGCCTTGGAATGAAGTCTTCACAGTTAAGTGAGAGTCTCAACAGCAATTTAAGAAGATATGTGAATTCAAAAATGACATTATCAAGATTCTTTGAACAATTTGATCGTATGATAGAGAACAAGAGAGAGACAGAACTACAGGCTGACTACAGTATGGGACAAGCAAGACTTGACAATAGGTACCACAAAAACTCACTAGCTAAACATGCAGCTACTGTGTACACACCAGAAATATTCAACTTCTTCCAGGATGAGTACAGTGAGGCATTTGGGTACACTATGGATGAGGTTGAATCACAGCAAGATGAAGGAATAAAGAAGTATATTGTCTACAAGTTTGAAATGAATGAAGAAAAGTTGGATGAAAGGCAGTTGATAGTATCAGAGAAGGACTTCATATTCCAGTGTTCATGTCGTACATATGAGTATTGTGGCTGGATTTGTCGGCACATCATACGAGCATTTGATTACATGTTCTTAACAACTAAAAACATCATGTACCTAACACTGCCAGAGACGTACATAAAGAAAAGATGGACAAAGTATGCAAAAATTGGGTTCCAGTTTAGTTTCTCTACACCAACAAATACCAACACAGAATCTGTGTACACAGTGCGTTTCCAAGCACTATCTGCCATGACACTGAAACTTATTACAATAGCTTCATCAAATGAAACAATATATGAACGTGTGTTTAATTCAACAAAGGAGCTGCTGCTTGAGCTGAAAAAGAACCTAAAAGTACATCAGCTGCTGTAACTGGTATGTACACAAATTTTTGTACACACTCTATAAAAATATCTACATGTTTCAACTTCTTATGTACACATATTCATTCTCAAATGTAGGGACAAGCACAAATCAACAACCTACAGTAACTGGATTCGAAATTGAAGAAACGCACAGACAAGTTTGGCAAATCAAATAAGAGGGCCAAACCAGCATGGGAATTAGCAATACAGAAAACAAGGCAGAATAAAGTGAAAAAAATGAAAGAAGATAAGAGATTGGAGCTTACCATTGCAACTCCTACACCATGAAAGACGAAAAAACAACATAGTTAATAAAAACATATATTTTTGTACAATTTTTTTTTGATGAGACATTTAATGTGCTGATAGTTAAGAGATTGGAGCTGAATATTATTTTTACATATATTCTCATACAAATAATATCACTACACACATTTACTTTTGGTATAATATTATTTTGTGTATAATTTTTTTTTAATGTGTACAGTTTTTTGAGTACACAAACTGTGCAATATGTGTACACATTAACTTAAGAATTGTGTACACACCATAAACTAGTTTGTGTATACACTTGTTATACCTTGTACACTATGTACACAAAGAACTGTCTACACACCTTAAGTTATTATCTATGTACACATAGTTTATAAAATTGTTTACACACTAACTTAAAAATTTTGTTGTACACACACCTTAAACACTATGTACACAAAGAACTGTGTACACACCTTATACTAATAACTTTGTACACACCTTTGCAGTACTGTGTACACATAATTTATAGTTTATAAAACTGTGTACACACCTTCTAGACTATGTACATAAAGAACTGTATACATGTTCTGTACACATAAATAAATGATGTATACATAACAAAAAATCATATTAAAAATAAAAATGATATCATAACCACACAAATATATATATATATAAATATATCCAAACATCCATACAACCTATAATCCCAAAGGTCAGTGCAAAAAAGCACAGTTCATACACAAACTCACTCCCCCCCCCCCCCCAAATCCCTCTTCCTAACAAATCATTGGTTGAAACGAGCAGTAGCATTGGTCAACACACGCTGCTTGCAGACGTTGATATCACTTAACATGAGTTCAACAAGAATCTTCTTCCTTGTCTCCTTTAATACCTCCGGATTTCTCCATATTGTACTCATTCCATTCTTATATTTCCCCTCCCACTCTTTGCAGAAATTCAACACATATATTCCACATGCATTCTGGTCATGAAGCTTAACCTTCTTCTGATTATGCCATGTGAAATTTCCAAAATCAACTGGTTTGTTGTTGCGAGTGAATTTTTTCACTTTGATGAAGCTGATCACAAAATGCACAAGTTTCTCTCCCAGAAACTCAATCAAATTAGTAAATGGACTTTCGTTTTGCAGGTCGATGTAATGATACTTTTTTTGAATGATGTCCACGACAAACAGTACATAATCACCTGAGTTGAAGAATGGAAAGAACCACTGCAAAAACAACAATGGACATGTAGATTAACACAACTGAACAAAATGTACACACAACCTAAAATGCAGAGTATGTACACACAAACTAACATGCAGATTATGTACACAGAAACTAAAATGCAGACTGTTCACATAAAACTTACAAGGTCAACCGCACTAAAATCCAGGGAGGAAGCCCATTCATCTATTCTTTTTGTAAGCAATGCAGCCGCTGCATCTTCCTCCATAAGTGTTGATAAAATATTACCATAAACTGATTGCTGCAATCAAATAAAAACTGAGTACACCAGTGTTTACAAAAGGGAGAAACTGAGTACATTAAATGTAATAACATAAACTTACTGCGAGACTTTCTGGAAAAATCCTTTTCTTCACTTTTCCACCAATTACCGCATTACGATTCAGCAAAAATGTGTACGAATCAACAACATGTACATCAATCTCTGATGTATGTTGTAAAGTTAATACAAATTTTCTCTTCAGTACTGATTCACATCCAATGGCCTGAAAAAGAGCCTCATCCCTATAGGAGACACACAAACAAAAAGTGAGTACACAAACAAAAAACAAAAAATAAAGCTACAAGAACACATACTCAGCAAGACTTGTATCCCATGCATATTGGATTAAAGCAAGAATCTCCATATTGTCATCGTGTTGTGGAGAATCTTCCTTCACAGCAAGTATTGTAGAAATTGGTTGAGCTGCAATTGGGGTCCTTGACATTCTCAATCCTGTGAGTACAGAAGCAGCAACATTGACCTCCTCTAATGAATCATCACTTCCACTTGAACCACAATTTTCATTTCCTTTAAGTAAAGAAAATGAATTTTTCCCTAACGTCTCACCATCTGTATTATCAACATGACGAACGATTGCTAATGATGCAGTCCCACGCTTACTGGCCTATTAATTAAAAAAACACACAATATAAATATGTATACAAATATTAAAAGAATGTACACATTAAAAGCATTAGGGTACACAAAATATGTGTACACAGTATTTTTTAAAATGTTTGCAATACTCTATGTACACATCAGTACTTACATAACTACTAAAATAAAATGAGTAAACAACCTGTTTCTCAATATCAGTGCTTTCATCCCAAACAGCATCATTCAAAACCTCTCCGAACTTTCAACTGAACCAGCCTGGCCATGGTGAAAAAATATGTACAATTATTAAAAGAAAAAACACACATAAAACAACCTATTGTAAAAGACAAAAGGTTAGACATAAATTTTTGTACACAGTATAGTTTTCAAATTTGTGTGCACATACAAATTATACACATACAGTACAGTGTACACACTGTTTATGTGTACAGTAAGGGTAATCATAGTTTATGTGTACACATACAAATTATACACATACAGTACAGTGTACACGCTGTTTATGTGTACAGTAAGGGTAATCATAGTTTATGTGTACACATACAAAAAAAATGTGTACAGCTATTACTACAAACATTAAAAAATGTTTGTAAACAAGCAAGGGTACACAACATCAGGACTTGCATAAAAATACTGAGGACATAAAAAAAATTGAATAGAAACCTGTTTCGCAACATTAGGAGTTGAATCGAACACAACATTATCTCGAATGGTTTGAACACCAACAGAAACAGCCTGACAATGGTGGAAAAATGTGTACAGCTATTAGTACAAATATTTAAAAAATGTGCGTACACAAGCAAGGGTACACAACATCAGGATTTGCATAAAAATACTGAGGACATAAAAAAAATTGAGTAGAAACCTGTTTCGCAACATTAGGAGTTGAATCGAACACAACATTATCTCGAATGGTTTGAACACCAACAGAAACAGTCTGACAATGGTGGAAAAATGTGTACAGTAATTAGTACAAACATTTAAAAATGTGTGTACACAAACAAGGGTACACAACATCAGGATTTGCATAAAAATACTGAGGACATAAAATAAATTGAGTAGAAACCTGTTTCGCAACATCAGGAGTTGAATCGAACACAACATTGTCCCGAATGGTTTGAACACCAAATGAAATAGCCTGAAAATGGTGGCAATATGTGTACAGAAATTAGTAAAAAACATTATTAAAATATGAACATATGTGACAAGTGCATCAATAAACCTCATCTCCAAGCCCAATAATTGCATCAACAGCATCATGAAGTCCTTCATTCCCTGACTCATCAGAAATCTGTAAAAAACGTGTACACAAATTAAATAACAACAACAAAAAAATCTGTGTACACAAAACTTACACTAGTTGTATATATTTTTTTTTAAATACCTTCTCTCTGCTTGTAGAAACTTCACCAGCTTCTGTAACACTGCCATATTCAGAATTGATAAAATTAACTACATCCATCACTGTCTCAGGAATAGAAAGGGGAGTGACATTAGTAGGGCTTTTAAAATCAAACGATGGAAAATCCATATCAATAACGGGAGATGTCAATAATCTCTGAATGTCAAATGATTCTAATAATCCTCCTCCTCCATGATATACAGCTGGTGGTGACTTACAGCCATCATCATCAACTTTATCACCAGACATATCATCATAGCCATCTCCTCCCTTATCAACAACAGTATCCTTGCTGCCATCACCCTTGCTGCCATCACCCTTACTGCCATCACCAACCTCCTTATTCAAATCATCAAAACCCTTACTAGTACCACCTTGACCACTAGAATCATCCTTATCCTTGTCATCCTTTTTCTTTGTGGCGATGACATTAGCATTATCGTCCTTGTCATCATCTTCATCATCATCATCACTGTTATCATCACCGTCTTCATCATCATTATCACTGTTATCATCATCGTCTTCATCATCATCATCACTGTTATCATTACCATCTTCATCATTATCATTACCTAATCCTTTGTCCTCTTCAACCACAGGTTCAGCAACACTGTGTACGGGATCCTCAACCATAGTGTCCTCTTGGATCTCAGGTTGAGCAACAATGTGTACGGGATCCTCAACCATAGTGTCCTCTTGGATCTCAGCTTGAGCAACACTGTGTACAGAATCCTCAACCACAATGTCCTCTTCGACCACAGGTTTGGCAACACTGTCCATGGGATCTTCAACATTGTGTACAGGACTGTGCACATGACTTATCTCTCTTTCGTTGTCGTCGCTCTCATCACTAGCTTCAATTAACTTTACAGCCTCAAGATGTCGTAGATCCTCAATATGTTTATCGATGGCTCTCAGTTGAGAACTACACCTAGCAACAATTTCAAGACATTCATCATGGCATGCAAAGATTGCTTCCTTCTTCCTCAAAGCCTGAAAAAAATAGGACAAACTGCATAACAAATGTGTACAAAATAGTAGTGTACACTGATATGTGAACACATTTTCTTAAAGTGCACACACTATGTAACAAAAACGTGTACAAAAATTATTGTACACTGATATGTGTACAGATAGTAGTGTACACATTCTAGTATAAATGTGTACAGAGACTAAAATTAAGTACTTACTTCATCAACACATTCTTGTTTTCCTGTGGATATTTTGACTTTGGGGATTGAACAAATGGATGTACGCAGTAGATTAGGTTTTGTTTAAGTTAGGCGTTTAGTAATTAAGCATATTTAGTATTTAATTAAACACGTAAGGCCCATAGTGTACAGATAGTAGTGTACACATTCTGGTGTAAATGTGTACAGAGACTAAAATTAAGTACTTACTTCATCAACAGTCTGTATTGACTCCAAGTCAAGAGAAACTTCTTCAGTCTTCAATCTCTTTGATTGTCGATCAACAGAGCTTTGCCCCTCTACTGACTTCCTCTTCTGGTTCCTCTCAGGTGCCTTCTTTGGTTGCATAAATTCTTTCACCACTGCATGCTTGGTCTTTGATCTAATCTCTGATGACTGACCAATACTTACAACATTCTTTTTAGTCTGCTTCACAGACTTACCCTTATCACCACCATCAGCACCAGAGTACATAGTCTGAATACTCTTTCTAGTATGCCTTACAGAAGCATCAGTATACTCAGCTATGAATGGACCTTGAGGAGAAGTAGGAACACACTTTTGAAGGAATAAGACCTGAAAAAATGAGTACACAGGAAAACATGAGTACAGAGAAAAAAGTACACACAAAAAATGGGAGAAAATTGTACACAGGAACTTACTGAGAGAAACTGCAAGTCAGCAGTGATGTATTTTGTTCCATTATGGTGCAATAACATGCAAGACTTTATCTGGTCAAGCACAAACTTGCACCAATTGAATTTGGTGAAAAAGGCAGCATCATTAAAACTCACAAAATACAAATATCTAATATCCACGGAGAAATGATTCTTTGGAACAAAAAGACAACCAACCAACAGGAGGAAGAGAAGCCTAAACCAACTATCTACATCTTCCATAGGCACAGAATTAATTCTCCCCTCAATGATAGACCAGGACACTTCAAGTGAATGTATATATTCCTCGGTAATTCCAAGATCACCAGCCCATCTCACACAGTCCTCTACACTCACAGAGTCTATGCTAACTTCCTCTGACCCTAAAGGTAAGCCGTACACAGAATGTACATCTTCAGGTGTCAATCTGTGTACATTACCAGAAGGAAGTTTAAAACTATGATTTTCATAATCATATTTCCCGAGAATTAGGGAGATGAGTGGTCTGTGTATATTTTTAAGCTGACTAGAAGTGAAACTCAAAAGACTGTGGTCACGCAAAATGTTAGTTTGAGAGTCTTCCAACTGTCTCAAATAACGAACAACGCGACTTGGGGCACACCTACTGGTATACCCAAAACTAGACTGATATGAGACTGCAACATTATCACCTGAGTCATCATCAGAAGATATGACTGCAATGTTTTTCCCCCTGCAAAAACAAGTAAGCAAAATATGAGTACACATAAATATATATGTAGAAGTGGTAAACACTAGACATGATTAAAAGAGCAAGTGAGAAGCAAATCAGTACAACAAACCAAAACAAACAAACAAGGACACACATGATAAACTCAAAAACAAATTATGTACACATTACATGAACACAACAATGAAATCCGAGTACAAAAAATCTATATCTGTGTATAGGTGTTAAAACCTAAAATCAACAATAAAAACAAACATACAAGTCTTAAAATCTTAGACATGATTAGAAGAGAAAGTGTGTACAATAGCAAATCAATAAAACAGCAAAAAAAAAAAACACAAACAAACACACGAGTACACAGGAATGAAAAGCATAGTACAAAAAATGTATATCTGAAATCAGTACAAACTACTAATCAGTATGAACTAAAAATAAAAGTATGAAACCCTAAAATCAGAGTTCACAAAACTAAACACAAATCTGTAGAAGAATGAGTACATACTAAACACAGAATTAGTACATACTAAACACAGAATGAGTACAAAACTGTAGAAGAAACCCTAAAATCTGTTCACAAAATAAGGAAAAAAAATGATAGAAGAAGGAAAACTATACCTAGTAGATTTAGCCCTAGAACTAACAACCGCACGACGAGGAGCCATGGAAGTAGACCTTCAAGGTAGATGGAAAGAAATGGCGTAGACTAAGATAGAAGATGGAAAATGGAGTAGAATGAGATAGATGAACTAGTTGCGTTGATAAATAGGAAATGAAGAAGAATAATGATTTGGGGAAGATAGGAGCAGTTACAGAATATGAATTCGAAAAACCCTAAGCTGAAAAAACCGTCGTTCCAAATTAAGAAGGAAGAAGATGGCGTAACTGTCAGCTGGGAGGAAGCGAAGTCGTGGAAAAGTGCGAAACTGTCAGCCGGGACTGAGAAAAGACGAAAGAACCCCTGGGATTAATGAGTGGCTGAGAGCCGTTAGATTGATGGCAAACAATCAGTGGCTGAGATCCTTCCTTGACACTATCAAGGAAGGGGATTTTGTTTGACACCAAGCCGGAGTCGATTATATATACCACTAAATTTCTCAACCTCTTCTTCTTTTGGTGGGTCTTTTTTTTGTTTCTTAAGCTATGTTTTAATAGAGGAATATATTTTGTTAGTCTTTGGATTTCAATCTGTTCTTGGTTTCCTCTGTAGCTAGATAACAAGAAACTTGAAGCTTTACCAAAGGGGAAATGCCACTGCCCTGTTGTGCAGGTTGAAAGTGTAGTGTTATTATTTTTCTACTTTTTAAACATTAAAATACCGTACCTTACCGCTTGATTGAACCTTGAACTATATTAAAAGGTGATACGGTAGGCTGCAACGTAAGAATTTATCTTGACTGGCTGGTAAACACGATATTATCATAAATAATGATCCGATCGCCCAGTCCCAATCATACCGTCGGTTTGATTGATAATGAAAAAACTGTCATAATATTATATGAGTGATATTTTTTAGGTTTCCGTGTACATAAGGTAGTGGTAGGGTTTAGTGACTTTATTATAGTTTATAGTTTATAGTTTATTCATTTGCTAAACCTAATTGGCAATTGCTGATTGCGTATTTGAATTAGAATATTAGAATTAGACTTAAAGTTTCTGAAATATAAAAAAAATGTAGTCGAGCCTTCCAAGTTCAGATTCATAATTGATTTGACGGATTTCAATTTCAAACATCTAACCTTCCAACCCAATCGAAACACCGTCCGTCGAAGCTTCATCCATCAACGACTCTCAGTAGACGAAGGTACATTTCTTTCGCTGAACTCTGTTTGATATTTTTGTTTTTGGAAGCTCTAAGTCGAAGTCTGTCGTTGATACGTAAAAAAAGGAAGAAAATAATTTATGACACGGAGGAAGAAAACTAAATCACAACACTCAACTATCTCACCACCAAGCTTTAGTTTTTCAATAAATAAGATACCAAATGTCAAACTCGGATTTCATGTACTCATTAGAGTAAAATAGTATTAGAAGTGCTTCCTTCATGGCCAATGTGCTCCACGAATAAAATTAAATAAAAAAAACACATTTCGTCCTAAAACACAAACTCAATAAGAATGAAACTGTATTAAAAATCACACTATCAAAGAAAACTGGCCAACGGGACGGAGAAAAACTAGTTAACTTAAGACACATAATTAAACTAAGGATTAAGAAACAGAATCAATCCATTGGGTCCCCCGCAAGTGCGTAGCTGATCCTGAAGTGATCGCTGACAATTGATATTCATGCCAGCAATAGCGTAACAAGACCTAATTTCTATTAGGATGTAGTTATTCGCTGTAGGATTCCTAAAACATACGAGGGCAGGGTTGTTGGGAAGTACTTGCTGAAAGAGCGCAGTATTATATGTGTTGATGTTGTCTGGCACAAAGCCTGCGTTCCGTAGATAGAACATCGGATTGTAGTCCTCGTAGACACCCAAGGCTCGGTTGAAGTAGAAATGTGGCGTCCCGGAAAAGTATATACCGTGGGCGTTATACTCCATCAACCAAAATCCCATATTAGAGCGGTTGGGATCGATGAGACTAGGGAACGTGGTCAAGGCAATCTTTTTCAAAAAAACAAAATTAATTAATAGAGTTTGAATATATAATAGACAGGAAAAGAAAACAGAGAAGCTAGTTAGGGAGTGAAAGAAAGGCATGAAAGAATGTATGAATTTTTGAAGTAAGAGAATGATAATAATAATTATTAATTACCGCGAGATCATTCAAATTCATTGCATAATTAACTTGCACGAGAGGAGTGTTGGGGTTCCAATTGCTTGGCCAGTAACCATGAATGGTGAAGTCGTTTGGTAGGGAACTCTATTGTGAGGGCCCTATAAGAGTCCTTATTTAAGGACACTATTTATAACTGTTGGATGAGGATCCTAATCTAACGGTGGGAATAAGTTATGGGTAATTTAGTAATTTGACTACCTATTTAAGTGATTAGTGTTTGTGGATCATTCATTAGCCACAAAACCAAAAAAACTCTCAAACCCTAATAGCCGCCGTCGGGATTTTTCTCTCAACCTCCCTTCATCATCTCAGATCTCGTCAACCCATTGCCTCACCCCGCCGCCGTTCATCCTCCGCCGCTGTTCATTCTCCTGCCGCTGCCGCCAAAGCTCTCTTGACTGACCAAACGTCGTCGCTCCGCTCTCTCTACTCTTCCAGCCGACTCCGTCTCTATTTTTCCAGCCGACAGCAGTGGCGGATCCTCGACCACAACGAACCAAATATCATCGTCGGCGGTTCCTCGACCACAACAACGAACCAAACATCGCTGCCAGAAGTTCCTCGACCACACTGAACGCCCTCGTAGGCCACCGCACAAGCCGCCAAACTCAGTCTTAGAGATAGACACAACATATATACATTTTTTTCCTTCTTCAAGTCATCCTTTGATTGGAATCCATTATTCTAATTATGCCCACTCACTATTGCATGATCTCCTCTCTGCTCCTTCTACCTAACATATTCATTATTTGTATTATATTTTCTTTAGTGCAGGGGAGGAGAAAACAAGATCTGATGATGATTTAAGATTTGAAGATGAAATTGGTGAGAGAGACTTAAGAGCAATCAATGAAAACTATGCGAATAGGGTTTTGATTTGGATCTTCATCTTCTTCAAGAAATTTAGTTCTTTTATTTTTGTTCTAGATTTATGGTTTTGTGATTTGGTACCAAGTGGTAATTTAGGAACATATCGTTACAGTTTGTCATTATTGGTACTAGTTTTCATTTAATAGATTTGATTGGTTTTAGCTAGGAACATGATTTATATTTTTGTTTAATTGATTTTTGATTTGATTGGAATTCCTATGTTGTGGATTTGGAACAAAATTTTATTTGGATTGTTTAATCAATTTGGAAAACTAGAACCATGATCTTGTTACAATATTCGGAGCTAGATAAACGATTGAAACCTTGATTCAGTTCGGATATTAGGAACATGATGTTCCTAATTTTTTAAATTAGGTACCAAAATAAAAATGATTTAACATGGTGTTCCCATTAAATTCCCGTTTTTTTATTTCAAAACTACTTAGTTATCGAAATAAAAAGGAAGCCATTGATTTTAATCTTAAAATCCAGATACTTTATAAACATTAAAAGAAATAATATATAAAATGAAAATTAGTTGTAATTAAATGATACTAAAAACGGGATGAGGATCCAGCTCCAACCCTTTCCAAGGGTTGGAATTTCCAACCTTTTTCTCAACCATTAGATCACCATTTGACCTTTGATCAATCTAATGGTCCAGATGTATTAGGGGTATTAAGGACTTTACACCTAATTTAATTATTATATTTAATTTAAATATTTTATTATTATTTTTATTTAAATATATTATGTTTAATATTTAAATATTTAGACTTCATTTCTCAACCATGTTGTCGGCCAACATCGTTGGCGACCGTCCGAAACTTTCCGTGACCGTCTGGCGACCTTCCGGTGACCGTCCGTCGAGGCTCCGGCGAAAATTTTTTTTTCAAATTTTTTTTTCAAAAAATTTTTTTTTACTTTTAAAAAAATACTAGTTAACACATTTATTTGCTGTTAACAGTGTTTTTTTCACTGATAACTAGTTAACAGTGTTTTTTTGTTTGATAACTAGTTAACAGCGTTTTTTTGTTTGATAACTTGTTAACAGATTTTAACCTGATAACTAGTTAACGAATAATCATATAATTAAAATTTTAACGAGATTTTTTGTTAACAGGTTATCTAACTAGTAATATTATTTTTACCTAGTTAACTAGTTAACATTTTTAGGGTGATAACTTGTTATCAACATTAGTTAACTAGTTATCAAAATTAGTTAACAGGTTTTTTTCGATGTTAACTAGTTAACGAATCAGCATAACTACATAACATCATGATTAGTTTACTGATAACTAGTTAACAAGATTATTAGATAACTAGTTAACAAGATTATTTGATAACTAGATAACATCATGATTAGTTAACTAGTTATACGAACTAGGTAACTAGTTAACTAATCGAGTTAACTTGTTAACAATTTTTTTACTCGATAACAGTTATTTTTGTTAACTAGTTAACCAACCGAGTTAACTAGCTATCAAGTTGTTAACTAGTTATCTAATAAGTTAACTAGTCAACCAATCAATTATATAGTTCAAAGATTATTCTAATATTGTCAACAACACAAAATTTAGTGACTGAAACTGTAAATTTTGAAAATAGTTGCTGGGGACAACCAAAGTATTTGTATAGGCAAATCAGTACCTAACTTAACTTAATAACAAATCAATCACTAAACTTCACTTGATAACAAATCAGTCACTCAATTTTAGCAGATTACAAAATCATCCTTCTTCTTCAATCTCCCACTCCTCTGTTCGGCTGAATCACTCCTCTGTTCGGTTGAATCGCCACCGGCCATCGTTGCTCCGATCCGGCCACCGCTGATCCGATCCGGCCACCCGCGCTCCGATGCGCCATCGCTGCTCCGATGCGGCCATCGCTGCTCCGATGCGGCCATCGCTGCTCTGATGCGGCCATCGCTGCTCCGACCCCACCGGCCACTACTACTCCGATCCGGCCGCTGCTCCACCTCAATCAACACCACCACCCCTTGTTCGGATCTCTCGTCATCGGCGATAGTAATAGGCATCGCAGTCGATCTCGATTTCCTCATCATCATCGTCCGCCGCTGCTCTACCTCGTCACTGCCGTCGCCTACCGCCTCCGACCGTTGCTCAACAACTTCCTTGCTGCGTCTCACCAACCGCTGATGCTTCCGCAGTCCTCCATGCCGTTCCGGCCGACGTCACTCCGATGAGAGAATAGAAGTGGCTTCCGATTGAAGATTTCTGGGCAGTTAGAAGGTTGGCGGCTGTTGTGCAGAGAAAGAATAGAAGGTAAGAGTAGGGGGGAGGCGGCTGTATTTTAGGGTTAGGAATTTAATTTTTTTAAATGCCGAAATTACCCCTCCGTGTTGTTGGGTTGGACCGGTCCAACCTTTAAAGGTTGGGTCCGGATCTTGAGCCCTAAAAACGATAGGTGATTAATTTAAAAATAGAAATTAAAAATAATTAATTAGTAACATAAAATTAATAATTTAACAAAATAACCGCTTGGTCGATTTTATAATATTAAATCAAGACAAAATAACTATTTTGTTATTTTTTTAATATTAAAATTAGGAAAATGGAATTAAATAAAACCATTTATCAATTAAGGAAATTACCCAAATACCCACTTTCATATTAACCATTAGATCTCTACTAAATAAATGAAGGGTCCAGATTAGTGTCCTTATATAAGGACACTTAAGGGGGTCCTCATATTAGGAATTCCCCATTTGGTATGACAGGGATGCATGGTTGTCCTTTGCTGCATACTCCAGCCGGCCACTGACTGGCCATCATGAAGTAGTCGAAGTACTCGAAGCAGCAAACTAACTGCAGAAGCAGTTGGGTGATGATGAACAGCAATTGGATCTTCTTGAAATTCACCATCGCTACAGATATAATTTGGATGTATTAATTAGTGGATTGGACTAGTACTGTGTGATTGTTTGTTTGTTTTGTCCCCAATGGATCATCTTCCACCTATTTATGCACTTAGCTAGAGTTACACTTCTTTAATTAATATGAAGAAGAAATTGATGTGTAGCAACCCAAGGAAGGCAAGTAAGGCATGTATCAAGTGTGAATTAAAGGAAGGATACACCTGCCAGTCTTGGGCAAAAATTGTGTGACTACAAAATTTTACAGGGGTCGTTTGCCAAGAATTGGAACGGAGAGAATTAAAATAGTTAGAGAATTAGAATAGCTAGAAAATTGGGGATTCTTATCCATTTCAAAAATAGACCGTTTGGACGAGTGAATTAGGAAGATTATTCTTGGATTCAAAAAATAAAAAAGATTAAAACAAACAAAATTAAGTAATTTAACAAAGACCAAAATACCCCAACTTATTCCCCACCTTCCCCATTAAAAAAGGTTATTTTTTGACAAATCACCATCAATTCACCCTAAAATCTACACATTCCCTCATTGACAGTGGGGAATTCGGAGAGGGTCTGAATTCTCTGGAGGGCCCACCCTGAGAATTCAATTCTAGTCAATTCTCCCTTTTTTTTCAAAACAAACAATACATTTCACTCAAATCTCCAACCTATAGAATTGGGCTCAATTCTAGGCAATTCACCCACCCCAATTCTAGGGAACAAACAACCCAATAGTATAATCAACCAAATTAATGTGACCAATCAAATTATCACATTATTTATTATGTGAATTTATTGCTTAAAATATGATAAGATAAAGAAAGGGTAAATTTGGAATCTTAAATTATTATTAGGATTTTTAGATCAACACAACATTCGTACTTCTATTTAGCCATCCACATTTTCTTCATTCTCTTTTTTTTCCTCTCTCTCTCTCTCTCTACCAAAATCAAATGGCAAGCTTTGGCCGCCACCAATGAAAGATGCAGAAGTTTTTCTAATTCATTCAACTTAATTGTTTTTTAGTTACAGCAATACTAAACTCCTATCAACATCCCAACACACACGTTGCTTGATTGTTGAGACTTGACTCCTACTTTCTAGCAACTACTTCAACAACTATTGACTTAATCAAACTCTAATTAACCAACTACTTGATCGGTCTGACCCAACTCACTAATAGACTGACTCAATTGACTAACCAAGATCAATGACATCTAACATACCCTCCCTTAAACTGACCAAGCAAAGTTGTCCAGTTTAATAATGTCTAATTCCCATGAACTGGAATCACTGCAACTCCAAGCCTCTCACGCAGAGTGATGAAAGTATCGAACTTGACAGGTTTTGTCATTATATCAGCTACTTGTTCTTCGCTGCTACAGTAGTCCAAGGCAACAATTACATCCTTTACCAAGTCACGGATAAAATGGTAGCGAACATCAATGTGCTTGCTTCGACCATGTAGAACTGGATTTTTAGAGAGCTTGATTGTCGAACTATTATCACACATTATCGTAGTGCCTTCCCCCTGCTGCTGCCAGCCCATTTGATCAAGCAAACGCCGCAGCCATATGCATTGTGTTGTACATGCAGCAGCAGCCACAAATTCAGCTTCAGTTGTAGAAAGAGTGACTATTGGCTGCTTCTTAGAGGACCAGGAAATCGCCCCACTGCCAAGAAAGAAAACATACCCCCCGTGCTCTTCCGATCATCTGGATCACCCGCATAATCACTGTCCGTGTAGCCAATTAAATCACCTTGTTGTTTCCTCCAGTAACACAACCCCAAGTTCACAGTTCCATTTAGGTATCTCAGTACTTTCTTAGCTGCCAGCATGTGTGCATTGGTAGGACTATCCATGAAACGACTAAGAAGGCACACATAGTACATAAGATCTGGTCGTGTAACCGTAACATATAATAAACTCCCAATCAGCTGCTTATACCTTCGACCATCACACTACAAAAAAACACGTTTTAGCGTCGGTCGTATGCGCGAAATGGCGTCGGTCACCGACCGACGCTAATTTGAATAGCGTCGGTCGGCAAAACCGACGCTGAAAGTGGTGACGCTATCTTTTAGCATCGATTTTTGGTTGACCGACGCTAGTAGACATACCGACCGACGCTAACTCGACCGAAAAATCACAAAAAAAGCAGTTGCATCTGCAGCCGCTTCTTCTTCTTCTTCTCAACCGTCGCTGCTGCCGACCGCTGGAGAAGATGAAAGTTCCACCACCGCTGGAGAAGACGGAGGACCACCGCCACTTCCTCCCACCGCCGCCGCTGGAGAAGACTCCCTCCCACCGCCGCGGCGAACAAAACTCACAAGATAGATTTGGGAACAGCTTCGAGATCTCATCTGGAAGAAGAAAACAATGAGAAATCAAAGAAGGAGAGGAGAGGAGAGAAGAAGTGGTCGTTAATTACTAGGGTTACCAGCGGCGGAGCTAGCGGGACCATCGACGAGAGCTAGCGGCGGATCTTGAATGGAGCAGATAGAGAAGAGAAGGGAAAAGAGAAAGAGAAGAGAGAAGAGAAGAGGTGGCTGCACGAGAGGTAGGCGTTCAGCTCATTAGGGTTAGTATTTAGCGTCGGTCGACCGGACGATCGACGCTAAAACGTGAGATACTATTTAGCATCGGTCGTC
Organism: Linum lewisii; assembly: GCA_034768395.1. NCBI lineage: Eukaryota > Viridiplantae > Streptophyta > Magnoliopsida > Malpighiales > Linaceae > Linum > Linum lewisii. The sequence goes on from CM068300.1 coordinate 8,275,673, forward strand.
CGGTCTACCGACGCTATCACTTTCATTTCAACCGACGCCAAAACGCTCTTTTTTGTAGTGTCAGCCTGTATCCCATCTCCTGCTGCAGTTAGTTTCTCTCCTGGAATAATAGGATTTCTCACTGAATTGCTATTCGTCATCTGAAACTTGTCTAGCAGTTCAGTTGCATACTTTCGTTGGGATAAGAAAATACCCTCAGAATTCTGAATCACCTCAACACCAAGAAAATACTTCATTCTTCCCAAGTCTGTCATATCGAATTCATTCTTCATCGAACACTTAAATTCTTCAAACATAGCTTTATCATTGCCAGTATATAGTAGATCATCCACATAGAGACTAACGATGAGCATATTTGTACCTTGACGTTTAACGAACAAAGTGTGCTCATAAGGACATCTGCAGAATCCATCACCAAGAAAATAACTTTCAATTCTGCTATACCAAGCTCTCGGAGCCTGCTTCAAACCATAGAGTGCTTTGTTCAGTTTGTAGACTTTTTCCTCCTCCCCATCAACCACAAACCCTTGTGGTTGCATAACATAAACATCTTCGTGCAAGTCACCATGAAGAAATGCGCTCTTAACATCGAGTTGATATACATGCCATCCGAGTTGAGCTGCCATGGCAAGTACTGTCCGAATTGTATCCCACCGAGCAACAGGAGTGAACACTTCTTGATAATCTATTCCATGTTGTTGAGAATAACCGTTAGCCACCAATCTTGCTTTGTACTTGTCTACTGTTCCATCTTCCTTGAGTTTCGTTTTGAAAATCCATTTAACCCCAATCGGTGTAAACCCTGAAGGCAAAGTGGTAAGCTACCACATAGAATTCTTTTCAATAGATTGAATCTCAGCTTGCATAGCTGCAATCCATTTGGGATCCTTTGTTGTGTCTTCATAGTTCTGCGGATCAGCTGCATTCACCAAAATAGCATAATGCAGCAGATTGTTGGGTGTATCATGTTCAATGCTACCAAGCTCAAAATCCTCCAAATAGCACGGAGGTCGTCTTGTTCTCGATGGTATAATTGCAGAATCTGAAGTTGGGGATTGTGGAGTGTCAGTAGCCATTGGTGACTGAACTGCAGATTCCTCTACAGGTTCAGATATATCAGTAGCAAGTGGAGGGATTTCGATATCTGGATCCCCATCTAGTATCTCTTCACCTCCTTCCCAATATAAGTCTTCTTGCATTGTAGTTGGTGCAGTCCAAGGCCAGCCATTTGATTCATCAAAATGAACATCCCTACTAATGACCACAGTGTTCGTTGTAGGATTATAAAATCGATATGCCTTTGATTCATCTGAAACTCCCAGGAATACACACATGCTGCTCTTATTATCCAATTTCTTCCTCTTTTGATCTGGTACATGAACGTAAGCCATACAACGAAAGACCTTAAAGTGTTCAACATTAGGTTTGAGACCACTCCAAAGTTCCTGAGGAGTTTTTCCTTTGACACAGGTTATAGGACATCTATTAATTATATGCGTCCCCCATTTTGCTGCTTCTGGCCAGAATTTTTTAGGCATCTGTCTGTCATTAAGTAGACAACGAACCATGTTCATCAACGTGCGATTCCTCCTTTCAGCCACGCCATTTTGTTGAGGAGTGAAAGCTATGGTAAGTTGTCTCAGAATCCCATGATCTTGACAGAATGCTATGAATTCAGTGGACAAGAATTCCCCTCCTCTATCAGTTCGTAGACACTTAATTGACATGGAGACCTCAGTTTCAACTTTGACTTTGAATTGCTTGAAAGCTCCAAATGCATCTGACTTTGCATCTAGAAAGTAAGTCCAAAATTTCCTAGTGAAATCATTAATGATGGTGAAAATGTACCTCTTGCCGCTGGTAGAAATCGGTGTAATTGGACCACACAAATCAGCATGCAACAACTGTAACTTATCACTGGCATGCCATGAACTTTTCTTAGGAATTGAAGTTCTATGTTGCTTTCCCATCAAACAACCCGTACACATGAAGTCAGCAGGTTTGATTATCTGTGGAAGACCGATAACCATGTTTTCCCTTTGCAGCTCCATCAATCTAGGATAGCATGTATGGCCAAATCGACAATGCCACAAGTGATTAGCTTCAACAGAAGCTTCGACCACTTGGAAACAGTTCCTTGAAGGAGCAATATCAGCAGTGAGAATAAACATTCTGTTAGTGGTCATTGAAGTATGAATGATAAGCCCTTTATCCGGATGAAACACCTTACACTCTTCATGCTTAAATAAGAATGCTAACCCCTTCTCTTGCATTTGGCCAATACTCAATAAATTATTCCACAAGCTAGGTATGTAAAAAACATCTTGAATCAGCAATGGCATTTGGTTAATCTTGATTCTAATATTACCTTTCCCTTCAACCTGCAGCTTAGCACCATTGCCAAGTTTCACTGTGCAAGCAAATGTAGTGTCAATGTGTGTAAACCACTCTTTTTGTCCACTCATGTGGTTGCTGCACCCAGAATCAAGGAACCATATTGAATTTGTCTCAAGTCTTTTAGCATCAAGATATGCCATCATCATTTTGGCTTCATCGTCTTCTTCAAATTCTCCTGATTCTAAACAGGCCATCAACAACATGTCTTCTTCCCCTTGTTCAGTTGTAGTATAGTTAACAGCTCCTTGATAGCGTGTTGAACCTTGATAGCGTGCTGTACTTTGATACCATTCAGGACACTCATTTCGATAGTGTCCCATTCGATGACATTTGTAGCATTCTACTGTATCCCTGCTCCAACCTCTGCCATAGTTTTCTCGACCAAAGCCTCGACCTCTTCCTCTATACATTCCACGACTTGGACCTCTGCCACCTCCTCGTGTGTCATAAGAAACTTTGAGTGCATGCTCTTCTTCATGAATCTTAGGGGATTCCTTATGAAATTTTTGCTCATGAACCAAGAGAGAGCTTTGCAGAGCATCGACAGAAAGTGTATCAATATCCTTCGATTCTTCGATTGTGCAAACAATATAGTTAAATTTCTCAGTCAATGTTCTGAGAATTTTCTCAACGATCTTCACATCGGGCATCTCATCACCGTAGTTCCTCATGTCGTTAGCTATCAACATCACTCTTCCAAAGTACTTTGTCACTGTTTCTCCTGACTTCATCTCCAACAGCTCAAAACTCCTTCTCAGTGACTGCAAGTGTGCTCTCTGTACACGTGCATTTCCCTGAAATTTAGTTTTCATGGAATCCCATAGTTGTTTTGATGTTGTCTTCTTGGTTATTGTCTTCAATGTTGTTTTGTCGATCGAGCTAAACAAGTAGTTTTTGGCCTTCAAGTCTTTCAGTTTAAGCTCGTCCAAAATTTTTGTTTGCTCTGCGGTGACCTTTTCTCCAGGACCTGGTTCTGCATATCCTTCACTGACGACTCCCCAGTACTCCTTGGATCTGAGAAGATTTTCCATAAAAAGACACCAATGATCGTAGTCTCCATCGAACCTCGGTATGCACACCTGTGCAAAACTGCTCGATTCCGCCATTGTTGAAACAATGAACTCACTCACTTTCTCTCGTGTTTTCACTCTCTTGTTAAACTCTCAATCTCACTCACTCTAACAAATATTAACCATGCTCTGATACCACAATGAAAGATGCAGAAGTGTTTCTAATTCATTCAACTCAATTATTTTTCAGTTACAGCAATACTAAACTCCTATCAACATCCCAACACACACGTTGCTTGATTGTTGAGACTTGACTCCTACTTTCTAGCAACTACTTCAACAACTATTGACTTAATCAAACTCTAATTAACCAACTACTTGACCGGTCTGACCCAACTCACTAATAGACTGACTCAATTAATTAACCAAGATCAATGACATCTAACACAGAGATCCCCCACCATCATCTCCTTTCGTTGATCCCCTTGCCCGCGACATCCTCTCCGTACATAGACCCCCCGACCGCTACCTCCTCTCCGTAGATCTCTCTGGTTGCCACCAGGTCGTCAAGATGTGCATGTCATCATAGTTCAAATATGCCTCCTTGAGGCCATCATCGTTCAGACTACCAGCTCACCAAGATTGGCAAATTGTCGACTCTAATCCTCCCCCACATATCCATCGTCGTTCAGAGTCGCCTCACTCAAGATTGTCTCCGTTCAGATCCCGTCTCCATTGTTGCCATCATCATTCAGATCAGCCAACAAGGTATCTATTTCTCATATTTAAATTTTTTTACACAACTATATGATTTGGTATATATGTACTAGTAGATGTTGATTCTGCACTAGTAGATGTTGATTCTGCACTAGTGCATGTTGGTTTTTGTATTAGTGCGGTTTTGTTGTTGAGATTACTATTGAACTCCAGTGAAGTAGGTTCAACAAGGTTCATGGAGATTTGACTATGAAAAGTACTGGTAGTGACAATAATGACGATGAAGCTTCAGTGAAAGTATCAACGAAGTTATGAGTTACAGTAAATCTGAGAAATTAGATGGGATTTATTGTTATTATATTTTTGTAAATTTGAATTTTAAATTGTAAATATTAATAAATTTATTCCTATTTTCCCCTTTTTTAAAATTGTAATCGTTGAAACAAAATTTCAATCTAATGGCTATTAACTATTATTTATATTATACTACAAAATTCTTATGTCACCATAAGCGGGTCGGCCAATCTTGGCCCGTTGGTATTTTATATATGGTAAAGAGAGTGATTACAAGAGTAATATAATCCATCAATATCCCAAGCTCCCAGCCTCAACTATACAAATACTGCAAGCGTGATATAAGTGGATTATATAGTTAATGAGGAATAATTACAAGATACAAATAATTATTAGCCAATATTATATTTACTAACACCCTTCCGCAAGCCAATGGCGGCTGAACTTTGAGGTTGGAATGAAGTAACTCGAACCGTGTAGTCAATAAGGGTTTTGTGAGAGCATCGACAATCTGATTTTTGGTGGAGATGTAGGCAACGTTGAGAACACGTCCTTGAACACGTTCGCGAATAAAATGGAAGTCAATCTCCAAATGTTTAGACCTAGAGTTGAAAACCAGATTGGTAGAGAGATATGTGGCATTGATGTTGTCACACCACAAAGTAGGTGCGGTTGCGAAGGGGAAACCAATCTCATGGAGGAGTGATTGTAGCCATGCGATTTCGGAAGCAACTGTAGCTAGTGTGCGGTACTCAGCTTCTGTGGAAGAGCGTGAGATTGTTCGTTGCTTTCTACTGGACCATGAAATGATATTTGAACCAAGGTACGTAGGTGAAAAATCCACTCATAGAGCATCGGTCAACTGCATCTCCACTGCAATCTGCGTCAGAATAACCTATTAGTTCATGAGAGGAAGTCGGTAAAATTACTATACCCAAAGTTGGTGGAGATATCTTAGCGCACGCTTAAGAAGGACCCAATGAGTGGTGGTTGAGGAGTGCATATGCTGGGATAACTTAGTAGTAGTGTAAGTCAAGTCCGGTCCGATAATGGATAAGTATTGTAGCCCACCAATAAGTTTTCAGAAGAGAGTCGAATTGTGAAAGGGAGTTGAGGAATCTGGTGTGCGTGTCCTTGTTGCTGGTGATGAAAGTGGCTTGGAGGTGTCCATGCCTACCTTGCGAAGGGGGGTCAATAATATATTTAGCTTGACAAAGATGTAAGCCATCCTCAAAGGTAGATACCTAGATTCCAAGAAAATAAGAAAGGTGGTCAAGGTCTTTTATGCTGAATTTGACTGAGAGGAAAGTAATGAGGTCTGTGATTGCCGACTGAGCGGAGCGAATGACAATCATGCCATCCACATATACTAGCACAAAGAGTGTAACACCATGTTTATGATAATAGAAGAGCATCACGAAGAGTGATAAGTTTTCGAACCCGAGAAATCGTAAGTTGTAAGAGCATCACGAAGGCAAGAAAATCAAGCATGAGGTGCTTGATTTAAACCATAGAGTGACCTCTTGAGTAAGCATACGTGGTCATGAAAAGTTAGATGAGTGAAGCCCAAGGATTTTTCCATATACACCGTCTGATTGAGAGTACCATGCAAGAAAACATTAGAAACATTTACGAGATTACTATTTTACTCTTCTGACACTTCCACTACATATATTTGATCATAGCCGTTGATCATTCATGAACGACTGAGATTTCGTTCAGCACAGAATCAACATCAAACTGATTCAGCCTCTGACTAATTTCCCCTCTTGTAACGGTACCTTCGATGGTTTGATTAATCAAACAGCTACTTTTAAAAAAAATTATTTTGTTACATTCGGCAAATACTTAGGAGTTCCGTCAGAGTGGGGTAGGTCAAAAAAAGAGGTGTTCGAATTCCTGTTAGACCGAATGAAAAATCTGGGCCAGTCGTGGAAGAGTTTGATGTTGTCTCAGGGTGGAAAGGAAGTACTTTTGAAAGCTGTCTACCAGAGCATACCCACATATATCATGTCATGCTTCCTCCTACCTAAGACTATCACTAACAAAATGGACTCACTGCTAGCTGCTTTTTTTTGGGGAGGTTCAATGACAAAAAGATCCATACATTCGTCCTCAAAAGAAAAATTAACATGATCGAAATGGGAAGGGGGACTAGGATTCAAGGACTTCCGAACTTTCAATATAGCGCTACTGGCTAAACAGGGGTGGAGGCTGATGACAAACAGGGACCAATTATGGGCGAGATTGCTTAAAAGACTATATTTCCCCCGAACAGAATTTCTGCAAGCAAGTAAGACGAGAAGACCTTCGTGGATTTGGGCGGGCTTATGCTATTCTAGAGAGGCACTGACACTTGGGGCAAGGAAAAACCTGATGAGTGGATGTGAGATATCCGTTTTCAAGGATCCGTGGATTCCGTCAATCCCAGGATTTCGCCTTTCTAGGCAGTAGGATGAGGATTTGAAGGCTGAGGAGTGGATGAACATCTACCGGAGTGAATGGAAGATCGAGGAAGTACGTACTTATTGCAACTCAAGAGAGGTAGAAGCAATATTAAAGATCCCAATTGGAGGGAGAGAAGGAACCGACCCGTGGGTTTGGCACTACGATAAAAAAGGAATATTCTCGGTTAAATTGGCTTACCATTCGATCCACGATAGGGAAGACAAGCAAAGAGTAGGTGGCGCAACGACCTTCAGTGAGGACAGATGGAAGTGGTTATGAATTTGAAGATACTGCCTAAGATTAAATTCTTCCTTTGGAGGGCAACCAATAATGCGTTAGCCACTGCTCGTAATTTATGGAGAAGGAACTGCGGAAACTCCCCGATGTGCCAGGTGTGTCAACGATGTGAGGAGAATGTCATACATTGCTTATTTGAGTGTCATCATTCCTCGCAGGTGTGGAGGAGGCTTCTTCCTGCAACGACTCCACCTGATGATTTCAAAAAGATCATTAAGTGGATCTATGAGAAGCGGAGCAACGCAAATGCGGATTGCGTTTTTTCCATCATTTCGGGAATGTGGTGTATTTGGAAAGCCCGAAATGAGAAGATATTCAGACAGGCTTTGCCTTTGACAGAAAGCACACTTTATTGGACAATCAGACAAAAAACGGAGTGGAAGAGGATTAGTGAGATGGAAGGGAACACAACTACGAGCCTAATCCAGGTTCCCAATTCAATGCTGCGACCACCGCCAGAGGATTCTATCCTCCAACAAATTTATTGTGATGGTTCCTTCATAAATGATTCTGTTGCGGCGGGATATGGGGTTGTCGTTATTAACTCCCATGGTCAAGTGATTGATGGAAAGGCTGGTTCCCTACCGTGTTCATCATCAATAGTGGCGGAAGCCAAGACAATTCTGGTAGCTATCCAAGTAGCTGCTTCCCTTGAGGGCCCTACTATCATCAAATCGGATTGTCTGAATCTGGTTTCAGCGCTCAGAGATTTTAAGATTGCTTGGCCGTGGGAATGTGCTGTGGATGGGACAAATGAGACATATACTAGAAGAAAAACTCGAGGATCTCTATCTCATTTATCCAAGTCGAATGAATAGGGCAGCAGATTGGATAGCGAATTATGCTCGACGTGCGGATTTACCGGAAAATTGGATCACTTGTGCGTCATTGTTATCTCTTGTGTAATTTGGCCTTTTAGCCTTGATGATGAATAAAATGACAATTTCAGACAAAAAAATAAAATAAATAAAAGATTAACACAAAACAGTCACCGACTTACTAAACAAAAAAAAAAAAAAAAAAAAAAAAAAAATTCTGATTGCGAGATGGCAACAAGAACAAGATTGCCGGAGAGCTCTCTCTCACTCTCAGTGCTGCTGCTCTGTCAACAGCTCAATTGATTTTCTCCCTTCCAAAATTAAATTAAAAAAAAAAGAAGAAAAATTGCTTTCTTTTGAACAAATTTATCACACACTCAAGTCACCATCTTGCTCACCTTCCTTTGCTTCCAACCAAAGCTTCACTCTCTGTTTCTCTTCTCCAAATTCCCTTTTACTTCCATTGATCTCTTCCCCCCTCCTCTCCTTCTCACCCTCACTGCAATTTCTGCACCTCAGATCTCTTCTTCCTTCTCCCCGCGGATTCTGAATATTTCAATTTCACTCTTCTTCCAGTAAGTCAACTCCCGAAACCCTCTCTTTCTCAACCATTCCGTTTATTTGTTTCATGATTTTGTATATTATTAACAACCCAGAGCTGACTCTGAGCTGAGCCAACTTTGGTTCTTTTGAATTTTGTTGTTGTTGATTGATTTGAGTCAAAAATCTGACTAGGGTTTTTGCCAATTTGGGGGTGGGGATTTTAGGGTTGCGGAAGGGACGAGAAATAGCAACCCATGAAGGAATCAACTCCTGGGACTGAGCCGATTGGGCAAAATCTAATCAAGTCGATTAGTAATCTGTGTTTCTCAGTGTTTGTCTTCACTGTTTTGATATTCACCGTTATTGCAATCACTTATCAACCACCAGATCCATGGCTGGAATCAGCTCCAGCTCTTACCAAATTCTTCACCCAGAGTGAAAATGCTACTTTCCAAATCGACAATTCTATCCTCAAAACCGGCGAGGATATACAGACCGGGACAGCTCCTGTGGTTTCCCCTACTGCAGACTTGAAGCCCATCACTGAGGAGGTGATCGAGAAGTCCGAGTCAAAGATTGAGAATGCTACTCTGCAGTCCTCGGGTTGTGAGGATCTGCAGGTTGTCAATTGCTCAGATCCGAAGGTTTTGATTACTGTTGAGAGGTTTAATCTGAAGCGTTTCAAGAGCATTGTGTTCTTGGAGTATCAGACTCCGGTCAATGGGTCGAAACCGGATGAGTGTGATGTGTCCTGGAAGTTTAGAAACAAGAAGGAGAAGTCTTGGAGAAAGTATAGGGACTTCAGGAGATTTAAGTTTGGGTTTGGAGAGAATTGTACGTATAAGATTGTTCATGCTAATGGCTGGCATTCGGGTCTCAATGCTCGGCGGCCAAGGGCTAGAGTTGGTCCTCCTAGGAGCAGTGGAAGCAGGCCAAGAGTTGCGCCGCCTGTTCATGATGATGAGATCAATGACACTATACCAACTCTTGGGTCAGATTCGAATTTCAGGAAGGGGAAGTACTTGTATTATGCAAGAGGGGGAGATTATTGCAAGGGAATGAATCAGTACATGTGGAGTTTCCTGTGTGGGTTAGGGAGGCTATGTATTTGAACAGGACATTTGTGATGGACCTGAGTTTGTGCTTATCAGGTAACTACAACCCCACAGGTAAAGACGAAGAGGGTAAAGATTTTCGGTATTACTTCGATTTTGAGCATCTTAAGGAGGCAGCATCCATTGTTGAAGAGAGTGAGTTTTTGAGAGACTGGAAGAAATGGGACCGTTCTCACAGAAGGAAGATCCCTGTCAGAAAGATTGTAACCCATAAGACAACGCCAATGCAATTAAAGAAGGATAAGAGCGCTGTTATTTGGAGGCAGTTTGATGCACCGGAGCCAGAGAACTATTGGTATAGAGTATGTGAAGGCGAAGCTGCAAAACATATTCACAGACCATGGCATGCAGTTTGGAAGTCCAAGAGACTGATGAATATTGTCTCAGATATCAGTGGACGGATGGACTGGGATTTGATGCTGCTCATGTGGTCCGAGGGGAGAAAGCAGCCAATAAGGAGAGGTGGCCAAATCTCGATTCCGACACATCTCCGGATGCACTTGCTACAAAGCTTCAAACGATGATTCAGCCTTGGAGGAACTTGTATATTGCAACTAATGAACCCTTCTACAACTACTTTGATAAACTGCGGTCGCATTTCAAGGTGCATTTACTTGACGATTACAAGGAGCTGTGGGGGACTGCAAGTGAATGGTACAACGAGACAATGCTTTTGAATGGAAGGCCAGTTGAGTTTGATGGATATATGCGAGTTGCAGTAGATACTGAGGTGTTCTACAGGGCGAAAACTCGCGTGGAAACGTTTTACAATTTAACCAGTGACTGCAAGGACGGAATCAATACATGCTGACCAGGTTTCTTTGGCCCTCTTCTTAAAGTTTATTTTTTTGGCTTTTCCTTCCACTTCCTATCATCCGATAGTAGTCCTTGTTCAGTGTAGAAGAATGATACTGTTGAATGTGATGGTGAGGCCTTGTTTTGTATTGAGTTTGTTCATTTGTTATATGGATATCATTTGGTACTCAAACTGAAACTGAAAGCCTCAACCCGTGTTGTACATTTCACTTCAATTACTGCTGTGTATTCTTTTTGATCTCTGCTGGTTATTGTGACTGAAGTTTATGCCTTGTCTAGTGAGTTTCAGACTAAATAAGAATCAACTGTGTTTGTTCCTGATATATGAAGGATGAGTGGTGCGTGTGATGTTTTGGAAGTAAGATGTTCTACCCTATTGAGTTGAAGGTTGGTTCGAGTCAGCCAATGAGGAGCAAAGAGTCATAATAGTGCTTTTGCAAAAAATTGAGGCAATGACAGGTTGGTCTGTCTAACTAGTTAAAACTGACGGTTCTAAGTTGGAACGTTTGGTTTGTATGCAGTTACTGTGTCTCTATTATAGATTGACATCCGACATTTCAAACTGCCATCCATTTCTTTCATTATATATATATATATAATAACCTCACCCTCTTCTTCTCCATCTCTTTGTTCGCATGCATTGCATTGCATTCTCCATCAGATGATTTAATGATTTCTTCGCTCAATCTCCAGGTTCTTGTTTATATTCATTCCCGTTTTATATGCTTATTATTCATACTTCAATACTGATTGATTTCTCGTTTCAATTCTAGTTACAACATTGATGCATCATATGCTATTGCCGATACTTGATCAAATATTTCTTAATCGCATGATCTAAGTGAAGGAATGGCAGAACAAATAACTAACTGCAAATATTTACATGTTAGTGTAGCTTTAGCATGTCAATTAGAAATACCAGTTAATCATTAGGTACAGTACTAGTGGTACTTGTACTAGTACGGATGATTGCAAGAAAATCTGTTAATATGATAAGACTGGTTGGTGCTAGTCTAGTGTATCTATCAACCAACTCCACCACCTCAGTTTTAATTACTGAAAACTCATTCTCTTCATTTGTGAACTTGTTGATTTGGTTTTCAGGTAGGTGTTTTCTTCACTTCTCTGTCATCTTGTCTGTTTGTTCTGTCGTCTGGGAGATTGATTTCATTTTTTATGGCTTGGTTATGGCAAGTGGATAATTTTACAGTGTGCATTAAAATACCTGTTATTGTACGGATCCTAAGTATTATGTTGTTAACTTTTAGTTTAGTTAAGGGTTCAATTTTCAGGTCACTCTGATCAATGATCCGACTTTGCCACAAAATCGAAATCGAAAGGCAATGTGTTTGATCTGATCATTTTTGTTTGCTTATCTAGTATCCGATCACCATATTGGTTGTTGAATATTCTAGATTCGAGGATAAGTTTAGTGATTACGTTTTTCAATCTTCTCCAAGTAAATCTCAATCATCTCCTTTACTTGATGCATCATCAACTACTAGATCATCTCTAGTTGGGTGCCATTTGATCAATGATGGTACTAATTCAGGTGAAACTTGAAACGTGGGCAAAATAAGGTTAACTTGATAATATAGATAATTGAACGTGTGAAAGCCCAACCCAAGTGAGTGAAGTATGGGCCAAAACCTTATTGGTATGGGGCCCATTAGGTACTAGTAATTGAAATTGACATGCATGGATGGAGGGACCAATTCCTGGATTGGAATCTAAAATTGATATTCTAAATTTTTGGCATTCAATACTAATATTCTTTCCATATGTATATATGATTTGCCTAGGATTCTGTTATATATTTGTTTTTTTTTTATTTTTATTATTTCTCTTTATCAGGGATACCAGTCTACCACCATTATAAGAAAATTAATTAGTAGTAATTGATTCACTATTTTCATGATGTATTTTGTTTTATATATGACAAGATTCTTACATACAATAGATTTAGATCTAGTGACTAGCTTATAAGGAGTTGTGGAATAGCTTAGTGCATTGGTGTTCATAGTCGGAGTTCTCATGGTGACAATCTCGAGTATACATCAATAGCATAACGTATCAAGTTCAATCCTTACACACTTCATTATTACTAGCTACCTAGCACATATGCCTATAGATAGCACGTAGCCTGGTCGGGGGTGTCTTGTTTGTTACATAAAAAATGTTAACGGTTGGTGGATTACATTGACCATATCTCTAATTATTCTTTCTGTTATATAATATCACTCATTCATAAAGAAAAATGTTAACTATATAATAGAAAAGTCAATCCTAAACAAAACTAAAAGTCAACAACACAATACCTAAGATTTGTACAGTAACCAAATAATAATTCATCAACATAGATTGTTTATACAATGAACCACCATAAGATCTCATTTAATTTCTATCCTTGAATGTATTTCTTCGCCAAATTTTTTACACATAAAAATCATTTATTCAGTATATGATAATGACAACACAAAGGATAGAACGAGAGTAAATAAAGTCAAATTGCCAATCGACAAAGGAGAGAATAAATCATCCACAAACCCAAGCTAGAATAAACAAATTCAATAACAGACAAGTGAGTGTATATTTATACAATAATCTTGTGTAGCTAAGATGGTGAGTTTGTTGAGTTATCTGGTGACGATTTAGGGTTTGATATACTCCAATGTGCAGTTGCAAGAAACATTTTAGCATGAAAATTGTAAATTCAAGGTACCACCCTATAGGGAAAAAATGTATATACAGGCCATTTTTTGGTTGATGGATTCGTTCCAATTCCCGGACCCAATTCCATCGATCAAACCATTTCATATTCTATTTGAAGTGTTCAAGTGTTATATCAATCCTTACCACCCACAACATATATGCATACCTGAAGAAGCTACATATAGCTAGCTAGCTATTCATTTAACAAATTACAATAATGATATATAATATAACTATAAGCTAGTGAGAATATAATATATAGTTCTATAGCAAAGAATACCCCACCAATATACTATTAAATTGATACATCTATATATTATCTATAACAGTTGACATGTAACATATTATTAGTACCATGCAGATAAGTGCCATAGCTATGAAGTAGTACTATATAGAGTAGTGTTGTGTGAGAGCATGATCAGGTGCAGCAGAAGAAGAAGCAGTAGTACTAGTAATAGTAGCCATGAAAACATCTTCTTCTTCATTAATCAGTGAGTTTAGGAAAGAAGAGAAACCATCATCTTCATCATCATCCTCATCCTCATCCTTTTCTCCCTTAACATTGTTCATTTCTCGAACTCCTTGACCGATTAGATTAGTGTCATCATCTTCTTCTCCCTTCACGACGACGTCGTTTCTCATCACACGAAGCTCACCCTTCTGATGATGGTCATAGTCATAGGTGGCAATGACTGTTTTGGTATTGGTACTGGGACCAGTACTAGTACCACTACTACTAGTAGTCTTGTTCTCCTTTTGGCTACTCGACGGAATTGTGAAACTTGGAGGAGGCTTCTTGTTGTTCAATGCAAGGATTAGTGGCTTGTGGGTTGTGGGATCAATGCCTTGGCTAATCAGCTTTTTGCTTAGGTGGGTGTTCCAGTAGTTCTTTATCTCGTTATCTGTTCGTCCAGGTATTCTTCCTGCTATCAACGACCACCTACACAAATCACAATCTTTAACTTAATTATACTTTCTTACACAATACTAGAATGAGTGAAAACATAATGATTGAAAATTTTAAGCAAGATTATAAATCTGATAATCAACTTTCAGTTTCAAGAATTTAGATAGGATTTCATCGATCAAAGACTCTCTGGATAGTGATTCACCCAGTTCCTAACTTTCATATTGATTTTGGAGTCGTTTTTCACCCAGTTTCAAGAATTTGTTTAATTTCACACCCTAGTTCTATCCTAACTTATTTGTTTGTTTCTATCTTAATGATATATGATTATGTTACACATAATAATATACAAACCTGTTGCCAAGGAGACGATGCATGCGGAGGATGAGGTCCTCTTCATCCGGGGTAATATGGCCGCGTTTCACAGACGGCCGGAGATAATTCATCCACCTCAACCGGCAGCTCTTCCCACACCGGAGCAGCCCTGCTCGTTTGGGAAGTGTCCGCCACCGCCCTTCCCCTTCTCTACTTATGTAAGTGGATAGGATCTGATCTTCCTCCGCCGTCCATGGCCCCTCTTGACTCCCGCCGCCGGTCTCTGTTCCGATGGAGGACTTCTCATGGTTGGATGATGATGATGATGATGGAAATGAGAAGGGGAATTAATTAATTAGGAGGAGGATGGGGGAAAAGGGGTGGGTTAGCTACTCTGTGTACATTAAATACGTAGTGTGTCTGGGGTTTGTATGTTACTAAATAAGTTAGCATGGTTTTCTATTTTAGTGAGTGTTTTTTCTTGTGAGGGTAGTAATAATATCACACAGAAAGAAAAGATTCACTCTGCTGATAGTCGATAGGTGTCGTTGTCTCAGTTGTAAATGTGTACTAGTTTTATACTCATTATTATTATTACTTGTATCAGATGTCTATGTGTGTTGGGGATTCATTTTATTCACATTAACATGTCAAATAATACATCGGGTCCTTCTACTTTGTACTAGTAACAAATTAGTCCCCTAAACCATGCTACTATGGCTGGAAGTTGGTTAGTTCTGTCATTAACCGATCAAATTGGTTAACCGACTTTCAAGAATCTTTGACCAATGACTGGTCGATAAAAAATCGACCAAAGTTCGGATAACAGAAAATTAACCGTTTCCTATAAACACA
Source organism: Linum lewisii (assembly GCA_034768395.1). Lineage (NCBI taxonomy): Eukaryota > Viridiplantae > Streptophyta > Magnoliopsida > Malpighiales > Linaceae > Linum > Linum lewisii. The sequence goes on from CM068300.1 coordinate 8,290,917, forward strand.
TGGTTTTTAACCGACCATTTTTGTACCAAAATAATTTGGCCAATTTTGCATTATTTTTAACCATTTCTAACCAAATTTGATCTACTTTTAACCATGAAATTTCATGTAAATTGAATAATATCATAATTATAAACCATGTAAATAAACGGGTAAAAAACACGGGCAGTTACCTAAGTTTGGGGGTTGTAATACTAGGGTCACAAAAAGAACACTAGGGTCACCTAACTTCGTTTTGTAACAGAGCACTTATCTGTGTTTGGGTCAGTCATTTTTGTAGGTATTGGTTACGTTTTTTCAGTTCACTCAATTTATTTTGAGGGTTCAACCAAGTTGATCGGGGAGATTAAAAGTTAACATGTTTGATGATGTTACATACTTCGTTGTGAGTTTGGCCGGCATTATCATAAAAAGTGATCGAAATAATCGCTCGGTTACCTTGTTTAAACATAGATGAGTGTTCTGTTACAAAACAAAGTTAGGTGACCACGGCGTTACAACCTCCAAACTTAGGTGATCTCCAATGTTTTTGACCCGTAAATAAACACTAACATTAGAACTCAGTGTTCCTTTGTTGTTTCGGTCAAAGTTGGTTAACCATAATTTAACCATTAACCAACTTACTAAAAAAAAACATTTAACCGCCCTCTCAACCAACTAATCAATCGATTAACCATTGGTTAATCGATTTTGGTTGGTTAAACAATCTTAACAATTAACCTAATGGATTGAAGCTTCAGGTTGTGGGTTATAGAATAGTTTTTCATGACTTGTATAGTTGTTTGCATTTGTAGGAGTTAGCATACTCATAATCCATTGCGGCAAAACACAGAGTATGAAACTCTCTGTCTCCTCTGTGTCAGATCTCTGTATATGATCCCAAGGGTGTGAAGGTACTCAAGCTCGACGAGCACCTTGACGACGAAGAACTTGGTGACGACGAGGAGGAGGCGATTCCTAGACTACTTTCTTATGAGGGAAAGGAGGTCATCGCTGGAGTAGTAATTGACCAAGAGACAAAATATTCAGTCTCTGTAATCCCCCCTTCCCCTGTTTAGAACATCCATGGCTACGATATCATATTCAGTCTTGACGCGCACTTTGTAAAAACTTAATGATAATCACGATCAAGAAGTTGGAAGACCAAGCAGATTCAAAAAAATTAGAAGCGGATCGATCAAGAAGCTTTTGGATAACCATGACTTTTAATTAGTCTCTGGAGAAAAAGTTAATGATTCACGAGATGACAACTAGTGATGCACCAGCCACTTGGTGCGGCGCCAGTTGAATGATAGGCTGAAGGTAATTAGCCGTTAGGCTAGCACCCAATGAGTGCTGTGTCTGCTAGTTGGCACAATGCTAGTTTTATGTGACCAGGCTATAAAAGGCCAACCCGCCAATTTTTTTCACACCTCAGAATTCTCTCTACAACTCTCTCATCTTCACACATATGCCAAGGGTAACTGCTAACCTCAGGGGTCACCCAACCTAGATGCTACAAGAAATATGGCATCCGCGACAAAGGCATTGGTTTGATTGACTTTCGTTCGATTGATGGTTTGATTAATGGTCCGTTTGAATATCCGTGACAAACATTAAGAACATCCGCAGCAATGCTGGCATAAAATATATATATATATTTTTAATTTCGATCATTCTCTTCGTCGAGATGATATTTCGAACAGGGGTGGAGCCAGGGGCTCCAAGCGGGTTCTCCGGACCCCACTTGACAAATAATTTTTTCAAAAAATTTATATAAAATTGTAACATAAATGTTTATAATTGAACACTGTACCCCACTTGGACTTGATCAGAACTCTTATATTTCGATTATTTTGCTGATTTTTTTATAATGAACCCCACTTGGCAGAATTCCTAGCTAGGCCACTGATTTCGACTACCACTCCAAAATCTATGTCAACCTCCGATGACCTCCGTCATCGTCCCTTTCCCCACGTAGCTCTCCTATCAAGCTCTGGCGCCGACCATAACATGCCATTCCTTAGGCTAGCTTCCTTACTCAATCAAAACTGTGTCATGACGAGGACTATTTAGTATATTTTTATAGTTTTAGTGACTAAATAGCTATTGTAACGGGGAGGACTATTTTGTAAGTTGGCAGTGTCTGTTAACACTGTACCAACGGTCAGCAACGGACAGCTTTCGGCTGCTGGCCTATTTTGTTTCCATCTGATGTTTCCTCTTTAAGAGAGGCAGCCACAACCCTCTGAGGCATTATGAAAATTATCGTACAATTGTTTCCCCCTTTCAATTTCTTCTTCATCTTCTCCCCTTTCTCTCTTTTCTCTCCCCCAAATCTCTCTTCTAGCCCTAACTCGCCGGAGCACCGATCACAGGTCACTACAACTGGTATCAGAGCTCTACTCCGAAATGTCAAACCAACAACGTTTGCTGGACTTGGAGGCGGCGGTTACGACCATCAACGCCACCTTAGCCACCATTCATGAACGCCACACCACCTCCGAAGCCAACACCAACGAGAGATTCAACCAAATCCAGGCTATGTGCCAACGAATCCTCGAAGGCCAAGCCAACCAACAACCACAACAACCACCTCTGTTTCCAAACCCAAACCAGAGACCACAACTTCATAACCATTACCCCAGATTCGACTTCCCTTATTTTTCTGGCTCTGAACCCACATCGTGGGTGAGGAAATGCTCCAAGTTGTTCACCATACATGCCATTCCAGCTGAGGAGCAAGTAGGGCTAGTCTCTCTGTACCTAGAAGACAAAGCTGATGTCTGGTTCCAATGATGGATCGCTGGGAGACCACAGCCGGACTGGAATGAGTTCTCCACCGAGCTGATTCGTCGCTTTGGAGACACCACCAACATCAATGTGGTGGGAGCCTTCAACAAGCTCAAGCAAACAGGTGCAATGCTTGAATACCAGGAGAAATTTGAAGACCTGCGCTCCAGAATGCTAAGCCTAAACCCTGCTCTGGATGAACCTTATTTCATTCAGAGTTTCATCAGTGGCTTAGAAGAAGAAATACAACCTGTGTTGCTGATGTTGAAACCTCCAGACCTCACCACTGCTTTCCTACAGGCAAGGATGGAGGAGGCTTCCATAGAAGCTAGGAAGAGAAAGGCAAGAAGCCAACAAAGGTGGACCTCTGAACCACCTAAACGGCCCCCCAACCAAACAGGGAAACCCTTTGTTCCCATGAATCGTACACCTGGTTTGTGTTTCAAATGTGGTGACAAATACCACTATGGCCAATTTGCACAAAGAAGAGACTCCAGGTGATGCAAGGGAACGAGGAGGAGGACCAAGAGCTTGCTGAACAGCAGCCGGAGGACACCCCTGCAGAAGCTGGTGAGACTGAGGAAACACCCCTTGAGGAAGAAGAAGAAGTACTGCTTCAAATGGGGAGCCCCTCCACTGGATCCTCTATTAAACTAAGAGGAAGAACGGGGAACTCTCCAATCCTCATTCTCATCGACTCAGGTAGTAGTCATACATTTCTGAGTTCCAAGTGTGCCAAGGAACTCAAATGCAGAACTGAACCAGCAATCCCTATGAGAGTGAAGGTTGCTAATGGTGAGTCACTCCTTAGCTCTCATACTTGCCCTGAATTTACATGGTTTATGCAGGGTCAAAAGTTCACATTTGATGCTAGGGTCTTACCTTTAAAGGAAAATGACCTGATTCTTGGCTGCAATTGGTTGAGAACCATTAGCCCTATAGAAATGGATTTTAACAATCTCAGCCTGGCATTCTCTTGGGAGGGGTAAACCCTTGGTACTGCAAGGAATTCCAGAAAATAGCCACTGTAAGCTGATGAAGGGCAGTGAGTTCCTAAAATGCCTTTCCCACCCCCACTACTACTCAATGGTGGGATACCTAGCAGTTGTAAATCCTAAACCTTCTACTGATGCAGTTCCAAGGTTTTTGGAACCTATACTAGATGAGTTCATGGATGTTTTCTCAACACCAACTACACTACCTCCTCCTAGGGACTGTGATCATCCGATTCCTTTAATACCTGGTCATAAGGCTATCAACCTCAGGCCCTACAGATACTCCCCAGCTCAGAAGGATGAGATAGAGAGGTTGGTTACTGAGATGCTCACCACAGACATCATACAACCGAGCCATAGCCCTTTTGCATCTCCAGCACCGCTGGTCAAGAAAAAAGATGGTACTTGGAGGTTTTGTGTAGACTACAGGCAGCTGAATGCTATCACTATCAAGGATAAATTCCCCATTCCAATGATATATGACCTGTTGGATGAATTACATGGTTCCACTCACTTCACCAAGCTGGATTTGCGGGCAGGATACCACCAAATCAGGATGCAAACAAAGGACCAACCAAAGAAACATTCAGAACACACAATGGCCATTATGATTTCAGAGTGATGCCCTTTGGCCTTACAAATGCACCAGCTACCTTCCAAGCATTGATGAACAAGATCTTGGCTCCCTACTTGAGGAAATTTGTGCTGGTATTTTTTGATGACATTCTAATATACAGCTCAACTCCTTTACAACACCGGGAACATCTGTCCTTAACCCTCCAATTGTTAAGGGATCATCAGTTGTATGCCAAGAAGTCAAAATGCAGCTTTGGACAGCAACAAATTGAATATTTGGGACACATTGTCACCAACAAAGGAGTTTCCACTAACAGCAGTAAGATCAGTGCCATGGTTCAATGGCCACAACCTCACAACATCAGGTCTTTAAGAGGTTTCTTGGGGCTTACTGGCTATTATAGAAAGTTCATCAAGAACTATGGGGTAATCAGCAAGCCATTGACTGCACTTCTCAAGAAAGATAAGTTCCAATGGTCTGAAGCTGCAACTGAGGCCTTTGCAACCCTCAAGCAAGCCATGGTGGAGGCTCCAGTACTAGCACTACCAAATTTCTCTATTCCTTTTACACTGGAAACAGATGCATCAGGATTAGGGATCGGTGTTGTGCTGTCACAACAGGGCAGACCTGTGGCTTATCTCAGCCAAGCCTTGAGCCCTCGAAACCAAGGACTCTCTACATATGTGAAGGAGTACTTGGCTGTAATCATGGCAGTTAACAAGTGGTGACATTACTTAGAGGGGAGGTCATTTACAATAGTTATTGACCATGAGAGTCTCAAGCACTTGCTTGATCAGAAGGTCCACACTCACATTCAGAAAAAAGGTTTGGTAAAGCTCTTGGGACTGGACTTCTCCATCAAATACAGACAAGGAAAATTCAACAAAGTGGCAGATGCACTCTCAAGGGTTGTGGAGGACAAAATCACAAAAGGGAGCTGCCACAACATCACTTCACATCTCTCTGAATGGCTCACTGAAGTAGAAGCCAGCTACTTTGAGGATGGGGAGGCTCAGGAAATGATCACAGCACTGACAGCTAACCCTGGAGGCCCTAATTTTTACTCATACTCACGAGGGATCCTCAAATACAAGGGAACCATTTACATTGGCAGCACAAGTGACCTGAGAACAAAGGTTCTGCAACTCTTGCATGATTCCCCAGTTGGAGGTCACTCTAGGGAGCCAGGGAACTTACATTCGACTTAAGAAGTTCTTCTACTGGCCTGGAATAAAGAGAGCAGTGATTGAACGGGTAGCAGCTTGCCACATCTGCAGGCAATGCAAGGCAGAGAATGTCCCTTACCCTGGCCTTTTGCAGCCATTGCCAATTCCAGATCAAGCTTGGCAGCATATCAGTATGGATTTCATTGAAGGGTTACCAAAATCTGGGGGTAAAGAAGTGATTCTGGTGGTCATTGATCGGCTGACCAAGTATGGCCATTTCTTAGCCCTCTCACACCCTTATACAGCAATGGTGGTGGCACAACTCTTAATGGACAACATATTCAAGCTCCACGGCATGCCAACTACCATAGTGTCTGACAAAGATGCAATATTCACTAGCAACTTCTGGAAGGAGCTGTTCAAATTACAGGGCACCAAGCTGCATTACTCTACTGCCTACCATCCTCAGACAGATGGACAAACAGAAAGATTGAACCGGTGCTTGGAAGATTACTTGAGGTGCATGGTGCAAGGGAGAACAAAAGAATGGCATTCCTGGCTATCGATGGCTGAGTGGTGGTACAACACAAATTACCACACCAGCTTACAACTCACAGCCTTTGAAGCTTTGTATGGCTACCCCCCCTCACACTTTTCTTTGCAGAATTCACTTTCTACATCTATAGCTGCAGTAGCTGACAAACTGCAGCATCAGCACAGACTCATTGCACTCCTCCCACCAATTTGGCCAAGGCTCAAAATACTCAGAAGCAATATGTAGACAAGAGCAGGACAGAACGAGCATTTCAGGTAGGAGATTGGGTTTATTTGAAACTCCAACCCTACAGGCAGACCACAGCTGCTGCAAGATCCAATCAGAAACTATCACCAAGGTACTATGGCCCTTACCAAGTGCTGCAGAGGATAGGGGAGGTGGCCTACAAACTGGAATTGCCGGATGAGACAACAATCCATCCGTGTTCCACGTTTCTCTCCTCAAAAAGAGCATCAAGCTAGCTGCAATAGTGATGCCTGCACTGCCAGTCCTGGACCAAGCAGGAGAGTTGAAGTTGGAGCCACTAGCCATTCTTGCAAGACGATTTGTGAAACAGAACAATGCTGCAGTCACTCAAGTTTTAGTGCAGTGGTCACATCAGAATGAAGAGGATGCCAGCTGGGAGGATTGGAGTGAATTCAAGCTCAAGTTTCCAGATTTTAAGGCTTGAGACAAGCCTTTTTGAACCATGGGGGATTGTCATGGCGAGGACTATTTAGTATATTTTTATAGTTTTAGTGACTAAATAGCTATTGTAACGGGGAGGACTATTTTGTAAGTTGGCAGTGTCTGTTAACACTGTACCAACGGTCAGCAACGGACAGCTTTCGGCTGCTGGCCTATTTTGTTTCCATCTGCTGTTTCCTCTTTAAGAGAGGCAGCCACAGCCCTCTGAGGCATTATGCAAATTATCGTACAATGTTTCCCCCTTTCAATTTCTTCTTCATCTTCTCCCCTTTCTCTCTTTTCTCTCCCCCAAATCTCTCTTCTAGCCCTAACTCGCCGGAGCACCGATCACAGGTCACTACAAACTACCGATTAACACTAATCAACAGCCACCCAATCGATCTCAAGCCGCCAAACTCCACCGAACTATTTTGCCTCCATTGGGAAGCAACTCCACCGAACTATTTTGCCTCCATTGGGAAGCAATCTATCGCTCCCTACCTCACCTATCTTCCATCCTCTCATCCCCAAACCCTAATAGAATCTGCCGCAAATATCAAAATCCCTAAAATTAGAGATGTAACCAAATTTGGAAGCGGCGATTAAGTGGCTGGAACACATGGATTGTCTTGAAGTTGAAGCTCTGAAAGCGTTAAGAACAGAGAAGTGCCATCGATTTTCAATGTCGGGCTAATTCCTCATGGGTTTGAGGCGAAATTGGAGAAAGGAGCGCAAAATGTCAACGGAAGAATGATTTGACTGAAAATATCAATTGAATCGTTAACTGTACAAGAGAGACCTAATACTCTATATATACTACTACTGTACAAACGCCGTTAATACTCTAACACTCTAACACTGCTAACTAACGGTAACAGATAACACTAACATTGACACCCCTCGCAAACTTGGCATTGCTTGCCTTAAACAAATCAAGCAATCCGAGTTTGGAAACTAAGGACTGGAAAACTGCTACTTCCAGGGGTTTTGTTAAAACATCAGCCAGCTGCTCCGTAGTTGAAACATGATTAACTCGAACTAATCCAGAAGCAACTTTTTCCCGAACAAGATGACAATCCAGCTCTATGTGCTTAGTCCTCTTGTGCGCCACTGGGTTCTCAGCCATCCGTATTGCCGATAAGCTTTCACAAAACACAGGAAAAGGCCTTGGGAAAGTAATGAGTAAATCAGAATATAAAAACTTTAACCATTGCAATTCACAAACTACGACAACAAGAGCACGATATTCTGCCTCTGCAGAGGACCTAGATATAGTAACTTGCTTCTTTGATTTCCAGGAAATCAGAGAGTTACCCAAATATACCAAATAACCTGTGGTTGATCGCCTAGAATCCGGACACCCGGCCCAATCGCTATCGCTAAAAGCTCGTAAAGACAAGTCCGAATTAGAAGGAAAAAACAATCCTTTACCTGGCTCATTCTTGAGGTGCAGCCGCATAATGAACATCAGTTGGTTTACTAACAAACTGACTGAGGTAATTAACAGTGAAAGAAATATCGGGCCTAGTACTGCACAAATACACCAATCTGCCTACCAAACGCCTATAAACAGTAGGATCATTGAGAGGTATACCTGAGTTAACGGATAAACGGTGACCTGAATCAACCGGAGAAGTCGAAGGTTTCGCAGCTAACAAACCTGCATCAACAATAATCTCCAAAACATACTTTCTTTGGTTAAGAGAAATACCAGAACTAGACCTGGCAACCTCCAATCCTAAGAAATAACGCAACAAACCAATATCTTTGATGGTAAACTCGGTATCCAAATCATGTTTAATCTTCTGAATACCCAACACATCATCACCCGTCAATATAATATCGTCTACGTAAACCAAAACTACCAAAAATAACCCATCAGAACACTTTGTAAACATGGAATAATCAGAATGGGATTGAACAAAACCACATTGAACAAGAAACTCAGTTAAACGAAAATTTCATTGCCTACTTGCTTGCTTAAGCCCATAGAGAGACCTATTGAGTTTACACACAATAGTTGGATCAGTAGACGTACCATGGAGGAAGTTTCATGTAAACCTCCTCATCCAAAAAACCATGGAGGAACGCGGTGTTGACGTCTAGTTGGTGTAGCTCCCATCCTTTGATTGAGGCAAGAGCTAAAAGACTTCTCACAGTAGTCATCTTTGCTACTGGTGCAAAAGTGTCATTGTAGTCAACACCTTCTGTCTACATATATCCTTTCGCCACTAACCGTGCCTTGTACCGTTCGACAGATCCGTCTGCGTGATACTTTATCTTGAAGACCCATTTGCATCCGATCAGGCGCTTTCCAGGAGGCAAAGGCATGACCGTCCATGTATTGGTTTTCTCCAAAGCTTGGAGTTCCAACTTCATCACATCACACCACTTTGGATTAACTGCAGCTTCTTTGTAATTCTGTGGTTCACGATCAGCAACAATACTCAAAGCAAACGTTCGGTAAGAAGAAGATAACTTGTCATAAGACAAACCACTAGTCAAAGGATACTTTACAGATGTGTTTACAACTGCACCGCATGAGAAATCCTTGAGGTAAGACGGCTGCCTCTTGGAACGAGAAGACTTCCAGATTTGAACATTTTTAGCTACCTGTGGCAGAACAATTTCTGAATTTGCTAAGGCATCACTGCTGGAACCTAACTGAGGTAAGACCACTGCTGGATAATTATGAGGAGAACTAGATGCCATAACTCCTGATGACTCTACCCTTGCAGGAGGATTCGTACGGAACCCGAGAAGAGGGACTTCAGATTCCATTAAAGGAAAGGCAAAGAGGTCTTGTACCTGTGTGTTAGTAACAAAAGGAAAGATGTCTTCCCGAAAAACAACATCCCTAGAAGTAAAGAAATAATGATCATTCAAATCATATAATCTATACCCTTTTGTGCCAGATTGGAAACCAACAAAAATACAAGCAGTAGCACGCGGATTGAGCTTAAGTCTAGCTGGTCCAACATTTGTTGCAAAGCAAAGACAACCGAAGCTACGTAGAGAATCATATTTGGGAATTTGGCCAGTCAACAGTTCAACAGGAGATTTATTATCAAGAAGCGGACTGGGAAGCATGTTTATTAGGTGAACAGCATGTAAAACAGCCAAGGACCAGAATTCACCTGACAATCCACCTTGGAAAAGAAGAGCCCTAGCAACGGCTAAGATGTGCTGATGCTTCCTCTTGACCCTGCCGTTCTGCTGGGATGAATAGGGACAAGAAACCTGATGGATGATTCCATTTTGTTGAAAGAAACTCGGCATATTGAACTCTTTGGCCACCATCAGAACGAACAACCTTGATTGTTTTTGAGAACTGTGTCTTAACAAACGCACAAAAGTTAAGTAGTAACTGTCTAGCTTCGGATTTAAACTTCATCATGTAAACCAAGTGGTCCTTGAAAAATCATCAACCAAGGTTAAAAAATATCTATAACCATCAAAGGCAGGAACCTGATATGGCCCCCAGATATCACAATGGACTAGATCAAAAATAGCACAAGCACGAGAGATACTAATCGGAAATGGTAAATGCTTATGCTTTGCCAAAGGACAAACAGAGCACTTTATTGACTTCCAATCAGCATTCTTACAAGGAATAGAAGGCAACGACAAAACATTAGAGTGCCCTAAACGTTGATGCCATATTATTGGAGAAACAACAGAACAAACACCAGGAGAACTAACAACACGGGGAAGCATAGGAGACTGGAAGCGGTAGAGACCATTAACGAGCTCAGCTGAACCAATCGTCTATTGAGTTTGAAGGTCCTGAAAAACACAACGATCATTATAGAAAGTTAAACAACACCTATGCTGGGCTGTTAGACTACTAACTGACAGCAAATTGAAAGTAAAGGAAGGAATAACCAGAACATTCTTAATAACCAAACTTGGAGTCAAGAAGGCAGAACCAACATGACTGACTAGTTATTGCTGACAGTAGGTAATGACACAGACATGTTATGAACAGCATAACAATAAAACAGTAAATCTTTGGAGCAAACGATGCTATCAGTAGCACCTGTATCTACGATCCATGAGTGACTAAGACCATTGTTAGAGCTAGAAGGTAAAATACTGGTATGAGCAGGAGAATTATTAACAATTAGAACACACTTACCTGCAATAAACTCAGGAAGGACAGAAACCGAATGGGCAGAAGCCTGACCCCCAGCCAGTCGACCGGACGAGGCCTGAGCTACCATCCCAACAGTTCCATTACCTACACCAGAATCCACTTGAGGCTGCTGCAAGGTTTGAGTCTGAAATAGGTGTACAAAGCATCCAACTGCTGCGGAGTAAAACCAGAAGCCCCAGCAGCTCCTGATGACTCTCCAGTAATCGCTCCTCCATCAGAGAAAACCGCATGAGCTTGTCTAGCAACTTGCTTTCCTTTTCCTCGACCATATCCCGACGGATAACCATTCTTTTCAAAGCACCGATCAACCGTATGCCCAATCTTGTGGCAGTATGAGCAAATAGGACGACTACCACCAGATTTCTTGTACTCATACGGACCAGTCTTGCCTCCCGCTGCAAAAGCCACCAGGACAGCCATCGACGAACCAGAATCGCCTATCGAAGACAGAGTTGGGACACTAGCAAGACGCTCCGTAAAACCTTGCTCATGCTCATCTTGTGAGACCATTGCGAAAACCTGATTAATGGTTGGCAGTGGGGTGGAGCTCAAAATCTGAGATCTGACGGCAGTATACCTCCCATCTAACCCGCGTAAGAAGCGAATTAACTGCTCCTGCAATCCGTAGTCACGAACTTGCAACATAGCACCACATGAACACCTCGGCGAACAAGAACAAGATGGTACTGGACGAAAAACCACATACTCATCCCATAACACCTTGAATCGCGTGTAATAAGCAGAGATCGACATCAAGCCTTGACGGAAGGACGAGATCTGATCGTGCAAGTCAAAATCCGCACCAGATTCGACCTGCTGAAACGCTCTGTAAGATCCAACCATACATCTCTCGCCGAATCCATCCACAAGATACTTTGTGCAATATCAGGGGAAACCGCCTTATGTATCCATCCTAGGACAAGAATATTTCCTTGCGCCATGCTCCATAGATCGGATCCGTCGCCAAAGGTTCCTCACAAGTACCATCGACGAACGTTAGCTTATTCTTGGACAGCAAGGACATCATCATCGACCTTGACCACAAATGGTAATTCACATCACCAGCCAATGGAACTGAAACAATCAAAAGCCCTGGGTGATCTCCAGGATTGACGAAGAAAGGATGAGAAGGATCCACAATCATCGGAGACGCCGACGTCGGAACAGAGGTAAATGAATCGATCGTCATCGTACCTAAAGAAAGCTTTCAAGAAAGAGAGAAACAGAATCTAGAAGCGGAAAAAAAGAGTCTAAATCTTCAATGGAAGAATGATTTGACTGAAAATATCAATTGAATCGTTAACTGTACAAGAGAGACCTAATACTCTATATATACTACTACTGTACAAACGCCGTTAATACTCTAACACTCTAACACTGTTAACTAACGGTAACAGATAACACTAACATTGACACAAAACAAAAAGAAGTGAAGAGGAGAAGCAGGGCTGGGGTGTTACTGATAAGGAAACAGAGGAAGGGATTGGATCGAAGGGAGGAGTTCATGACGGTGGTTGATGGCTCCGATTGGACAAATGGAGGAGTGAGAGGCCATCCGCAGCGTGGCTGGTGGTTGCCAGCGTTCGGAGTAGAGGCGAACGAAGGTGGCGGTGAAGTGGATGGAAGGGAAGCCGGCGAGATATGTGGTGTATGTGCGATTTGGGAGCAGGACAACTCTGCTAGCGTTAACAAAATGCTGGCCGACCTGATAAACTCGCCCAACCCAACCTGATTCGACTGACTAAATGTTAAAAATCCCTGACTCGCCCAAACTCACAATCTGACTAACCTGCGACAACCCGACTAACCCGCAGTCTCTTCATTTTTATAAACTTTTTTTTTTATTTTCCTCATTTTCCCTCTATTTTCTATTTCCCACCACTTATTTTCTTTTCGCTTTTAATTTTTTCTCCTTTTTACTTATTATTATTCAAATTTTAATCAATCTAATTGAGCATTATAATCATACTCTAAAATTATAATATTTTTAAATAATAAACTAATAATTAGTATATGATCAATAAACATATATAACTCATCATATTTACTAGCATGTTCAAACCATAAACGATAAATGGTAAACTTTAAACTCTACACTCTAACCAATGTATCTGGAGTAGACCAATCATAAAACAGATTAAAAAGTTTCAATGGTTATAAGGGTTAATTACTATTCTATTTGGTTATACTTTTACTGGTCCGACTAGCAATACAAAACCTCACCAATTTACCTTATTTTTATTCGAACCAACCCGATATCGATTCTATTCAACTTTGGATGTTTGCATCTAGGGTTTAACGTTGAGCCATTCAAGGATAACTTGTTATAGAGTTTAGTGTATTTGGTTTCAGGGTTTTGTTGATAGAATTCGTTATGACTTAGGGTTAATTGTTAGGATGTAAATATGGTTTAAGATATGTTGATAGAGTTTATAACTTAGTTTATCTATCACACACTTGACATTATAATATGTAATAGAGTTTAGTGAATTCCGATTTAGGAATAATACACTATAGAGTTTAGTGTATCAGGAGTTAGGATTTTGGGTGTATCATGACATAAAGCTTACATGGAGATGAAATGAGAAATTATTATCTTTATAATTACTTTAAATGTTCTTAAAATAAATTTTCTCTAAACGTAAAACTTGTTTCAACTTTTGAATCTTTTTTTCCGTATATGTATAAGAATTGTGGGTATATTATCACATATATAAATCTCATGTTTTACTAGACAATAAATTATTATATCTTTCTTTTAGAAATAGTTTTTTACCCGATGAGCAACCCGAGCTAACCCGCAACCCGCCCGACCTGCAAACCGACGAACCCGACCCGTGGCCCATCCAACCTGCATGTTTGACAGCTTTAAACTCTGCTGAGGGATGAGATGCCATATCCAACTTGATCCATATTTTAATGATAGGATATGGATCAACACTAAATGGATCTGACTATTTGGATCGTATCAGATATGAATTTTACATTTAATTCAAGTTGGATTTGGATCAGATTTGGGTAATCCATTTACACTATATTATAAAAACCCAACAAATCATCATGATTCATGATGAACAACACTTGTAGTGACTTTTAATCAAAATCACATATTTTTTTCCATAGATTTTCACAAACCAACTTTTTGCCCGTAAATTTTCAATAAAAAAATTCATCGCCATAAATTATACTGGTATAGTTCTATTGTCAGAATTAAACCAAAAAATTCGTTTAAGGTTTAGGATACTGTGATCAAAATTTTTCTACTAAATTTTTGTCGAGATTGACGGAAATTCAACGACAAAGAAATTTTGGCGAGGTTGATAGAAATCAGGCGGCGGAATTCTCGCGACATCGATGAAAATTCGGTAGTGGAAGTTCGGCGACATCTGCGAAAGTCCGATGAAAAAAATCTAGCGGCCAAGAAATTCTGGCAACGTCAATAGAAATCTGGCGGCGGAATTCTGGCGACATCGATAAAAATTTGGCGGCGGATGTTCGGCAACATATATGAAAGTCCGATGACAGATATCTGGCGGCGGAGAAAGTCTGGCGACGTAAATGGAAATTTGGTGACGTTTGCGGAAATTCAGCAGCGAAATATGGTGGTAGAGAAATTATGGCTAGGTCGATGAAAATTTGGCGGCGGAATTCTGGCAGTATCGATAAAAATTTTGCGGTGGAAGTTTGACGACATATGCGAAAGTCACACGTCAAAAATCTGGCGCTAGAGAAACTCTGGTGACGTAGATGAAAATTTGGTGGCGGAATTCCAACGACATCGATGAAAATTGGGCGGCGAAAGTTTGACGACATTTGCAGAAATCTGGCGGCGGAGGAAGTCCAGCGACATCGATGAAAATTTAGCGGCAGAATTCCAGCGACATCGATGAATTTTGGCGACATTTCCGAAATTACGACAACAGAAATCTGGCGGCGAAAGTTTGGCGGTGGTGACGAAAATCTAGTGGCGGGGAGAGTTTGGCGATGTCGATGGAAATATGGCCGCAGAATTTTAGCAACATCATTGAAAATTCATCGGTGGAAGTTCAGCGACATATACGTAAGTCCGATGATGAAAATACGGTGACAAAAGTTTGGCGGTGGTGACGCATATCCAGCAACGAAAGCCCAATGACGTCAATGAAAATTCGGTGGCAAAAGTTTGGCGACATCTACGAAATTCCGACGACAAAAATTCGGTGACAAAAGTTTGGTGGAGGTGATGGAAATTCGACGACGGAAGTCCGCCGATGTTGATGGAAATATGAGGACAAATTTTTTATGATGGCAGCGAAATTCCAAAGACGTTGATGAAAATTCGACGGTAGAAGTCCAGCGACATTGACTGAAATCCGATGGCCAAAATTTGGCGGCATCGACGAAATCCTACAATAATTGTGACAATATGATTGGGTGGAGGTCCGATAGTGATGGAGATCAAATCATGCTTATTCTCACATCCAAAATGACTTATTAATTAATTGGAAAATTGGATAACATCCATCCAAAAAAGTCCAAATTCTAATTTGATCCATTTAAATTGATTTAGATGTTGATCCATCCATTTAAATTGGATATCCATTTATATGGGATCCACTTGGATGGATCGGATGGATATCTACGGATTTGGATAAAATTGTCACCCCTATTGAGATGAGATTAGAGAAAGGGTTGATCGGGGCAGGAGTTTCGTTCATCTGGGTGGTGAAGAATGCGGTGGTGGATGAAGATGTTGAAGAGAGATTGGAAGGAGTTTTGAGGGAGGATATGATGGGAGATGCTGTGAGGAATGGGATTGTTTTGAAGGAATGGGTTGACCAAGATCAAGTGATGAATCATGAATATTCAGCTGATTAGGACATTCAGATTTAGAGGGGTGAGTGGGAGGATGAGAGTGAAGAAGAAATAAGCAGCAATGTGTTTTGGGATTATTCCATTTGTGGCGGATATGTATAATTATCCGCGACAAATGTCTGTTGCGGATAATTATATATATTTGTGATAATGGTTGTTGTGGGTGTCATATTTGTGACAAACGTTGACAAATAAATTCACAGTTGTCGCAGGCCCTATCCGCGACGACATATACAAATTTCGTGTAGTGAAAGAAATAATGGGAAACATAGGTTTCCAGTGAGTGTCTAGGATTATCCACCTATACACGATAGTTAAGATGATCCCAAGGATCATCCTCCTGCACCACAAACTGACAACGCAGAACAATATATTATACAAACATAGGTTCCGCATCCCTAAATCCTTATTTATCTAGTTATATCATTGAACTCAAGAACCTGCAAGGAACACGACAACATAAAAAATCATGCAATCAAACAATTACATTAGTTTTCCCCAATTTTACACTCAATTTCATGCATGAACCCTAATTTCAAGTAATCATAAGAGCCTATCGACACAGGACCCTCACCTAGAATAGTAGACGAGACTCTAATCGACTCCCAAACACTTGATTTCAAGCTTTCCCCTCTTCCAATTTCGTAGTTGTCCTTCACACCCACACCAAACAACAACTTCCAATTTGGTGTTGGCTCATTTATCCCATATCGCCCTTAGACAAATCAACATTTTTTTGGTAGAAAAAAATAAAGTTTAGACAAATCAGCATTAGTTGTTGATTCTTTTACAGAATCATTGAGTCCTAAAACTCCACCTGTCCCACTGTTGTTGTCGTCGTCGTCATCATCATCACCACCACCATCTTCTTTCATTCCTTTATCCATAATGTTTGGATCATCCTTGTCCTGATCATCATTATCATCCTTCTTCTGATCATCATTGACAAGGGCATCTTCAATACTCTTTGGAACACCAGCATCCTCCTCCTCATCAACATCAATTGCTGGATCTCAGTAGGTGCAGAAATAGAAAAACTTCCCCCAACAGTTTTTGTGTCTGGATGCTGAACAGATACAAAACCAAGAACACTACCCCATCAGAAACAACCACGTTTTTTACATTATTGTTAGTAACAATACTAGACGCTTCCATAGCAGCAACAGTATCCCCCAATAACATAATCTTCATCACATTTATTTTTTTATCCTTGGTAAGATCATCATCTGCCTCAAGCTCTTCATCGATTTGTTGTTGGGTTAGAGGTTTTTTCCCACCGACTTCATAGCACCAACAACTGAATCTAGCGATTTAACGTAAGTATCAATGGCATCAAGTAATGAACTGTAGTCTTGAATCATGTCAACACATCGGTCGCGAGCCGCTTCCAAGATAGACCTCAATGCATGAGCTTGGAAAACAAAAAAATCAAAGATAAAAACCTTAGAATATGACAAAGGTAAACTAGTTATATTAGATTACTCCAATAAAGTTAACTAGTTAACAATTCCGGCAACTAGCTAACATATTAAAGTTAACTAGTTAACAAGTTACTTAGTTAACTATTTCTTGTTAACTTGTTATCAAGTAAAGACACGAAAAGATTAGGTGCAAAAAAACATAAAAAAATGTGAGATTGTTATCTCTAACAGTGATCTAAGATCAGACGAATGAATTTGAGGAGATGAAAAGTAAACTTTAGGGTGATGCTCTTTCAAATTAGAAGACTCATCAACATATTCAGGGCATACTCTTTTTTTGCTAATAGCCTCTGACTGCATCGCCTTCTTGGTACCTTTTTCGGTAAATCGTTAAAAGAGACACCCTTCTAAGGTTTCACAGCAACCTTCACAACACCCTTCTTGCCTTTTCGACGATTCAACAGGTTTTCACCTTCAACAACAACCTTCTTACCTTTTTTACTGACATTACCACCTTCTACAACAGAATTAGTACTCTTTGTACTGACAGTTTCATCAGTATCTTCAACATCATAAAGAATAATAATATTGTGTAGCTCACAATATTTGGCGACAACCTCGTTCATGTAATCTCTAACAGTATCATTAGAAAAATAATGTAGAACAGAAATATTATCACCCCGTCCCCTCAAATTCTGGACCGACATTATGTATATCAACTAGAGAAGAATGTAATTTTTTTAATACTGACCAATATAGATAAAAGTTAACGATGGAACTAGATAGGATAATGAACTTGTTAACTAATTAACATTGTAACTAATTAATTATAGTAAACAAACTGGTTAAGTAGAAGGATAACTAGTTAACAAAAGTAAAATACACTGGTTAACTAGTTAACAATAGTAAAACACAAGTTAACTAATTAACAAACAATAAAAAAAACAGGGGACTTACAGTCAAGAAATGGACATCAGCCACAATGTTTGAATTGCCCTTAGAAATAACATTCTTGAAGTTAGTCTAAACTTGGCCCAATTATAATTCTTGAAGTTCTCTAGATTCTCCCCTCTTACAAACAATAAATATGGAATATCTATGTTATGATAGGTTTTCAGACAAAGGATACATCCAATAAGACAGGGAAAGAACAAAGCCAACCAATCAGTATCTGAAGTATCAGAATGAAATAGTGCTTCCTTGATAGACTTGACTGTGTACTCATTACGGTGGAGTACCAATCTGGACTGATCAATAAATGAAGAAAAATCATTTTGTGAAAGACTAAACACTATAGGTACCCCAATCTTTCCTGTCGGGATGGAATACACACTTCGATAAACTCTTACCCTTAGCTATTTTTTGGTACCATCCGATAGAAGAAAGGAATGTTCAACATAATCATACTTGTCCATAAGCCACCCCAAAACAACTGAGTCGATTTAAGTCACATCAATTCCAACAAAGCAATCTAGACCATATGTTTCCAACAATTGACGATGGTGTTAAAGATGACCTGCATGACATCATGAATTTCTTTGGGAGTACTACAATGCCTATAAAACTTAGAGGAGAACATCGAACAAAAGGTGAATACGTCTGGACAAAAAAAGCAAAACATGAGTTATCTAGATAAAGTATAACTGGATTTAACTAGTTAACTGTCAAGCAGAGAAAATGAAGAAAATAACAAAATACCATAAACACTGCTAAGGAACTAAACTAGGACTAGGAGTTAACTAGTTAGCAGGGAAAAAAATACAAACACAAACATAAACCACAATAATATACCATACAAAACAACGGTGGGCTGCATAAACACAAAACAACGATATCAGAAAAGTGCAAACCCTCACTTAAAACGCCAAAGCAGGAAAACATCCAAACAATGGGGGTCCTAACTGGCGACAACCATATTTGGGTGGAAATGCAAAATTACAACCCCAAAACACATATGCAAAACGGTGAATAAACAACTATAAATGAGTTAACAACAATATCAGAAACAGAAGATTTGAAAATGTACCTGCTGAAATTAGGTCTGACCATTATTGACAAATCTTGTTGCTGAATTTATGTCTGAAACGAGAATGGGAGTGTGTGTTATGATTAGTAAATGGATATGAGAGGAGAAAGAAATAACAGAAGAATGGAGGTATGTGAGAAGAAATCGTGCCAAAAGATTGTGGGGAGGAACGGTTGAACGGAAGATCGTGCTAGAAGTGGTTGTGGGATATTGATTTATAACGCAACGGTCCTCGGCCTATAAATCACGTCAACTAATCCTGTCTAAAAATATTGTCCAGCTCTGTCCAACATTTTCGTCAATTTTCACCACATATGAGGCTTGTCTTGCCTGCCACATCACAAATTGCTTAGTCACCACTACATACTTTCAAATCGTTGGCTTGACTGGAACGGTGGGACTGCAAACCAGTGACCTTGTTGCGTTTGGTATTTTGTATGTGGGCACCATGTGGTAAGGTAAGCGATTTCACAAAACAGATTAGGCTCACCAGTGTTGTAGCCGGAATTAGTAATTATTAGGGTTGTGCCTCGGCTATGTACATGAAGTGGACGAAATAGTGTTGCGAAATAGACATTGTGGTCGTGCTTATGGCTAATTTCAGTACGAGGACAGAGAGGTGCTTTGCCACTGTCGGATAAAAGCCTCTAAGCGAATTTGCATACCGATGAAAATTCAGATAGAACGTTCTTTGGATGTCCCCTATATGTTTCGAAGGTGATCAACTCCATATCCCACTCAACTAACCCATGGATGAAAATGTCTTGAACCACGATGCAGAAAGATGAGTACTTTCAGCATAACCACAAAAATGTTTGCATCCTCGCGAAGCCATGACTCATCTCAACCCTCACCATTGACCCATCACCCAAACACCAACGATAGCCCCATCTAACCAAATCCCGAGAAGCACAAATACTCGCGCATGTGTAACTCGGATTGTTGAGTAAGCTAGCCGACAAAAAATTCCCACTTGGGAAGTATTTAGATTTGAAACTTCTAGTAGAAAGAGCATTAAGAATTTCTAACCCTACTTCCCAAGCAAGAACAAGTTTTACCACGCAAGTGTCGAAAACCATTCCCTTCTCTTCTTTGCGTAGGTAGGACTACCCCACCATATCCAATGGACGTCGCCCTTGCCAACTGCCTCCTTCTTATACCACCAAAACGAATTCCAACTCAAGGTAAATATAGGAGGTCAGGGAGCTGGAAAAAGCTCATACAATAGAATGGGATAGCTTGAGTCATGACTTTGATTAGAACCTCTCTTCCCCCTTGCAATATCTTCCTACCAAGCCAAACTTGGGTCCGCTTCCAACCTTTTCCTTGAGATAACGAAAGGCATATCTTCTATTACGATTAACAAGCGAGGGCATATACCACAATATTGATCTTCCCCAACGTCATCACGAACACCCAAGACCACTCTAACCCCAATCGCTAGTAAGTCATGCATATTCTTGCTGAAGCTGACGCCTGAATTCTCTAAATTGGTAAACTGACCCAAAGCTCGAGCATAATCATAAAAAATCTGTCGCATCTGACAAGCTTTCAAAATTAGAGCAAAAAAAAAATATTATCGTCAGCACAAAGTGATACTCGAAGGGGGGTCAATTTTCGAGTAATAAACAAATAAACGCGGAAATTCAAGTTGAGTGAGCTCAACATCACAAAGATAAATTTAAGGAGTTAAGGGAAAGAGAAGGACACACGATGTTTTTTAACGTGGTTCGATTGCGATGTGCAGATCTATGACCACGTCCTGAGATATCGCTCGGGAGACGATGTTATTAAAATAACTGAGCCAATCGAACTCTAGACCAGAGTACGATTGAGACCTCAAAGGTACAATCCAACCATCGAGAACCACCCTTCCTAGGTTGAACTTACCTAGACTCGATTAGTAGACTCCAACTAAGCGTAACCTCCAACTCCGGAGAAACCTTTACCACTATCTGGTACGTTCCTCGATACACTTCCTAACCAAGCTATCGAGCTACCTCGTGTACACCACATGATTACAAAGAACACTTTAAAATTTCAAAGAGAGAAGATATGAAGCTCAAAAGGTGTGTTCCTCTAAGCCTATGACTATGGGTATTTATAGTCTTGAGATTGGCTTGCTCTTCACTTCAACTCCAACCACCATATTTCCACCAAAGGAAAGTAATCTTCAATCTTTATGATGAATATTTGATTTAGAGGCTCCCCCTTCCTTTCCTTCCTTCCAAAGGTAATATTTGATATTAATTAGAAGGCTCCTTGATTATCTTCAATCCTTGATTTACAGAATCATATCATTTATTTCCAATTTCATTTGTTGAGCTTTTTGACTCCATCTTCACATGATCCACTTGATTAATTTTATTCCAATCAGTTCTTGCTTCAAATATGCATGACCATGCATAGTAAGTTGGATATGGAATGATCTTTTAATATTCCAACATTCTCCCCCTAAGATCGTCCCGTACCTACAAAACGATAAACTCACAAAACAACAACCAAACTTGCTTGTTTGTCGAGATTAGTTCATAAAATCATGGAGAGGTACCGTAATCCAACACATAACAATCAAATCAAGAGTGCAACATGTTATTAAGAAGTGAACAATGACAATCTTCTAAGACAAAGGGAATTGACTAACTAACCGACTCAAAAATCAATAACAAACCAAGACAAAGACTCAAACAAAAAGAAAGCAACAAGAATACTACCACTCTAGATGCAAAGCCCCCGCTAAGTTCATGACGACTCAAGGATAACCTTCTGCATCTTCTTGAGAGTCGTATTCTTCATATTCTTCATCACTTGTACCATTGGAGGGGCTTCGAGCTTCCTTCGCGCCACTTGTATCAACAACTAACACTGCAGGAAACTGGTAATTTAACCGCGGCAGATTAGACGTTTAACAGCGGCCACGCCTGCTGTTATTTACATTTAACAGCGGCCGCTTGTCATTCAAGCACTTGTGTTTGGCTTCGTATGAGTGTTGGACATCTCCCCCCCCCCCCCCCCGGTCCGAGCCATGATTTTTGGTTGGGCCAAGGATGAGAAAAGAAATAGGAAGAAAAAAGATTTAACTGTGTACCTCATCATTCTTTAGATCCATCATACCAAGCTCCGATCTTAAAGTTAGAAATCTGTCGTCCTTAAGCGGCTTTGTGAAGATGTCTGCCACTTGATAATTTGTAGAAACAAATTGAATGTCAATAATCCGGTTTTGAACCAATTCCCGAAGAAAATGATACTTTGATTTCAATGTGCTTTGTGCGGGAATGTTGTATTGGATTCTTTGACATGTTGATAGCACTTGTATTATCACACAACATTGGAATTGTGGGAGTAGCTATCTCATAGTATTCAAGTTGTGTTTTGATCCATAAAGTTGAGTGCAACAACTGCCAATATTCTGGTTCTGCTGTTGAAAGAGCGACTGAGTTTTGCTTCTTGCTGAACCATGACACAAGGGCGGATCCAAGAAACTGACAAGCTCCAGATGTGCTTTTCCCGTCAGTAATACTTCCAGCAAAATCTGCATCACTGTATCCAAAAAGGTCAAAGTGATCATGAGAGGGATACCATAGGCCGACTTCTGATGACCCACTAAGATATCGAAATATTCTCTTGACAGCTGTTTGATGACTTGCTTTTGGGTTGGCTTGAAAGCGAGCGCACATGCATACACTGAAGAGAATGTTAGGACGACTTGCCGTGAGATAAAGGAGAGATCCGATCATACCCTGATACTTCTTTTCATCTACACTTTCACCTTGTTCGTCCTTGTCCAGCATGGTGTTTGCAGCCATTGGTGTGACACAACTTTTTAGATTTGCGAGCTTAAACTTAACAAGCATGTTCTTTATATATTTTCTTTGATGGATCATCATCCCCTTTGGAGTTTGTTGAATTTGAAGACCAAGAAAGTAGTTGAGTTCTCCCATCATGCTCATTTCGAAGTTGTGTGTCATTGCATTGCTGAACTCAGAGCACATTACTTCCTTCGTGGATCCAAATACAATATCATCGACATATATCTGGACAACAAGAATATCCTTGCCTTGAGTTTTGGTGAAGAGTGTCGTGTCAACTGCTCCGCGAGTGAATTTTTCTTCAAGGAGAAAGTTCGTCAGTCGTTCATACCAGGCTCTAGGAGCTTGTTTGAGTCCGTAGAGGGCCTTCTTTAACATTAAAACATGATCAGGATGCTTAAAGTCTTCAAAACCAGGAGGTTGTTCGACATAGACTTCTTCCTTGAGAAAACCATTTAGGAAAGCGCTCTTGACGTCCATCTGATAGAGCTTGAATTTTTTGTAGCAGACAAATGCACATAGGATTCTTATAGCTTTGAGACGAGCTACAGGTGCAAATGTTTCTTCATAGTCAATTCCTTCTTCTTGATTGTACCCCTTTGCAACTAAGCGAGCCTTATTTCTGGTGACATTCCCTTTGTCATCATCTTGTTCCTAAAAACCCACTTTGTTCCGATGACTGATTGGTGAGAGGGTCGAGGAACCAAGTCCCATACTTTGGAACGCTTAAACTGCGTTAGTTCTTCCTGCATGGCTGAGACCCAATGTTCATCAAGAAGAGCTGTCTTTTGATTCTTTGAGTCAATGAGTGAGACGAAGGCATGGAGATGTGGTCCTACTAGTGATTTGGATCTAGTTCTTAGCCTTTCATTGAAGTCTCCTATTACAAGATCTCGAGGATGACGTTTGGCTATATGAGATGGTGGTTGTGGCTCTTCAACCTCTTCACTCTTGTCTTTATATTTTCTGCTTCTTCTTCTGCTTCTGACATCTTCGGCTTATCTGAGGCGAGTTTAACAGTTTGTGGAGGTTGATTGTTGAGAGATCCAAATAGCTCATCGTCGTCGTCTTCATAGGCGGTCGTATCTATTGGTTTGTCATTTTCACTGAATGAATGTTCATTGAAGCGAACATTAGCTGACTCTTCAACTTTAAGAGACCTCTTGTTAAACACTCTATATGCTTTGCTTCTTGTAGAATAGCCAAGGAAAATTCCCTCATCAGATCTTGCATCAAACTTCCCTAGCTTGTCTTTGGTGTTTAGCAGAAAACATGGACAACCAAAGGGATGAAAGTAGGAAATGTTTGGTGTTCGACTTTTCCAGAGTTCATAAGGGGTCTTCTCAAGTTCGGATCGGATCAAGGTCCGATTAAGAACATAGTAGGCTGTTGAAACGGCTTCTGCCCAAAAGAATTTTGGGATTTTGAAGTCATGCAACATAGCTCTGGCTAGTTCTAAAAGAGCTCTGTTTTTCCTTTCTACCACACCATTTTGTTGAGGCGTTCTTGGAGCTGATAACATGTGATCTATTCCACGTGATTCACAGAAATCTTCATAAGAATCTGAGTCAAATTCACCACTGTGATCACTTCGAATAGAAGATAGCTTGCAGTCTTGTTCATTGTTGTGTAAGTCCACAAATGACTTGAACAAAGCTTCATCCTTGTGAGCCAGAAAGTATACCCAAGTATAGTGAGAGTAGTCGTCAACTAGAACAAATATGTAGTATTTACCTCCAAAAGTTGTGATGTTTGCTGGGCCGACTAGATCCATGTGAACAAGGGCGAGAACTCCGTCTATTGACTGATGAAGCTTGCTTTTGAAAGAAGAGTGAGTTTGTTTTCCAAGAACGCAGGCTTCACAGATGAAATCTTTGGAGTCTTTGAGCTTAGGGAGACCTTTGACCAGTTCTAGATTAGACAGTTTAGACATTCTACTAAGACTAATATGCCCTAGTCTACGATGACACAACATTTCTGCACTTTTGGCCATAGCGGCAAAACATGTCTCATGAAAACCTTCACTATGAGTCAAATCAATCATATAGACATTACCTTTTCTAGACCCTTCAAAGAGAAGTTCATTGTCACTAAGTCTTTCTATCCTACAAGACTTTGCTTCAAAAATGACTCTATTTGACAAACCACATAACTGACTAATAGAAAGTAAATTATGCTTAAGACCAGAAACAAGAAGCACATTTCGAAAGGTAGGATTGGGATGTGTACCAATGGTTCCATGCCCTATCACCTTTCCTTTACTATTGTCACCGAATGTGACTAATCCTCCATTTTTGTACGTTAACTCTGAGAATAGCTTGCTATTCCCAGTCATGTGGTGAGAGCAGCCACTGTCTAAAAACCATTTGTTCGTTCTTGCTCCCACCTGCTCCTGCACATTTAACATGTGTTAGTCTTTTTAGGTACCCATTTATACTTGAGTACACTTTTCTTTTGATGAGAGAGTAGGTATTCAATCTATTATATCGACAATAATAGCTAATGTGACCATATTGACGACAACAATAACATATTTTATTTTTGTAGTACGATCGTCTAATAGGCCTTTCTCTAGAGTCTAAATATTTTTCATAACCTGCTGCTCTAGAGCTTTGTATTGAATACCCCTGGAATCTCCTGCTTCCAAGTTTGGGCCCTGTTGGAACTATTGCTTCTAGCGAGGTAACATGTTCCTCGAGTTCGACAATTTTCTTCCTCAGACCCCAATTTTCATTTTCAAGTTTACTAGCTTTTTTAGTCTTAACGACTAAATCCGCGTTCAACTTTTCAATTACTTTATGGTCACTTGGAGATCTAGGATTTCCTGAATCACCTTTAGAGGAGCTGGAATTTTCATATTTGTTAAGCTTATGAGTCAACTCATCAGCTAGCTTAATATGATCTTTCAACTCTCTCTTTACGGCATTGTATTTCAACCTAAGCTTTTCAAATTCTTCTTCAAGTTTAACATAACCATCCATCATGTCAAAATCCTCATTGTCAGAGAAAGTAGAGTGTACCTCAAAATCTGAGTGACCAGCGTTGTCGCTATGAGCCATGAGAGCGAGCCCGCCTTTGCGATCATCCTCGCTGTCCGATTCTGTGTCGCTTCAAGTAACTGCCATGGCGTGTCCATGTCTTTTGTCGGGACACTCTGCACGAATATGCCCAGTTCTTCCACATTTGTAGCAGGTGACAGGTTCCTTCTCATCTGATTCCTTCTGTTCATCTCTATTTGTCTTGCTGAATGACTTTCCACGAGATGCATTCTTATTACGATCCCATCCACTCGCATTTTTTCATTTCTGATTTTGTTTAAACTTGAGAAACTATTTAAACCTGTTACTCATCAAGGCCAGCTCTTCGACGATATCATCGTCTGTTTCGGAGTCAGAACATTCCTTTTTGTGACTCGCACGAAAAACAATGTTCTTTTTCCTTTTGAGTCTTCATCGACTTTATTCACATTAAGCAAGTGCTCGTGACTTAGTAGAGAGCCTACTAAGTCTTCTAGCTTAAGTGAATTGAGATCCTTCGATTCTTCAAATGCCGTTTTCTTAGGCATCACTCCACAGGGAGGGATCGAAAATTTTTTCGAACCAATTCGGCATTGCCATAGGTTCGTCCAAACTTGCTGACAATCCTATTGAATCTAGAGTACATTTTGTCAATAGATTCACCAGGTTCCATCTTGAACAGTTCATAATCATGAGTAAGGATATCAATTTTTGTTTCTTTTACCTGAGAAGTACCTTCGTGAGTTACCTTAAGAACTCGCCAGATTTCGTGTGCGGTGGTGCAGCTGCATATGCGATTGTACTCAGATTCAGCCAGTGCACAGTAGAGAATGTTCATCGCCTTGGCGTTTTGCTGCTTGTTCTTCTTTTCTTCGTCGGTCCACTTTGTTCGATCAGTTTGGACTTCAGGGAAACCATTCTCGACTATGTCCCATAGGTCGAGCTCAATTCCTTCAAAGTAGACAGTCATTCTGTTCTTCCAAAATGGATAGTTGGATCCATCAAACAGAGGCGGACGATTATGTGATGATCCTTCTCTGTAATTTCCTCCTGACATCTTGAGTATGATCTTGATGAGCTTGCTTTAGCGTGCTTCTTGGATCGATTCTCTGACGACTGTTAAGTCCAACGAAGTTGACCTGCTCTGATACCAATTGATACTCGAAGGGGGGGTCAATTTTCGAGTAATAAACAAATAAATGCGGAAATTCAAGTTGTGCGAGCTCAACACCACAAAGATAAATGTAAAGAGTTAAGGGTAAGAGAATGACACACGATGTTTTTTAACGTGGTTCGATTGCGATGTGAAAATCTACGTCCACGTCCCAAGATATCGCTCGGGGGACGATGTTATTAAAATAACTGAGCCAACCGAACTCTAGACCAGAGTACGATTGAGACCTCGAAGGTACATCCAACCTTCGAGAACCACCCTTCCTAGGTAGAACTTACCTAGACCCGCTTAGTAGACTCCAACTAAGTGTAACCTCCAACTCCGGAGAAAGCCGTACCACTATCCGGTACGTTCCTCGATACACTTCCTAACCAAGCTATCGAGCTACCTCGTGTACACCACACGATTACAAAGGACACTTTAGAATTTCAAAGAGAGAAGATATGAAGCTCAAAAGGTGTGTTCCTCTAGGCCTATGACTATGAGTATTTATAGTCTTGAGGTTGGCTTGCTCTTCACTTCAACTCCAACCACCATATTTCCACCAAAGGAAAGTAATCTTCCTTTATGATGAATATTTGATTTAAAGGCTCCTCCTTCCTTTCCTTCCTTCAAAAGGCAATATTTGATATTAATTAGAAGGCTCCTTAATGTTTCGAAGGTGATCAACTCCATACCTCACTCAACTGACCCATGGACGCAAAGGTCTTGAACCACGTTGCCCGAAAGATGAGTACTTTCGGCGTAGCCACAAAAAGGTTTCATCTTCGCGAAGCCATGGCTAATCTCAAACCCTCACCATTGACCCATCACCCAAACGCAAACGATAGCCCCATCTAACCAAATCCCGAGAAGCACAAATACTCGCGCATGTGTAACTCGGATTGTTGCCTAAGCAAGCCGACAAAAAATTCCCACTTGGGAAGTATCTAGCCTTGAAACTCTAGTAGAAAGAGCATTAAGAATTTCTAACCCTACTTCCCAAGCATGGCCAAGTTTTACCACGCAAGTGTCGAAAATCATTCCTTCTCTTCTTTGCATGGGTAGGCCTACCCCACTATATCCAACGGATGTCGCCCCTGCCAACTGCCTCCCTCGAATACCACCAAAACGAATTTATCATACTTCCAACTCAAGGTAAATTTAGGAGGTCATGAGCTGGAAAACGCCCATGAAATAGAATGGGATAGCTTGAGCTACGATTTTGATCAGAACCTCACTTCTCCCTTTCAATATCTTCCTACCACGCCAAACTCTGGGTCCGCTTCCAAACCTTTTCCTTGAGATAACAAAAGGCATATCTTCTATTACGACTGACAAGCAGGGCATATACCAAGCTCTAACCCATTGGTTAGTAAGTCATGCATATTCTTGCTGAAGCGGACGCCTAAATTTTCTAAATTGGTAAACTGAACCAAAGCGCAAGCATAATCATCAAAAGTCTGTCGCATCTGACAAGCTTTTTAAATTGGAGCACGAAAAAAAAAATATCGTCAGCACAAAGAAAGGAGGTGAGACATTAATTTTTAATTAATTATAATGTTATGAAATTATCTTAGTTTTCCTTTAAATACGGTAGCTGTGTCATATCCCTGTTGGTGTCAAATTTTTCATGTTTCCTATGAGTTTACTCTTTCTTCAAGTGCTTGTAATATAGTAAATTTGATATGATTTTCTTTTATAGTTTCACTTAAAATATATTTATTTCTACTAAGTTCATTTTCATTAGTACATACGTACTCTTGTGTCCAGAAAACAATGCTATGATAAATTTAACATACAAATATAAATGTATTTAATTATGAATTTGTCTGTGAAATTAGGGAAACAAATAATTAAATAATTAAAATATAAATGAATAAATCAAGAAAAACAAATCGAAAAAGAATTTACAAGAGGACATATTGAGATAATTATAATTGTACAAATCAATAAAAAATAATCAATTAGGCTAGCCATGAGATTAAGTTGATGAAGCAAAAAGCGGATGATTGTGATTGTGACCTCCATCCACAATCAAATTTAGTCCGCTTACATACTTTGCGTCATCGCTCGCCAAATAGAGCGCTGCCTTGGCTACATCTTCAGGTTCAAGAATTGCACCTCTCAAGTTTCCAGCAGCGGACATGAATTCCTCTGCAGCCTTTTTATCCATTTGCATTCCACTTGTCACCATAGGAGTGGCTACTCCGTATGGAGATATTGTATTCACCCTGATCCCGTACTTGCCCAATTCCACAGTCAAGTTATTGTTGAGCCCCAAAATTGCATGCTTGGAGGCCTTGTAGGCATACGACAAGTCTCCACTTATTGAAGCGGCCACACTTCCTGTGAACAATATGCAACCTTTCTTGGCTGGAATCATCACCCTAGCGGCGTGTTTGGCTCCGAGGAAGGATCCGAATAGGTTGATTTCCAACACCCTCTTGAAATCAGCATTGTCGGAGTTTAGTATGGTTGTCTCCAAATTGCCTCCAATTCCAGCGTTGTTGTACATGATATCTAGTTGTCCATATCTTGAGATGGCGGTGTCAACCGCATTTTGAACATCGGAATCACTAGTTATGTTGCAGTGGACGAATGAGATGGTCTCTGGTAGGCCGAGTTCTTGGGCGAGTGACTCGCCGAGTTTGTCTTGGACGTCGGCGATCAAGACTTTGGCACCATTTTGGACGAACAACCTCACCGTGCTCTCACCTATGCCGCTTGCTCCGCCAGTTATGAGGGCCACTTTGCCTTGCAACCTTGGAGCAGTAATAACATCGGATGCGATGGATCCCATTAAAGAGAAACTTGAATGAAGGAAGGATTTCAAGGTTGACCTAATATATATGAATCAAACAAAGCTAAAATGAAGTAATTAGAGAGATATGTTTTCTTGATAGGATGCAGGAGGGATGTAATTATAATTTGTGTTTGTGATAATGTTGGGTTTGGTCTCTGTTTATATACAAAAACACTAGCGTGTTCTTTGACCAATAGGGTTTCAATATATATAAAAGCATGCAAAAGTTGAAAGAAGAAACAATGAAGAATTCCTGGGTGACCAAAATGAAACTTCTTCATTTTGTCAAATTATGTAACATTTGACAAAAAGGCTGCACCCGTACACGTACGTGTATGCATATGTCAACTATACCCCATTCTATTTATTAGCTTTGTTAATTAAATTATTTTGCTAATTATCACTTTATTTTATTTATGGACATAATGATATCTACGCTAACTCGATAAATTTATCCCATGTTCGCCTCAAAGTATAGATCATCATTACCCCTTCCTCATATCGTCAAATGGTATTTTCTCATCTTAACTAGTCATTCAACTTCGTCAAGTTCTCAAATGTCATGTCCTTGCTTTCTTCCGTATAAATTTAATGCTTATATGATGACTAAACTATTTTCTGTTCATACATCATTTCCCTAAATAAGACAAGTTCCATAATTAATATTCGGTGAAAGAATTTAAATAGTCAATAGGGGTTCAAGTCACAAGCTCTCGAATCCCATGAATTTCTAAAGTTTTCTTTCATTTCTATTTGTCTCCCTCTTATTCTCGTTGAAGTTCAATGACCCATTAATAATTCAAGCAGACTTTTTCAATGGATATCCATTCCTAATCCCCATACAATTTTTTAATCTTTATCTACTTCTTTCTTTCTCTCACGATACCAGGAAGAAAGCTGATCAGCGTCCAACCCTTAGCGACGGTTGGAAACTTTCAACCTTTGAAATCAACCATTAGATGACCTTTGACTCCTTGACTAATCCAATGGTCTAGATTGGTAAGAGTATTTAGTACATTACACACATAATTTAATTTTTCGTATCTGAATTAAAAACATAATATTTTCCAGTGACTGACGGACAAGTCTCCGGCGACCGACCAAACTCCGAAGAATTTTTCGGCGAAAACTAGTTAACTTTTTTTTCGTTGATAAGTAGTTAACTGTGTTTTTTTTACTAATAACTAGTTAACAAGTTTTTGTTGGTAACTAGTTATCTTAACTAGGTAAAAAGTTATTCTGCTGATAACTAGTTAATAGGTTATTTTGCTGATAGCTAGTCAATAAATTATCATGATAGTTAAGTAGATTTATTTTTTTCAAATATGTTATTTTTAACTAATTAACTAGTTAACATCATAATTTAGAAAACTCAATAATAATATTTTTTTGGGCTATTGACATAAACTGTCATGTAGGTACTAATTTATAACGCACCGGTCCTCGGCGTATAAATTACGTCAAACTAATCCTGTCTAAAAATCTTGTCCAGCTCCGTCCAACATTTTCGTCAATTTTCACCACATTGGAGGCTTATCTTGCCTGCCACGTCACAAATTTCTTAGTCACCACTACATACTTTTGAAATCGTTGGCTTGACTGGAACGGTCGGTCCGAAAACCAGTAACCTTGCTGCCTTTGGTTTTTGTATGTGGGCACCATGTGGTAAAGTAAGCGATTTCCCAATCAGATTAGGGTTCACCAGTGTTGTAGCCGAAATTAGTAATTATTAGGGTTGTGCCTTGGTTCTGTATGTGAAGTGGACGAAATAGTGTCGTGAAATAGACGTTGTGGTTGTTCTTATGACTAATTCCAGTACAAGGACGAAGAGGTGCTATGCCACTGTCGGATAAAAGCCTCTAAGCGAATTTTGCATACCTATGAAAATTTAGATAGAAGGTTCTTTGATGGCCCTGATATGTTTCGAAGGTGATCAACTCCATACCCCACTCAACTGACCCATGGACGCAAAGGTCTTGAACCACCTTGCCCGAAAGATGAGTACTTTCGGCATAGCCACAAAAAGGTTTCATCATCGCGAAGCCATGGCTAATCTCAAACCCTCACCATTGACCCATCACCCAAACGCAAACAATAGCCCCATCTAACCAAATCCGAGAAGCACAAATACTCGCGCATGTGTAACTCGGATTGTTGCCTAAGCAAGCCGACAAAAAATTCCCACTTGGGAAGTATCTAGCCTTGAAACTCTAGTAGAAAGAGCATTAAGAATTTCTAACCCTACTTCCCAAGCATGGCCAAGTTTTACCACGCAAGTATCGAAAATCATTCCCTTCTCTTCTTTGCATGGGTAGGCCTACCCCACTATATCCAACGGATGTCGCCCCTGCCAACTGCCTCCCTCGAATACCACCAAAACGAATTTATTACTACTTAAATTTAGGAGGTCATGAGCTGGAAAATGCCCATGAAATAGAATGGGATAGCTTGAGCTACGATTTTGATCAGAACCTCAATTCTCCCTTTCAATATCTTCCTACCACGCCAAACCCTGGGTCCGCTTCCAAACCTTTTCCTTAAGATAACAAAAGGCATATCTTCTATTACGACTGACAAGCAAGGGCATATACTAAGCTCTAACCCCATTGGCTAGTAAGTCATGCATATTCTTGCTGAAGCGGACGCCTAAATTCTCTAAATTGGTAAACTGAACCAAAGCGCAAGCATAATCATCAAAAATCTGTCGCATCTGACAAGCTTTTTAAATTGTAGCACGAAAAAAAAAATATCGTCAGCACAAAGAAAGGAGGTGAGACATTAATTTTTAATTAATTATAATGTTATGAAATTATCTTAGTTTTCCTTTAAATACGGTAGCTGTGTCATATCCCTGTTGGTGTCAAATTTTTCATGTTTCCTATGAGTTTACTCTTTCTTCAAGTGCTTGTAATATAGTAAATTTGATATGATTTTCTTTTATAGTTTCACTTAAAATATATTTATTTCTACTAAGTTCATTTTCATTAGTACATACGTACTCTTGTGTCCAGAAAACAATGCTATGATAAATTTAACATACAAATATAAATGTATTTAATTATGAATTTACATGTACTGTGAAATTAGGGAAACAAATAATTAAATAATTAAAATATAAATGAATAAATCAAGAAAAACAAATCGAAAAAGAATTTACAAGAGGACATATTGAGATAATTATAATTGTACAAATCAATAAAAAATAATCAATTAGGCTAGCCATGAGATTAAGTTGATGAAGCAAAAAGCGGATGATTGTGATTGTGACCTCCATCCACAATCAAATTTAGTCCGCTTACATACTTTGCGTCATCGCTCGCCAAATAGAGCGCTGCCTTGGCTACATCTTCAGGTTCAAGAATTGCACCTCTCAAGTTTCCAGCAGCGGACATGAATTCCTCTGCAGCCTTTTTATCCATTTGCATTCCACTTGTCACCATAGGAGTGGCTACTCCGTATGGAGATATTGTATTCACCCTGATCCCGTACTTGCCCAATTCCACAGTCAAGTTATTGTTGAGCCCCAAAATTGCATGCTTGGAGGCCTTGTAGGCATACGACAAGTCTCCACTTATTGAAGCGGCCACACTTCCTGTGAACAATATGCAACCTTTCTTGGCTGGAATCATCACCCTAGCGGCGTGTTTGGCTCCGAGGAAGGATCCGAATAGGTTGATTTCCAACACCCTCTTGAAATCAGCATTGTCGGAGTTTAGTATGGTTGTCTCCAAATTGCCTCCAATTCCAGCGTTGTTGTACATGATATCTAGTTGTCCATATCTTGAGATGGCGGTGTCAACCGCATTTTGAACATCGGAATCACTAGTTATGTTGCAGTGGACGAATGAGATGGTCTCTGGTAGGCCGAGTTCTTGGGCGAGTGACTCGCCGAGTTTGTCTTGGACGTCGGCGATCAAGACTTTGGCACCATTTTGGACGAACAACCTCACCGTGCTCTCACCTATGCCGCTTGCTCCGCCAGTTATGAGGGCCACTTTGCCTTGCAACCTTGGAGCAGTAATAACATCGGATGCGATGGATCCCATTAAAGAGAAACTTGAATGAAGGAAGGATTTCAAGGTTGACCTAATATATATGAATCAAACAAAGCTAAAATGAAGTAATTAGAGAGATATGTTTTCTTGATAGGATGCAGGAGGGATGTAATTATAATTTGTGTTTGTGATAATGTTGGGTTTGGTCTCTGTTTATATACAAAAACACTAGCGTGTTCTTTGACCAATAGGGTTTCAATATATATAAAAGCATGCAAAAGTTGAAAGAAGAAACAATGAAGAATTCCTGGGTGACCAAAATGAAACTTCTTCATTTTGTCAAATTATGTAACATTTGACAAAAAGGCTGCACCCGTACACGTACGTGTATGCATATGTCAACTATACCCCATTCTATTTATTAGCTTTGTTAATTAAATTATTTTGCTAATTATCACTTTATTTTATTTATGGACATAATGATATCTACGCTAACTCGATAAATTTATCCCATGTTCGCCTCAAAGTATAGATCATCATTACCCCTTCCTCATATCGTCAAATGGTATTTTCTCATCTTAACTAGTCATTCAACTTCGTCAAGTTCTCAAATGTCATGTCCTTGCTTTCTTCCGTATAAATTTAATGCTTATATGATGACTAAACTATTTTCTGTTCATACATCATTTCCCCTAAATAAGACAAGTTCCATAATTAATATTCGGTGAAAGAATTTAAATAGTCAATAGGGGTTCAAGTCACAAGCTCTCGAATCCCATGAATTTCTAAAGTTTTCTTTCATTTCTATTTGTCTCCCTCTTATTCTCGTTGAAGTTCAATGACCCATTAATAATTCAAGCAGACTTTTTCAATGGATATCCATTCCTAATCCCCATAGAATTTTTTAATCTTTATCTACTTCTTTCTTTCTCACGATACCAGGAAGAAAGCTGATCAGCGTCCAACCCTTAGCGACGGTTGGAAACTTTCAACCTTTGAAATCAACCATTAGATGACCTTTGACTCCTTGACTAATCCAATGGTCTAAATTGGTAAGAGTATTTAGTACATTACACACATAATTTAATTTTTCGTATCTGAATTAAAAACATAATATTTTCCAGTGACTGACGGACAAGTCTCCGGCGACCGACCAAACTCCGAAGAATTTTTCGGCGAAAACTAGTTAACTTTTTTTTCGTTGATAAGTAGTTAACTGTGTTTTTTTTACTAATAACTAGTTAACAAGTTTTTGTTGGTAACTAGTTATCTTAACTAGGTAAAAAGTTATTCTGCTGATAACTAGTTAATAGGTTATTTTGCTGATAGCTAGTCAATAAATTATCATGATAGTTAAGTAGATTTATTTTTTTCAAATATGTTATTTTTAACTAATTAACTAGTTAACATCATAATTTAGAAAACTCAATAATAATATTTTTTTGGGCTATTGACATAAACTGTCATGTAGGTACTAATTTATAACGCACCGGTCCTCGGCGTATAAATTACGTCAAACTAATCCTGTCTAAAAATCTTGTCCAGCTCCGTCCAACATTTTCGTCAATTTTCACCACATTGGAGGCTTATCTTGCCTGCCACGTCACAAATTTCTTAGTCACCACTACATACTTTTGAAATCGTTGGCTTGACTGGAACGGTCGGTCCGAAAACCAGTAACCTTGCTGCCTTTGGTTTTTGTATGTGGGCACCATGTGGTAAAGTAAGCGATTTCCCAATCAGATTAGGGTTCACCAGTGTTGTAGCCGAAATTAGTAATTATTAGGGTTGTGCCTTGGTTCTGTATGTGAAGTGGACGAAATAGTGTCGTGAAATAGACGTTGTGGTTGTTCTTATGACTAATTCCAGTACAAGGACGAAGAGGTGCTATGCCACTGTCGGATAAAAGCCTCTAAGCGAATTTTGCATACCTATGAAAATTTAGATAGAAGGTTCTTTGGATGGCCCTGATATGTTTCGAAGGTGATCAACTCCATACCCCACTCAACTGACCCATGGACGCAAAGGTCTTGAACCACCTTGCCCGAAAGATGAGTACTTTCGGCATAGCCACAAAAAGGTTTCATCATCGCGAAGCCATGGCTAATCTCAAACCCTCACCATTGACCCATCACCCAAACGCAAACAATAGCCCCATCTAACCAAATCCGAGAAGCACAAATACTCGCGCATGTGTAACTCGGATTGTTGCCTAAGCAAGCCGACAAAAAATTCCCACTTGGGAAGTATCTAGCCTTGAAACTCTAGTAGAAAGAGCATTAAGAATTTCTAACCCTACTTCCCAAGCATGGCCAAGTTTTACCACGCAAGTATCGAAAATCATACCCTTCTCTTCTTTGCATGGGTAGGCCTACCCCACTATATCCAACGGATGTCGCCCCTGCCAACTGCCTCCCTCGAATACCACCAAAACGAATTTATCATACTTAAATTTAGGAGGTCATGAGCTGGAAAATGCCCATGAAATAGAATGGGATAGCTTGAGCTACGATTTTGATCAGAACCTCAATTCTCCCTTTCAATATCTTCCTACCACGCCAAACCCTGGGTCCGCTTCCAAACCTTTTCCTTAAGATAACAAAAGGCATATCTTCTATTACGACTGACAAGCAAGGGCATATACTAAGCTCTAACCCCATTGGCTAGTAAGTCATGCATATTCTTGCTGAAGCGGACGCCTAAATTCTCTAAATTGGTAAACTGAACCAAAGCGCAAGCATAATCATCAAAAATCTGTCGCATCTGACAAGCTTTTTAAATTGTAGCACGAAAAAAAAAATATCGTCAGCACAAAGAAAGGAGGTGAGACATTAATTTTTAATTAATTATAATGTTATGAAATTATCTTAGTTTTCCTTTAAATACGGTAGCTGTGTCATATCCCTGTTGGTGTCAAATTTTTCATGTTTCCTATGAGTTTACTCTTTCTTCAAGTGCTTGTAATATAGTAAATTTGATATGATTTTCTTTTATAGTTTCACTTAAAATATATTTATTTCTACTAAGTTCATTTTCATTAGTACATACGTACTCTTGTGTCCAGAAAACAATGCTATGATAAATTTAACATACAAATATAAATGTATTTAATTATGAATTTACATGTACTGTGAAATTAGGGAAACAAATAATTAAATAATTAAAATATAAATGAATAAATCAAGAAAAACAAATCGAAAAAGAATTTACAAGAGGACATATTGAGATAATTATAATTGTACAAATCAATAAAAAATAATCAATTAGGCTAGCCATGAGATTAAGTTGATGAAGCAAAAAGCGGATGATTGTGATTGTGACCTCCATCCACAATCAAATTTAGTCCGCTTACATACTTTGCGTCATCGCTCGCCAAATAGAGCGCTGCCTTGGCTACATCTTCAGGTTCAAGAATTGCACCTCTCAAGTTTCCAGCAGCGGACATGAATTCCTCTGCAGCCTTTTTATCCATTTGCATTCCACTTGTCACCATAGGAGTGGCTACTCCGTATGGAGATATTGTATTCACCCTGATCCCGTACTTGCCCAATTCCACAGTCAAGTTATTGTTGAGCCCCAAAATTGCATGCTTGGAGGCCTTGTAGGCATACGACAAGTCTCCACTTATTGAAGCGGCCACACTTCCTGTGAACAATATGCAACCTTTCTTGGCTGGAATCATCACCCTAGCGGCGTGTTTGGCTCCGAGGAAGGATCCGAATAGGTTGATTTCCAACACCCTCTTGAAATCAGCATTGTCGGAGTTTAGTATGGTTGTCTCCAAATTGCCTCCAATTCCAGCGTTGTTGTACATGATATCTAGTTGTCCATATCTTGAGATGGCGGTGTCAACCGCATTTTGAACATCGGAATCACTAGTTATGTTGCAGTGGACGAATGAGATGGTCTCTGGTAGGCCGAGTTCTTGGGCGAGTGACTCGCCGAGTTTGTCTTGGACGTCGGCGATCAAGACTTTGGCACCATTTTGGACGAACAACCTCACCGTGCTCTCACCTATGCCGCTTGCTCCGCCAGTTATGAGGGCCACTTTGCCTTGCAACCTTGGAGCAGTAATAACATCGGATGCGATGGATCCCATTAAAGAGAAACTTGAATGAAGGAAGGATTTCAAGGTTGACCTAATATATATGAATCAAACAAAGCTAAAATGAAGTAATTAGAGAGATATGTTTTCTTGATAGGATGCAGGAGGGATGTAATTATAATTTGTGTTTGTGATAATGTTGGGTTTGGTCTCTGTTTATATACAAAAACACTAGCGTGTTCTTTGACCAATAGGGTTTCAATATATATAAAAGCATGCAAAAGTTGAAAGAAGAAACAATGAAGAATTCCTGGGTGACCAAAATGAAACTTCTTCATTTTGTCAAATTATGTAACATTTGACAAAAAGGCTGCACCCGTACACGTACGTGTATGCATATGTCAACTATACCCCATTCTATTTATTAGCTTTGTTAATTAAATTATTTTGCTAATTATCACTTTATTTTATTTATGGACATAATGATATCTACGCTAACTCGATAAATTTATCCCATGTTCGCCTCAAAGTATAGATCATCATTACCCCTTCCTCATATCGTCAAATGGTATTTTCTCATCTTAACTAGTCATTCAACTTCGTCAAGTTCTCAAATGTCATGTCCTTGCTTTCTTCCGTATAAATTTAATGCTTATATGATGACTAAACTATTTTCTGTTCATACATCATTTCCCCTAAATAAGACAAGTTCCATAATTAATATTCGGTGAAAGAATTTAAATAGTCAATAGGGGTTCAAGTCACAAGCTCTCGAATCCCATGAATTTCTAAAGTTTTCTTTCATTTCTATTTGTCTCCCTCTTATTCTCGTTGAAGTTCAATGACCCATTAATAATTCAAGCAGACTTTTTCAATGGATATCCATTCCTAATCCCCATAGAATTTTTTAATCTTTATCTACTTCTTTCTTTCTCACGATACCAGGAAGAAAGCTGATCAGCGTCCAACCCTTAGCGACGGTTGGAAACTTTCAACCTTTGAAATCAACCATTAGATGACCTTTGACTCCTTGACTAATCCAATGGTCTAAATTGGTAAGAGTATTTAGTACATTACACACATAATTTAATTTTTCGTATCTGAATTAAAAACATAATATTTTCCAGTGACTGACGGACAAGTCTCCGGCGACCGACCAAACTCCGAAGAATTTTTCGGCGAAAACTAGTTAACTTTTTTTTCGTTGATAAGTAGTTAACTGTGTTTTTTTTACTAATAACTAGTTAACAAGTTTTTGTTGGTAACTAGTTATCTTAACTAGGTAAAAAGTTATTCTGCTGATAACTAGTTAATAGGTTATTTTGCTGATAGCTAGTCAATAAATTATCATGATAGTTAAGTAGATTTATTTTTTTCAAATATGTTATTTTTAACTAATTAACTAGTTAACATCATAATTTAGAAAACTCAATAATAATATTTTTTTGGGCTATTGACATAAACTGTCATGTAGGTACTAATTTATAACGCACCGGTCCTCGGCGTATAAATTACGTCAAACTAATCCTGTCTAAAAATCTTGTCCAGCTCCGTCCAACATTTTCGTCAATTTTCACCACATTGGAGGCTTATCTTGCCTGCCACGTCACAAATTTCTTAGTCACCACTACATACTTTTGAAATCGTTGGCTTGACTGGAACGGTCGGTCCGAAAACCAGTAACCTTGCTGCCTTTGGTTTTTGTATGTGGGCACCATGTGGTAAAGTAAGCGATTTCCCAATCAGATTAGGGTTCACCAGTGTTGTAGCCGAAATTAGTAATTATTAGGGTTGTGCCTTGGTTCTGTATGTGAAGTGGACGAAATAGTGTCGTGAAATAGACGTTGTGGTTGTTCTTATGACTAATTCCAGTACAAGGACGAAGAGGTGCTATGCCACTGTCGGATAAAAGCCTCTAAGCGAATTTTGCATACCTATGAAAATTTAGATAGAAGGTTCTTTGGATGGCCCTGATATGTTTCGAAGGTGATCAACTCCATACCCCACTCAACTGACCCATGGACGCAAAGGTCTTGAACCACCTTGCCCGAAAGATGAGTACTTTCGGCGTAGCCACAAAAAGGTTTCATCATCGCGAAGCCATGGCTAATCTCAAACCCTCACCATTGACCCATCACCCAAACGCAAACAATAGCCCCATCTAACCAAATTCCGAGAAGCACAAATACTCGCGCATGTGTAACTCGGATTGTTGCCTAAGCAAGCCGACAAAAAATTCCCACTTGGGAAGTATCTAGCCTTGAAACTCTAGTAGAAAGAGCATTAAGAATTTCTAACCCTACTTCCCAAGCATGGCCAAGTTTTACCACGCAAGTATCGAAAATCATTCCCTTCTCTTCTTTGCATGGGTAGGCCTACCCCACTATATCCAACGGATGTCGCCCCTGCCAACTGCCTCCCTCGAATACCACCAAAACGAATTTATCATACTTAAATTTAGGAGGTCATGAGCTGGAAAATGCCCATGAAATAGAATGGGATAGCTTGAGCTACGATTTTGATCAGAACCTCAATTCTCCCTTTCAATATCTTCCTACCACGCCAAACCCTGGGTCCGCTTCCAAACCTTTTCCTTAAGATAACAAAAGGCATATCTTCTATTACGACTGACAAGCAAGGGCATATACTAAGCTCTAACCCCATTGGCTAGTAAGTCATGCATATTCTTGCTGAAGCGGACGCCTAAATTCTCTAAATTGGTAAACTGAACCAAAGCGCAAGCATAATCATCAAAAATCTGTCGCATCTGACAAGCTTTTTGAATTGTAGCACGAAAAAAAAAATATCGTCAGCACAAAGAAAGGAGGTGAGACATTAATTTTTAATTAATTATAATGTTATGAAATTATCTTAGTTTTCCTTTAAATACGGTAGTGTGTCATATCCCTGTTGGTGTCAAATTTTTCATGTTTCTATGAGTTTACTCTTTCTTCAAGTGCTTGTAATATAGTAAATTTGATATGATTTTCTTTATAGTTTCACTTAAAATATATTTATTTCTACTAAGTTCATTTTCATTAGTACATACGTACTCTTGTGTCCAGAAAACAATGCTATGATAAATTTAACATACAAATATAAATGTATTTAATTATGAATTTACATGTACTGTGAAATTAGGGAAACAAATAATTAAATAATTAAAATATAAATGAATAAATCAAGAAAAACAAATCGAAAAAGAATTTACAAGAGGACATATTGAGATAATTATAATTGTACAAATCAATAAAAAATAATCAATTAGGCTAGCCATGAGATTAAGTTGATGAAGCAAAAAGCGGATGATTGTGATTGTGACCTCCATCCACAATCAAATTTAGTCCGCTTACATACTTTGCGTCATCGCTCGCCAAATAGAGCGCTGCCTTGGCTACATCTTCAGGTTCAAGAATTGCACCTCTCAAGTTTCCAGCAGCGGACATGAATTCCTCTGCAGCCTTTTTATCCATTTGCATTCCACTTGTCACCATAGGAGTGGCTACTCCGTATGGAGATATTGTATTCACCCTGATCCCGTACTTGCCCAATTCCACAGTCAAGTTATTGTTGAGCCCCAAAATTGCATGCTTGGAGGCCTTGTAGGCATACGACAA
Organism: Linum lewisii; assembly: GCA_034768395.1. NCBI lineage: Eukaryota > Viridiplantae > Streptophyta > Magnoliopsida > Malpighiales > Linaceae > Linum > Linum lewisii. The sequence continues at coordinate 8,332,545 of CM068300.1, forward strand.
GTCTCCACTTATTGAAGCGGCCACACTTCCTGTGAACAATATGCAACCTTTCTTGGCTGGAATCATCACCCTAGCGGCGTGTTTGGCTCCGAGGAAGGATCCGAATAGGTTGATTTCCAACACCCTCTTGAAATCAGCATTGTCGGAGTTTAGTATGGTTGTCTCCAAATTGCCTCCAATTCCAGCGTTGTTGTACATGATATCTAGTTGTCCATATCTTGAGATGGCGGTGTCAACCGCATTTTGAACATCGGAATCACTAGTTATGTTGCAGTGGACGAATGAGATGGTCTCTGGTAGGCCGAGTTCTTGGGCGAGTGACTCGCCGAGTTTGTCTTGGACGTCGGCGATCAAGACTTTGGCACCATTTTGGACGAACAACCTCACCGTGCTCTCACCTATGCCGCTTGCTCCGCCAGTTATGAGGGCCACTTTGCCTTGCAACCTTGGAGCAGTAATAACATCGGATGCGATGGATCCCATTAAAGAGAAACTTGAATGAAGGAAGGATTTCAAGGTTGACCTAATATATATGAATCAAACAAAGCTAAAATGAAGTAATTAGAGAGATATGTTTTCTTGATAGGATGCAGGAGGGATGTAATTATAATTTGTGTTTGTGATAATGTTGGGTTTGGTCTCTGTTTATATACAAAAACACTAGCGTGTTCTTTGACCAATAGGGTTTCAATATATATAAAAGCATGCAAAAGTTGAAAGAAGAAACAATGAAGAATTCCTGGGTGACCAAAATGAAACTTCTTCATTTTGTCAAATTATGTAACATTTGACAAAAAGGCTGCACCCGTACACGTACGTGTATGCATATGTCAACTATACCCCATTCTATTTATTAGCTTTGTTAATTAAATTATTTTGCTAATTATCACTTTATTTTATTTATGGACATAATGATATCTACGCTAACTCGATAAATTTATCCCATGTTCGCCTCAAAGTATAGATCATCATTACCCCTTCCTCATATCGTCAAATGGTATTTTCTCATCTTAACTAGTCATTCAACTTCGTCAAGTTCTCAAATGTCATGTCCTTGCTTTCTTCCGTATAAATTTAATGCTTATATGATGACTAAACTATTTTCTGTTCATACATCATTTCCCCTAAATAAGACAAGTTCCATAATTAATATTCGGTGAAAGAATTTAAATAGTCAATAGGGGTTCAAGTCACAAGCTCTCGAATCCCATGAATTTCTAAAGTTTTCTTTCATTTCTATTTGTCTCCCTCTTATTCTCGTTGAAGTTCAATGACCCATTAATAATTCAAGCAGACTTTTTCAATGGATATCCATTCCTAATCCCCATAGAATTTTTTAATCTTTATCTACTTCTTTCTTTCTCACGATACCAGGAAGAAAGCTGATCAGCGTCCAACCCTTAGCGACGGTTGGAAACTTTCAACCTTTGAAATCAACCATTAGATGACCTTTGACTCCTTGACTAATCCAATGGTCTAAATTGGTAAGAGTATTTAGTACATTACACACATAATTTAATTTTTCGTATCTGAATTAAAAACATAATATTTTCCAGTGACTGACGGACAAGTCTCCGGCGACCGACCAAACTCCGAAGAATTTTTCGGCGAAAACTAGTTAACTTTTTTTTCGTTGATAAGTAGTTAACTGTGTTTTTTTTACTAATAACTAGTTAACAAGTTTTTGTTGGTAACTAGTTATCTTAACTAGGTAAAAAGTTATTCTGCTGATAACTAGTTAATAGGTTATTTTGCTGATAGCTAGTCAATAAATTATCATGATAGTTAAGTAGATTTATTTTTTTCAAATATGTTATTTTTAACTAATTAACTAGTTAACATCATAATTTAGAAAACTCAATAATAATATTTTTTTGGGCTATTGACATAAACTGTCATGTAGGTACTAATTTATAACGCACCGGTCCTCGGCGTATAAATTACGTCAAACTAATCCTGTCTAAAAATCTTGTCCAGCTCCGTCCAACATTTTCGTCAATTTTCACCACATTGGAGGCTTATCTTGCCTGCCACGTCACAAATTTCTTAGTCACCACTACATACTTTTGAAATCGTTGGCTTGACTGGAACGGTCGGTCCGAAAACCAGTAACCTTGCTGCCTTTGGTTTTTGTATGTGGGCACCATGTGGTAAAGTAAGCGATTTCCCAATCAGATTAGGGTTCACCAGTGTTGTAGCCGAAATTAGTAATTATTAGGGTTGTGCCTTGGTTCTGTATGTGAAGTGGACGAAATAGTGTCGTGAAATAGACGTTGTGGTTGTTCTTATGACTAATTCCAGTACAAGGACGAAGAGGTGCTATGCCACTGTCGGATAAAAGCCTCTAAGCGAATTTTGCATACCTATGAAAATTTAGATAGAAGGTTCTTTGGATGGCCCTGATATGTTTCGAAGGTGATCAACTCCATACCCCACTCAACTGACCCATGGACGCAAAGGTCTTGAACCACCTTGCCCGAAAGATGAGTACTTTCGGCGTAGCCACAAAAAGGTTTCATCATCGCGAAGCCATGGCTAATCTCAAACCCTCACCATTGACCCATCACCCAAACGCAAACAATAGCCCCATCTAACCAAATTCCGAGAAGCACAAATACTCGCGCATGTGTAACTCGGATTGTTGCCTAAGCAAGCCGACAAAAAATTCCCACTTGGGAAGTATCTAGCCTTGAAACTCTAGTAGAAAGAGCATTAAGAATTTCTAACCCTACTTCCCAAGCATGGCCAAGTTTTACCACGCAAGTATCGAAAATCATTCCCTTCTCTTCTTTGCATGGGTAGGCCTACCCCACTATATCCAACGGATGTCGCCCCTGCCAACTGCCTCCCTCGAATACCACCAAAACGAATTTATCATACTTAAATTTAGGAGGTCATGAGCTGGAAAATGCCCATGAAATAGAATGGGATAGCTTGAGCTACGATTTTGATCAGAACCTCAATTCTCCCTTTCAATATCTTCCTACCACGCCAAACCCTGGGTCCGCTTCCAAACCTTTTCCTTAAGATAACAAAAGGCATATCTTCTATTACGACTGACAAGCAAGGGCATATACTAAGCTCTAACCCCATTGGCTAGTAAGTCATGCATATTCTTGCTGAAGCGGACGCCTAAATTCTCTAAATTGGTAAACTGAACCAAAGCGCAAGCATAATCATCAAAAATCTGTCGCATCTGACAAGCTTTTTGAATTGTAGCACGAAAAAAAAAAATATCGTCAGCACAAAGAAAGGAGGTGAGCATTAATTTTTAATTAATTATAATGTTATGAAATTATCTTAGTTTTCCTTTAAATACGGTAGCTGTGTCATATCCCTGTTGGTGTCAAATTTTTCATGTTTCCTATGAGTTTACTCTTTCTTCAAGTGCTTGTAATATAGTAAATTTGATATGATTTTCTTTTATAGTTTCACTTAAAATATATTTATTTCTACTAAGTTCATTTTCATTAGTACATACGTACTCTTGTGTCCAGAAAACAATGCTATGATAAATTTAACATACAAATATAAATGTATTTAATTATGAATTTACATGTACTGTGAAATTAGGGAAACAAATAATTAAATAATTAAAATATAAATGAATAAATCAAGAAAAACAAATCGAAAAAGAATTTACAAGAGGACATATTGAGATAATTATAATTGTACAAATCAATAAAAAATAATCAATTAGGCTAGCCATGAGATTAAGTTGATGAAGCAAAAAGCGGATGATTGTGATTGTGACCTCCATCCACAATCAAATTTAGTCCGCTTACATACTTTGCGTCATCGCTCGCCAAATAGAGCGCTGCCTTGGCTACATCTTCAGGTTCAAGAATTGCACCTCTCAAGTTTCCAGCAGCGGACATGAATTCCTCTGCAGCCTTTTTATCCATTTGCATTCCACTTGTCACCATAGGAGTGGCTACTCCGTATGGAGATATTGTATTCACCCTGATCCCGTACTTGCCCAATTCCACAGTCAAGTTATTGTTGAGCCCCAAAATTGCATGCTTGGAGGCCTTGTAGGCATACGACAAGTCTCCACTTATTGAAGCGGCCACACTTCCTGTGAACAATATGCAACCTTTCTTGGCTGGAATCATCACCCTAGCGGCGTGTTTGGCTCCGAGGAAGGATCCGAATAGGTTGATTTCCAACACCCTCTTGAAATCAGCATTGTCGGAGTTTAGTATGGTTGTCTCCAAATTGCCTCCAATTCCAGCGTTGTTGTACATGATATCTAGTTGTCCATATCTTGAGATGGCGGTGTCAACCGCATTTTGAACATCGGAATCACTAGTTATGTTGCAGTGGACGAATGAGATGGTCTCTGGTAGGCCGAGTTCTTGGGCGAGTGACTCGCCGAGTTTGTCTTGGACGTCGGCGATCAAGACTTTGGCACCATTTTGGACGAACAACCTCACCGTGCTCTCACCTATGCCGCTTGCTCCGCCAGTTATGAGGGCCACTTTGCCTTGCAACCTTGGAGCAGTAATAACATCGGATGCGATGGATCCCATTAAAGAGAAACTTGAATGAAGGAAGGATTTCAAGGTTGACCTAATATATATGAATCAAACAAAGCTAAAATGAAGTAATTAGAGAGATATGTTTTCTTGATAGGATGCAGGAGGGATGTAATTATAATTTGTGTTTGTGATAATGTTGGGTTTGGTCTCTGTTTATATACAAAAACACTAGCGTGTTCTTTGACCAATAGGGTTTCAATATATATAAAAGCATGCAAAAGTTGAAAGAAGAAACAATGAAGAATTCCTGGGTGACCAAAATGAAACATTCTTCATTTTGTCAAATTATGTAACATTTGACAAAAAGGCTGCACCCGTACACGTACGTGTATGCATATGTCAACTATACCCCATTCTATTTATTAGCTTTGTTAATTAAATTATTTTGCTAATTATCACTTTATTTTATTTATGGACATAATGATATCTACGCTAACTCGATAAATTTATCCCATGTTCGCCTCAAAGTATAGATCATCATTACCCCTTCCTCATATCGTCAAATGGTATTTTCTCATCTTAACTAGTCATTCAACTTCGTCAAGTTCTCAAATGTCATGTCCTTGCTTTCTTCCGTATAAATTTAATGCTTATATGATGACTAAACTATTTTCTGTTCATACATCATTTCCCCTAAATAAGACAAGTTCCATAATTAATATTCGGTGAAAGAATTTAAATAGTCAATAGGGGTTCAAGTCACAAGCTCTCGAATCCCATGAATTTCTAAAGTTTTCTTTCATTTCTATTTGTCTCCCTCTTATTCTCGTTGAAGTTCAATGACCCATTAATAATTCAAGCAGACTTTTTCAATGGATATCCATTCCTAATCCCCATAGAATTTTTTAATCTTTATCTACTTCTTTCTTTCTCACGATACCAGGAAGAAAGCTGATCAGCGTCCAACCCTTAGCGACGGTTGGAAACTTTCAACCTTTGAAATCAACCATTAGATGACCTTTGACTCCTTGACTAATCCAATGGTCTAATTGGTAAGAGTATTTAGTACATTACACACATAATTTAATTTTTCGTATCTGAATTAAAAACATAATATTTTCCAGTGACTGACGGACAAGTCTCCGGCGACCGACCAAACTCCGAAGAATTTTTCGGCGAAAACTAGTTAACTTTTTTTTCGTTGATAAGTAGTTAACTGTGTTTTTTTTACTAATAACTAGTTAACAAGTTTTTGTTGGTAACTAGTTATCTTAACTAGGTAAAAAGTTATTCTGCTGATAACTAGTTAATAGGTTATTTTGCTGATAGCTAGTCAATAAATTATCATGATAGTTAAGTAGATTTATTTTTTTCAAATATGTTATTTTTAACTAATTAACTAGTTAACATCATAATTTAGAAAACTCAATAATAATATTTTTTTGGGCTATTGACATAAACTGTCATGTAGGTACTAATTTATAACGCACCGGTCCTCGGCGTATAAATTACGTCAAACTAATCCTGTCTAAAAATCTTGTCCAGCTCCGTCCAACATTTTCGTCAATTTTCACCACATTGGAGGCTTATCTTGCCTGCCACGTCACAAATTTCTTAGTCACCACTACATACTTTTGAAATCGTTGGCTTGACTGGAACGGTCGGTCCGAAAACCAGTAACCTTGCTGCCTTTGGTTTTTGTATGTGGGCACCATGTGGTAAAGTAAGCGATTTCCCAATCAGATTAGGGTTCACCAGTGTTGTAGCCGAAATTAGTAATTATTAGGGTTGTGCCTTGGTTCTGTATGTGAAGTGGACGAAATAGTGTCGTGAAATAGACGTTGTGGTTGTTCTTATGACTAATTCCAGTACAAGGACGAAGAGGTGCTATGCCACTGTCGGATAAAAGCCTCTAAGCGAATTTTGCATACCTATGAAAATTTAGATAGAAGGTTCTTTGGATGGCCCTGATATGTTTCGAAGGTGATCAACTCCATACCCCACTCAACTGACCCATGGACGCAAAGGTCTTGAACCACCTTGCCCGAAAGATGAGTACTTTCGGCGTAGCCACAAAAAGGTTTCATCATCGCGAAGCCATGGCTAATCTCAAACCCTCACCATTGACCCATCACCCAAACGCAAACAATAGCCCCATCTAACCAAATCCGAGAAGCACAAATACTCGCGCATGTGTAACTCGGATTGTTGCCTAAGCAAGCCGACAAAAAATTCCCACTTGGGAAGTATCTAGCCTTGAAACTCTAGTAGAAAGAGCATTAAGAATTTCTAACCCTACTTCCCAAGCATGGCCAAGTTTTACCACGCAAGTATCGAAAATCATTCCCTTCTCTTCTTTGCATGGGTAGGCCTACCCCACTATATCCAACGGATGTCGCCCCTGCCAACTGCCTCCCTCGAATACCACCAAAACGAATTTTTATCAACTTAAAATTTAGGAGGTCATGAGCTGGAAAATGCCCATGAAATAGAATGGGATAGCTTGAGCTACGATTTTGATCAGAACCTCAATTCTCCCTTTCAATATCTTCCTACCACGCCAAACCCTGGGTCCGCTTCCAAACCTTTTCCTTAAGATAACAAAAGGCATATCTTCTATTACGACTGACAAGCAAGGGCATATACTAAGCTCTAACCCCATTGGCTAGTAAGTCATGCATATTCTTGCTGAAGCGGACGCCTAAATTCTCTAAATTGGTAAACTGAACCAAAGCGCAAGCATAATCATCAAAAATCTGTCGCATCTGACAAGCTTTTTAAATTGTAGCACGAAAAAAAAAATATCGTCAGCACAAAGAAAGGAGGTGAGACATTAATTTTTAATTAATTATAATGTTATGAAATTATCTTAGTTTTCCTTTAAATACGGTAGCTGTGTCATATCCCTGTTGGTGTCAAATTTTTCATGTTTCCTATGAGTTTACTCTTTCTTCAAGTGCTTGTAATATAGTAAATTTGATATGATTTTCTTTTATAGTTTCACTTAAAATATATTTATTTCTACTAAGTTCATTTTCATTAGTACATACGTACTCTTGTGTCCAGAAAACAATGCTATGATAAATTTAACATACAAATATAAATGTATTTAATTATGAATTTACATGTACTGTGAAATTAGGGAAACAAATAATTAAATAATTAAAATATAAATGAATAAATCAAGAAAACAAATCGAAAAAGAATTTACAAGAGGACATATTGAGATAATTATAATTGTACAAATCAATAAAAAATAATCAATTAGGCTAGCCATGAGATTAAGTTGATGAAGCAAAAAGCGGATGATTGTGATTGTGACCTCCATCCACAATCAAATTTAGTCCGCTTACATACTTTGCGTCATCGCTCGCCAAATAGAGCGCTGCCTTGGCTACATCTTCAGGTTCAAGAATTGCACCTCTCAAGTTTCCAGCAGCGGACATGAATTCCTCTGCAGCCTTTTTATCCATTTGCATTCCACTTGTCACCATAGGAGTGGCTACTCCGTATGGAGATATTGTATTCACCCTGATCCCGTACTTGCCCAATTCCACAGTCAAGTTATTGTTGAGCCCCAAAATTGCATGCTTGGAGGCCTTGTAGGCATACGACAAGTCTCCACTTATTGAAGCGGCCACACTTCCTGTGAACAATATGCAACCTTTCTTGGCTGGAATCATCACCCTAGCGGCGTGTTTGGCTCCGAGGAAGGATCCGAATAGGTTGATTTCCAACACCCTCTTGAAATCAGCATTGTCGGAGTTTAGTATGGTTGTCTCCAAATTGCCTCCAATTCCAGCGTTGTTGTACATGATATCTAGTTGTCCATATCTTGAGATGGCGGTGTCAACCGCATTTTGAACATCGGAATCACTAGTTATGTTGCAGTGGACGAATGAGATGGTCTCTGGTAGGCCGAGTTCTTGGGCGAGTGACTCGCCGAGTTTGTCTTGGACGTCGGCGATCAAGACTTTGGCACCATTTTGGACGAACAACCTCACCGTGCTCTCACCTATGCCGCTTGCTCCGCCAGTTATGAGGGCCACTTTGCCTTGCAACCTTGGAGCAGTAATAACATCGGATGCGATGGATCCCATTAAAGAGAAACTTGAATGAAGGAAGGATTTCAAGGTTGACCTAATATATATGAATCAAACAAAGCTAAAATGAAGTAATTAGAGAGATATGTTTTCTTGATAGGATGCAGGAGGGATGTAATTATAATTTGTGTTTGTGATAATGTTGGGTTTGGTCTCTGTTTATATACAAAAACACTAGCGTGTTCTTTGACCAATAGGGTTTCAATATATATAAAAGCATGCAAAAGTTGAAAGAAGAAACAATGAAGAATTCCTGGGTGACCAAAATGAAACTTCTTCATTTTGTCAAATTATGTAACATTTGACAAAAAGGCTGCACCGTACACGTACGTGTATGCATATGTCAACTATACCCCATTCTATTTATTAGCTTTGTTAATTAAATTATTTTGCTAATTATCACTTTATTTTATTTATGGACATAATGATATCTACGCTAACTCGATAAATTTATCCCATGTTCGCCTCAAAGTATAGATCATCATTACCCCTTCCTCATATCGTCAAATGGTATTTTCTCATCTTAACTAGTCATTCAACTTCGTCAAGTTCTCAAATGTCATGTCCTTGCTTTCTTCCGTATAAATTTAATGCTTATATGATGACTAAACTATTTTCTGTTCATACATCATTTCCCCTAAATAAGACAAGTTCCATAATTAATATTCGGTGAAAGAATTTAAATAGTCAATAGGGGTTCAAGTCACAAGCTCTCGAATCCCATGAATTTCTAAAGTTTTCTTTCATTTCTATTTGTCTCCCTCTTATTCTCGTTGAAGTTCAATGACCCATTAATAATTCAAGCAGACTTTTTCAATGGATATCCATTCCTAATCCCCATAAATTTTTTAATCTTTATCTACTTCTTTCTTTCTCACGATACCAGGAAGAAAGCTGATCAGCGTCCAACCCTTAGCGACGGTTGGAAACTTTCAACCTTTGAAATCAACCATTAGATGACCTTTGACTCCTTGACTAATCCATGGTCTAATTGGTAAGAGTATTTAGTACATTACACACATAATTTAATTTTTCGTATCTGAATTAAAAACATAATATTTTCCAGTGACTGACGGACAAGTCTCCGGCGACCGACCAAACTCCGAAGAATTTTTCGGCGAAAACTAGTTAACTTTTTTTTCGTTGATAAGTAGTTAACTGTGTTTTTTTTACTAATAACTAGTTAACAAGTTTTTGTTGGTAACTAGTTATCTTAACTAGGTAAAAAGTTATTCTGCTGATAACTAGTTAATAGGTTATTTTGCTGATAGCTAGTCAATAAATTATCATGATAGTTAAGTAGATTTATTTTTTTCAAATATGTTATTTTTAACTAATTAACTAGTTAACATCATAATTTAGAAAACTCAATAATAATATTTTTTTGGGCTATTGACATAAACTGTCATGTAGGTACTAATTTATAACGCACCGGTCCTCGGCGTATAAATTACGTCAAACTAATCCTGTCTAAAAATCTTGTCCAGCTCCGTCCAACATTTTCGTCAATTTTCACCACATTGGAGGCTTATCTTGCCTGCCACGTCACAAATTTCTTAGTCACCACTACATACTTTTGAAATCGTTGGCTTGACTGGAACGGTCGGTCCGAAAACCAGTAACCTTGCTGCCTTTGGTTTTTGTATGTGGGCACCATGTGGTAAAGTAAGCGATTTCCCAATCAGATTAGGGTTCACCAGTGTTGTAGCCGAAATTAGTAATTATTAGGGTTGTGCCTTGGTTTGTATGTGAAGTGGACGAAATAGTGTCGTGAAATAGACGTTGTGGTTGTTCTTATGACTAATTCCAGTACAAGGACGAAGAGGTGCTATGCCACTGTCGGATAAAAGCCTCTAAGCGAATTTTGCATACCTATGAAAATTTAGATAGAAGGTTCTTTGGATGGCCCTGATATGTTTCGAAGGTGATCAACTCCATACCCCACTCAACTGACCCATGGACGCAAAGGTCTTGAACCACCTTGCCCGAAAGATGAGTACTTTCGGCGTAGCCACAAAAAGGTTTCATCATCGCGAAGCCATGGCTAATCTCAAACCCTCACCATTGACCCATCACCCAAACGCAAACAATAGCCCCATCTAACCAAATTCCGAGAAGCACAAATACTCGCGCATGTGTAACTCGGATTGTTGCCTAAGCAAGCCGACAAAAAATTCCCACTTGGGAAGTATCTAGCCTTGAAACTCTAGTAGAAAGAGCATTAAGAATTTCTAACCCTACTTCCCAAGCATGGCCAAGTTTTACCACGCAAGTATCGAAAATCATTCCCTTCTCTTCTTTGCATGGGTAGGCCTACCCCACTATATCCAACGGATGTCGCCCCTGCCAACTGCCTCCCTCGAATACCACCAAAACGAATTTATCATACTTAAATTTAGGAGGTCATGAGCTGGAAAATGCCCATGAAATAGAATGGGATAGCTTGAGCTACGATTTTGATCAGAACCTCAATTCTCCCTTTCAATATCTTCCTACCACGCCAAACCCTGGGTCCGCTTCAAACCTTTTCCTTAAGATAACAAAAGGCATATCTTCTATTACGACTGACAAGCAAGGGCATATACTAAGCTCTAACCCCATTGGCTAGTAAGTCATGCATATTCTTGCTGAAGCGGACGCCTAAATTCTCTAAATTGGTAAACTGAACAAAGCGCAAGCATAATCATCAAAAATCTGTCGCATCTGACAAGCTTTTTGAATTGTAGCACGAAAAAAAAAATATCGTCAGCACAAAGAAAGGAGGTGAGACATTAATTTTTAATTAATTATAATGTTATGAAATTATCTTAGTTTTCCTTTAAATACGGTAGCTGTGTCATATCCCTGTTGGTGTCAAATTTTTCATGTTTCCTATGAGTTTACTCTTTCTTCAAGTGCTTGTAATATAGTAAATTTGATATGATTTTCTTTTATAGTTTCACTTAAAATATATTTATTTCTACTAAGTTCATTTTCATTAGTACATACGTACTCTTGTGTCCAAAAACAATGCTATATAAATTTAACATACAAATTAAAATGTATTTAATAATTTTTACAGAAATGTGAAATTAGGGAAACAAATAATTAAATAATTAAAAATATAAATGAAAAAAATCAAGAAAAAACAAATCGAAAAAAAAATTTACAAGAGGACATATTGAGATAAATTTTTAATTGTACAAATCAATAAAAAATAATCTTTTTAGGTGCCATGAGATTAAGTTGATGAAGCAAAAAAGCGGAGATTTTGATTGTGACCTCCATCCAAAATTTTCAATTTAGCCGCTTACTTTCTTTGCGTCATCCCCCCGCCAAATTGAGCCGCTGCCTTGGCTACATCTTCAGGTTCAAGAATTGCCACTCCAAGTTTCCAGCAGCGGACATGAATTCCTCTGCAAGCCTTTTTATCCATTTGCATTCCACTTTTTACCATGGGGTTTGGTACTCTATGGAGATATTGTTTCACCCTGATCCCTACTTCCCAATTCCTAGTAAGTTATTGTTGACCCCAAAATTGCAACTTGGGGGGTAGGGCTGGCAAATCCGGTTGCCGGTTTTTTTTTTTTTTAAAAAGAGGAACCGGACCGAAATTAGGGGTGACCAACCGAAAAACCAAAACCGACTCGGTCCGGGTCTTTTTTGAATGATTTATGAATTTTCGGTTTTGGGCCGGTTTTCGGCCAAAACCGATAATAAACCCAAAACCGGGAAAAAAAACCGAATTTTTTGTTTTGGTTTTCCCCCTCAATCGACCTGCCGGCAAACCTCCGTTTTTGTAAACGATGAAATTTTCGAACCCCTTTCCAAGTTGGGTGAAATTTTCGATTCAAGGAAATGGTTTCCTCTTCAAGACTCTCCAATTCCTTTAGGTAACAATAATTAAACATTGTTTTCCCATTCGATGCCCCTTACTATTTCCCCTGTTAATCCCTAACTGAAACCGCTAATCGTTCCTCCGTGTTAGACAAGACCCCGTCCGAATCCCGACATCGCCGGCGTCAAAACAGGAGATACGGCGAACCGGAAACAGCCATCACCACCGCTGCCCCGCCCCCCCCGTCACCGCCACAACTGAAAAGCTCGACGATGCTTATAAAAAGCAAGAAGAACTCAAAACGGGAGAAGGGAGCACTAGCAGTTTCAGGGAAACAGGAGGAACGGAGAAAAACAGTATCAGTCAAGGAAAATTCGACCGAAAAGGGGAATAAGGACGTCGACGCGTTTGCGACGCGAGGAGGAGTACAACAGGTTCCGCTTTAAAACGGGGACGGCCCCCTTCCGAAGTTGTAAGCGTAGAAGTTTTTGAATCGGGAGATTAACATTCAAATTAAAAGCCGATGATCCTCAATTTCGTTTTCCTTCCCCCTTTTGTTCCAAAAATTTCGGTTTTATTTTTTTCAAATTTCGGTTTGGTCCCAAAATTCGGTTTTTCGGTTTTCGGGTTTCGGTTCGGTTCGGTCAGGTTCTCACCCCCTGAATCTCGGTCAAACTCGTCTTACTCGGTTTTTCCCCTCACGGCTCGGTCCCTAAACCCAAACCGGCCGGTTTTTGGCTCGGCTAAAAAACCGAGCAATTTTCCC
>CM068300.1:8345811-8544545 GCA_034768395.1 Linum lewisii
TTTCCCTTTTTTGGGTTTGGATTTCTGCTTTTCGCCTCGCACGTCGGCCTTTCCTCCTATTGTCCCCTTTTTCCTTAAGGCATTTTGCATGAGGTTTCAATTTTTTAAAAACCCCCAAATCCATCTTTTTTGCTATCGAAAAAATGTCGTGTCCCCCCTTTTTCCCTGCCCCTTTCCCCTGGGTCGGCTTTTCAATTAGGCCTCCGGGAGGCCCCCAGTTTTTTTCGACCCGATGGGGAGGAAAACTCCGCCCGTTTTTTTTTTTTACTGTTTCCAGCCTGAAATGGTCGTTGGGATTTTTTAAGGGATCTTGATTGGGGCCCCGTTACATGGGGCCACAGCATTGAACAAGGCATCTTCCACTGTTGGAACTTGCCGCGGGAGCAATGACGCCCCCTCCTCGTAGTCCCGAACTTCTTCCCTTTTTTTTCCCCCTTCCCCCGTTGTGCGATTTTTCGCCGTCTGTTTTTTTGAATCCCCCAAGTTCGTAATGAATTCCTATGTGGGGGAATTTGGCCTTATTCCTCTTTTCTGCGGGGGTTTTAAGCACTTCTTCCCCAGATTTCACCGGCCCCCTGTTCTTCTCGAACCCTCTTTCGTCGATCTTAAAAATAGTTTGCAGCCTGTAAAAAGTGGATTCCCAAACGAAGGGGGGAGCCCCCGGGGGAGATTAATCCCCCATTACGCTTTTCCGCCTTTTTTGGGAAAAAATTTTGGTTCCATCGTGCCCGTCGGTTGGCTTTTTTCTAGGCTCTTGACCAATATTTGATCTTCAAGGCCCTTTTTTTATTTAGGGGGTCGCCCCCTTTGGGAAACTTTTTTGGCCCCCCCTTTTTGAACTTTTAAAGGGGCCGGCGTTTTTCGGGGTAAAAAAAATTGGATTCAAATGATATAGTGAAATTGTTAAGTATTTTGGGGGGTTCAAAATACAAACCTAATTCATAAGGGGGTTTTTTTTTTTGGTTTCTTGGGGGGTTTGTTAAAAATTTCTTACTATGTCTGCGCACTCCCCAAATTGCCATCCAAAGGATTTTCCCCCTTTCACTCACGAGGCCCACATGTCGGGGGGAAATAGACCTTCCCCCCCCGGGCTCTGTTCACCCCGCCCGTTGTAGCAAACAAAGAACCTTTTCCCCAAAATTCCCCGTTTCCCCAAATCCACGATTGCGAAAAAACAGGGGGATGTTTTAAATTTCCTCGAACGAACAGCAGATAGTGTGTTTTGGGTTTTTTCCGGTCTAAGGTACGCCGATAAACCCGGGGAAAATTGTTTAAAACCCTTTTCAATGGGGGGGGAAAAAACCCCAAAAAAACACGGTCAAATTTGGGGATGAATTTTATCCCCAATAACCGTTGTCCTTTCTTTGTGACTTTTTTTCCCTTTCCCCGTTCCGATCTTGTATTGCCTTCATTAGGGTAGGTAACTGTTGTTTTTTTTCCCCCCCCAAAACCTTTACCGCTCCATGGGCGCTGTTTGCCGTTCCATGTTCTTGTACGAAATTTGTCTTTCTAAATATGTATTTTTTTAAAAGGGGTTGTACGAATATGGGGGTGCCTGGACAAAGGGGGTGTGCATGGGTATGACATAAAAACCCCGGGGGTGGATGATGTTTTTCTACTGCCCAAACACGTATGGGGGGGGATTAATTGGGTTTTTCCGCCCCACATTTGCTCTCACTTTTATTTTCCTTATCCCCCAAAGGGCATCCCCTTGCGGTTTAATCCCGACATGGGCTCAAGCCCAACCCCTTTGAAAACCGTGCGGCCCCAAAAATGGGTTATTCCCCGGTGGGATTGCTTCAAAAAATTTGAGCCAACAACTTGTTTCGAATTGTTCCCCCCAACCCCCAAAACCCCCGGGCCCCTCAATTCCCCCGAAAACATTATAAAGCCGTACCAAAATTTTTGTTTGTAGCATTTTGGCACCGAAAAGTCTGGTAAATGTGTGAAAAGGCGGGGGGGGATATTCTCTCGGGGGGTTTTTTCTTCAAAAAGGGGTTATTTCAATGTTTTGGCTCAAGACTTTGTTTTGGGGGGCTCCGGGGGTTTACGTCCTTTCTGATGATCCCTCTATTATTTTAAGTGCGCACCCTTTTTTCTTGCCTGCTATGCCCCGGTATTTGTGGATTTCTTACCACTATTTAAACCCCACTCGCTCCCTCGCCCTGAAAAGATCTCCCGGGGTGGGTCCCCCGTGGTCGAACTCAATTTTAAAAACTTTCCCCCTCGGTTTTCCCCCTTTGGGGGGGCCCTTTGTTGTTTAAAAACCCTAACCATAACGTCATTAGAATGAGGGGGTAGTGTGACAATTTTGGGCTTTCCCCCAAAAAAGGACTCGTAAAATGACAGTCCCAACCGCCGAAGATCCGCCCCCCTCTTTGCAAGGGAAAAACCCCCCAAAAGCCTGTTGTATAAAAGGTTTTCCTCTTCAAATTTTTGGGGGACATAATTTCCCCCCCCGTTTAAAACCCCCCCCGGGGTTTGGGGGTTTCTTTTTCGCCCCCATGGGGAAACCCCAAAAAGCGAAATTCATTTTCTATGGTTAAAAGGGAAATTTAGAGTTGTAGTGGGGTTTGGATTTTTTTGGAAGATTAAAAGAAATTTTTATGGACTCACGCCTTTATATAATGAAGGGAAAAACAGGGAAATTTATTTTTTGGGGGTTCCCCGAATTGCAGAACAATTTTCCCAAATTTTTTTTTACGGTGATTTAAAATTTTCGTTAAAAAATTTTTGGGGGCGTCCAAAAAATGGTTACAAATGAGGGGGCGCAGCTTTTTTTACGTGGGTGGCAAAAATTTTTTTTGCAGAAAAAAATTTTATCTATCTATGGGGAAAATGACCCTTTTTTTTTGAAAAAAGTGTCAATTATATAAGATGAAAAAGTTGTGATCAATTTAAAGGGAATACCATGAAACAAACGTTTTACTATGAAGTACTTGAAATACAAAATAAAATGAAATATATCTAAATATATAACTACTCACGACCCTCCCATCACGACCCCCCCCCCTCCCCCCCCCAACCCTTGACCCCTCCCCCCTTTGACCCCTACCCCCACCCCCGCCCCCCCAAAAGTGCCCCAGCTCAGGGGCCCCCAAAGTGCGACATCCCTGCGTAGGCCTCGCCCGGTCCATTTTGGGATGCTGCCCGTGGGGCCCGGGGGGTTCACATCATCAAAAGATGTCATATGTCACTAGGGGGGGGTGTGACTATGGACCCGGATGGACCAGCGTACGATGGGAAGGACCCCACTGAGCCCGGGGGGGGGGGCGTCGATGTATAGCCCCGTGGGGATGTAGGAGGGGGGGTAGGCCCTGGGTCGGGCCGGATGCTGTGTGTAACCCCCGGTGGGTGTAGCCCTGATCCCCTTTAATCGAAAGCGCTTCCCCCTTTGTAGGGTCGAATGGTTTGTGTCAGAGTAGGGGTTGCGGGTGATGTGGACCCCCATGAGGCAATGTCGGCTCCCACCCCCCGGGGAAGGGGGGAAATTTACCATGTGTGGGGACTCTACGTGTAAAAGGGGAACCCTGGCGGCTGGGGGTAGGCATGGGGGTCAACAGTCGGGGTGGGTGCCTCCCGGGGGGTGCCCCCGACTCAGACGTCCTATGGATCCCGCTAAGATGCATCATTGACCCTTTTAGCAGGGCATTCTCTGCTCCTGGGGGGGGTGATTTTTGTATGGAAAAAAGTCACGTATAGCCCTCCATGCCCAAGTACAACACTTATTAGAACGGTTAAACAAAAAACTAAAATTTTTTTGGAAATTTAATTAGACGGGCCCTCGTCCCAAAGGGGGGTCCGGGCCCCCTGGGGCGAGAAACTGTAGGTTAGTGATCCCAATGAACACGGGTTGATCTGTGTGGAATTTTAGGCCTCCCTCCCTTCGCCCGCACCACGGGCCTGAGGCATGTGGCAAACGATGGAAAGGTTGATACCCACCCAAAAATCTAGCTACCACACATTCATCCTTCCACGCTTGTCAGCTCCGGGTTATGATGACATCACCTACTTGATCCCATGTGGGGACGGGGGGGGGGTCCATCCCAAACTGACCCCACTCTACAGGCCTATGCCACTTTACGTGAAAAGAAAAAAGAGGTGGACGCCTTTGGAGGGAAATCCCGGGACTGTAATGCTCACTCCCCGAGTGGGGACCCCACTATAGAAACAAAGGGAAATTTTTAACAATACGAAACCAAAATTTAAAAGGGGAAAAAAAAACAATCTTTTGTTAAAAAAATACCACGAATGGAACCCCCCTTTCGCAAACAGGGGCCCGGTCCCCCCCAAAAGGGGGGATGTATCTGGTCTTCGCGTGATCCCTTTTTTTTCCCAGCAAAAAAATTTTCCCGGAAAATTTAAACCCCGTCATTCAAAAAATTGATAAAAGGGGAATAAACCTTTAAAAAGGGAAGAAAAATTCTTTACCCAAAAAACCCGGGGGCAAGGGAAGGGGGGGAGTGCGCGGGGTTTCTGCCCCCCCTTTGTGGACTCAAACGCGAATACGAAAAATTTTCCCCCGGGCCCACCCCAAAAACCCCATTTCCCCCCCAAACCCCTCCAATGTCCCCTACGTGGTGCGGGACGGGTTGTTTATGGGGGAAAGCACACGGCCAAGCTCCCTTTTATACCCAAAGAAATTTGGGCCCCCCCCCCCAAGCGTGTACCTACCTGGCTCATGCCCTCGAGGGGGGAAAAGGGAAAAGAAGAGTGAGGGTGGGGATTTGCCCGGGGATAGAAAGATCAGTTCCCAAAAGAAGCCCAAAAAAAACCGACAGTGCTGCTCGTTTAGTTCCATCGGGGGATCCCTGATGGGCAAAGTGGTTACCAACCCACGTCTTTTTTCCCTGGCAGAAAGGTCACGGGGGGGGTTTTTCTTCCCAAGAAGGGGGCTCAATAATCTGCGGGATCAGAACCACAGTCGGAATGGCCTTCGACTCAAAGCACACCATCGATGCTCATCCCCAGGAAAAAGTGCACCCCTGGTTTATGGTTGCCCCCCCTTTGGTAAAAGTGAAAAGTGCTCGTCTGGGCGCCACTCCCCCCCCCCCCAAAAAGCGGTGATAGCTCAAATCGGGGGAAAAACCAGGCAGGCACGAACTGTTAAAAACCTAGGGGGAAAGGGTTTGTCTCAAAACCTAGGATTTTTTTACTTCACGATCTTCTTAGAAGGGTTTTTTTTAAAAGCTTTTCATTTGGGTAAAAATTTTTTGGGGGGGAAGAAGAGAAACAAAATTTTAATATTTAATCAATTTTTTTAATCACCCTAGAACAAAATGTAATTAACATTCAAATTTTACTTTTTTCAAATTAATTAACGATAAAATTTAAAAATTTTTTTAAAAAATTTAAACAAAAATTTACATAAAAAAAACGTTATTATAAACAAACTTTTTAAAATAAAAGGGAACATTTAAAAAAATTTTTTATACTTTTTTTTCAAAATAAATACTATGAAAATTTTTAAATAACAAATAAAATAAAAATAACTTTAAATTAAAAAAAAACATTTAAAATGAAAAAAACCCCTAAATTTCAAAAATTTCCCGCGTCGAGGGCGGTCCCCTCCCCCCATAAAATGAAGGGCCTGGGGACTTACCTCGTCCCCAAAAAGGGGCACCTCTCCAAACTTTAAAACCATCACAATTTAATATACAAGAAATTTTTAAAAATACATAAAAATTTGTAAAAAAAAATCTAATTACCATAAATTTATAGCATGCCCCCTTTTTGGGGAGGGTTGGCCCTTTTTTAAAAAAAAATTTTCCCCTCCCCGGGGAAAAATTTTGAAAAAACCCTCCCAAAAAAAAATTTTACGTTTTGCGTACAAAAATACTAACAAAAAATTTTTGAAAACAAAAAAAAACTATAAAAAAATTACCTTAGAGAGAATTGATTTTCAGAAATTGGGGGGTGTGAGATAGTATTGGGGGGTAGGGGGGATTTTCCCAAAAAAAAAACGGTTATTACCCAGGTAGCGCTGGCCCCAGAAAAGCGCCCCTCCCGGGATAAAACCCCCTTATTAAAACGGGGAAACATTAAAAGGTGGTGCCCTGGGGCAGCGCTGCAACGGAAAAAATTTTTTACTTAGCCGGCTGGGGTGGGGGGGGGCGCTATTGGGGGGAGGCTGGCTTCCTTTTTTTGCTATTTTGGACATTTTTACGCTTTTGGTCTGGGGTACTTTTTTTTTAAAATTTTGCTAAAAATTTCCCCAACCCCTTTTTCCAACACCCTCTTGAAATCAGCATTGTCGGAGTTTGTATGGTTGTCTCCAAATTGCCTCCAATTCCAGCGTTGTTGTACATGATATCTAGTTGTCCATATTTGAATGGCGGGGGTCACCGCATTTTGAACATCGAATCACTAGTTATGTTGCAGTGACGAATGAGATGGTCTCTGGTAGGCCGAGTTCTTGGGCGAGTGACTCGCCGAGTTTGTCTTGGACGTCGGCGATCAAGACTTTGGCACCATTTTGGACGAACAACCTCACCGTGCTCTCACCTATGCCGCTTGCTCCGCCGTTATGAGGGCCACTTTGCCTTGCAACCTTGGAGCAGTAATAACATCGGATGCGATGGATCCCATTAAAGAGAAAACTTGAATGAAGGAAGGATTTCAAGGTTGACCTAATATATATGAATCAAACAAAGCTAAAATGAAGTAATTAGAGAGATATGTTTTCTTGATAGATGCAGGAGGGATGTAATTATAATTTGTGTTTGTGATAATGTTGGGTTTTGGTCTCTGTTTTATATACAAAAACACTAGCGTGTTCTTTGACCAATAGGGTTTCAATATATATAAAAGCATGCAAAAGTTGAAAGAAGAAACAATGAGAATTCCTGGGTGACCAAAAATGAAACTTCTTCATTTTGTCAAATTATGTAACATTTGACAAAAAGGCTGCACCCGTACACGTACGTGTATGCATATGTCAACTATACCCCATTCTATTTATTAGCTTTGTTAATTAAATTATTTTGCTAATTATCACTTTATTTTATTTATGGACATAATGATATCTACGCTAACTCGATAAATTTATCCCATGTTCGCCTCAAAGTATAGATCATCATTACCCCTTCCTCATATCGTCAAATGGTATTTTCTCATCTTAACTAGTCATTCAACTTCGTCAAGTTCTCAAATGTCATGTCCTTGCTTTCTTCCGTATAATTTAATGCTTATATGTGACTAAACTATTTTCTGTTCATACATCATTTCCCCAAAATAAGACAAGTTCCATAATAATATTCGGTTGAAAGAATATTAAATAGTCAATAGGGGTTCAGTCACAAGCTCTCGAATCCCATGAATTTCTAAAGTTTTCTTTCATTTCTATTTGTCTCCCCTTATTCTCGTTGAAGTTCAATGACCCATTAATAATTCAAGCAGACTTTTTCAATGGATAACCATTCCTAATCCCCATACAATTTTTTAATCTTTATCTACTTCTTTCTTTCTCACGATACCAGGAAGAAAGCTGATCAGCGTCCAACCCTTAGCGACGGTTGGAAACTTTCAACCTTTGAAATCAACCCATTAGATGACCTTTGACTCCTTGACTAATCCATGGTCTAGATTGGTAAGAGTATTTAGTACATTACACACATAATTTAATTTTTCGTATCTGAATTAAAAACATAATATTTTCAGTGACTGACGGACAAGTCTCCGGCGACCGACCCAAACTCTGAAGAATTTTTCGGCGAAAACTAGTTAACTTTTTTTCGTTGATAAGTAGTTAACTGTGTTTTTTTTACTAATAACTAGTTAACAAGTTTTTGTTGTAACTAGTTATCTTAACTAGGTAAAAAGTTATTCTGCTGATAACAGTTAATGGTTATTTTTGCTGATAGCTAGTCAATAAATTATCATGATAGTTAAGTAGATTTATTTTTTTTCAAATATGTTATTTTTAACTAATTAACTAGTAACATCATAATTTAGAAAACTCAATAATAATATTTTTTGGGCTATTGACATAAACTGTCATGTAGGTACTAATTTATAACGACCGGTCCTCGGCGTATAAATTACGTCAAACTAATCCTGTCTAAAAATCTTGTCCAGCTCCGTCCAACATTTTCGTCAATTTTCACCACATTGGAGGCTTATCTTGCCTGCCACGTCACAAATTTCTTAGTCACCACTACATACTTTTGAAATCGTTGGCTTGACTGGAACGGTCGGTCCGAAAACCAGTAACCTTGCTGCCTTTGGTTTTTGTATGTGGGCACCATGTGGTAAAGTAAGCGATTTCCCAATCAATTAGGGTTCACCAGTGTTGTAGCCGAAATTAGTAATTATTAGGGTTGTCCTTGGTTCTGTATGTGAAGTGGACGAAATAGTGTCGTGAAATAGACGTTGTGGTTGTTCTTATGACTAATTCCAGTACAAGGACGAAGAGGTGCTATGCCACTGTCGGATAAAAGCCTCTAAGCAAATTTTGCATACCTATGAAAATTTAGATAGAAGGTTCTTTGATGGCCTGATATGTTTCGAAGGTGATCAACTCATACCCACTCAACTGACCCATGGACGCAAAGGTCTTGAACCACCTTGCCCGAAAGATGAGTACTTTCGGCATAGCCACAAAAAAAGGTTTCATCATCGCGAAGCCATGGCTAATCTCAAACCCTCACCATTGACCCATCACCCAAACGCAAACAATAGCCCCATCTAACCAAATCCGAGAAGCACAAATACTCGCGCATTGTAACTCGGATTGTTGCCTAAGCAAGCCGACAAAATTTCCCACTTGGGAAGTATCTAGCCTTGAAACTCTAGTAGAAAGAGCATTAAGAATTTCTAACCCTACTTCCCAAGCATGGCCAAGTTTTACCACGCAAGTATCGAAAATCATTCCCTTCTCTTCTTTGCATGGGTTGGCCTACCCACTATATCCAACGGATGTCGCCCCTGCCAATGCCTCCCTGAATACCACCAAAACGAATTTTATCCAATACTAAATTTAGGAGTCATGAGCTGGAAAATGCCCATGAAATAGAATGGGATAGCTTGAGCTACGATTTGATCAGAACCTCAATTCTCCCTTTCAATATCTTCCTACCACGCAAACCCTGGGTCCGCTTCCAAACCTTTTCCTTAAGATAACAAAAGGCATATCTTCTTTTACGACTGACAAGCAAGGGCATATACTAAGCTCTAACCCCCATTGGCTAGTAAGTCATGCATATTCTTGCTGAAGCGGACGCCTAAATTCTCTAAATTGGTAAACTGAACCAAAGCGCAAGCTAATCATCAAAAATCTGTCGCATCTGACAAGCTTTTTAATTGTAGCACGAAAAAAAAATATCGTCAGCACAAAGAAAGGAGGTGAGACATTAATTTTTAATTAATTATAATGTTATGAAATTATCTTAGTTTTCCTTTAAATACGGTAGCTGTGTCATATCCCTGTTGGTGTCAAATTTTCATGTTTCCTATGAGTTTACTCTTTCTTCAAGTGCTTGTAATATAGTAAATTTGATATGATTTTCTTTTATAGTTTTCACTTAAAATATATTTATTTCTACTAAGTTCATTTTCATTAGTACATACGTACTCTTGTGTCCAGAAAACAATGCTATGATAAATTTAACATACAAATATAAATGTATTTAATTATGAATTTACATGTACTGTGAAATTAGGGAAACAAAAATTAAATAATTAAAATATAAATGAATAAATCAAGAAAAACAAATCGAAAAAGAATTTACAAGAGGACATAATTGAGATAATTATAATTGTACAAATCATAAAAAATAATCAATTAGGCTAGCCATGAGATTAAGTTGATGAAGCAAAAAGCGGATGATTGTGATTGTGACCTCCATCCACAATCAATTTAGTCCGCTTACATACTTTGCGTCATCGCTCGCCAAATAGAGCGCTGCCTTGGCTACATCTTCAGGTTCAAGAATTGCACCTCTCAATTTCCAGCAGCAGACATGAATTCCTCTGCAGCCTTTTTATCCATTTGCATTCCACTTGTCACCATAGGAGTGGCTACTCCGTATGGAGATATTGTATTCACCCTGATCCCGTACTTGCCCAATTCCACAGTCAAGTTATTGTTGAGCCCCAAAATTGCATGCTTGGAGGCCTTGTAGGCATACGACAAGTCTCCACTTATTGAAGCGGCCACACTTCCTGTGAACAATATGCAACCTTTCTGGCTGGAATCATCACCCTAGCGGCGTGTTTGGCTCCGAGGAAGGATCCGAATAGGTTGATTTCCAACACTCTTGAAATCAGCATTGTCGGAGTTTAGTATGGTTGTCTCAAATTGCCTCCAATTCCAGCGTTGTTGTACATGATATCTAGTTGTCCATATCTTGAGATGGCGGTGTCAACCGCATTTTGAACATCGGAATCACTAGTTATGTTGCAGTGGACGAATGAGATGGTCTCTGGTAGGCCGAGTTCTTGGGCGAGTGGGCTCGCCGAGTTTGTCTTGGACGTCGGCGATCAAGACTTTGGCACCATTTTTGGACGAACAACCTCACCGTGCTCTCACCTATGCCGCTTGCTCCGCCAGTTAGAGGGCCACTTTGCCTTGCAACCTTGGAGCAGTAATAACATCGGATGCGATGGATCCCATTAAAGAGAAACTTGAATGAAGAAGGATTTCAAGGTTGACCTAATATATATGAAATCAAACAAAGCTAAAATGAAGTAATTAGAGAGATATGTTTTCTTGATAGGATGCAGGAGGGATGTAATTATAATTTGTGTTTGTGATAATGTTGGGTTTGGTCTCTGTTTATATACAAAAACACTAGCGTGTTTCTTTGACCAATAGGGTTTCAATATATATAAAGCATGCAAAAGTTGAAAAGAAGAAACAATGAAGAATTCCTGGGTGACCAAAATGAAACTTCTTCATTTTGTCAAATTATGTAACATTTGACAAAAAGGCTGCACCCGTTACACGTACGTGTATGCATATGTCAACTATACCCCATTCTATTATTAGCTTTGTTAATTAAATTATTTTGCTAATTATCACTTTATTTTATTTATGGACATAATGATATCTACGCTAACTCGATAAATTTATCCCATGTTCGCCTCAAAGTATAGATCATCATTACCCCTTCCTCTTATCGTCAAATGGTATTTTCTCATCTTAACTAGTCATTCAACTTCGTCAAGTTCTCAAATGTCATGTCCTTGCTTTCTTCCGTATAAAATTTAATGCTTATATGATGACTAAACTATTTTCTGTTCATACATCATTTCCCCTAAATAAGACAAGTTCCATAATTAATATTCGGTGAAAGAATTTAAATAGTCAATAGGGGTTCAAGTCACAAGCTCTCGAATCCCATGAATTTCTAAATTTTCTTTCATTTCTATTTGTCTCCCTCTTATTCTCGTTGAAGTTCAATGACCCATTAATAATTCAAGCAGACTTTTTCAATGGATATCCATTCCTAATCCCCATAGAATTTTTTAATCTTTATCTACTTCTTTCTTTCTCACGATACCAGGAAGAAAGCTGATCAGCGTCCAACCCTTAGCGACGGTTGGAAACTTTCAACCTTTGAAATCAACCATTAGATGACCTTTGACTCCTTGACTAATCCAATGGTCTAGATTGGTAAGAGTATTTAGTACATTACACACATAATTTAATTTTTCGTATCTGAATTAAAAACATAATATTTTCCAGTGACTGACGGACAAGTCTCCGGCGACCGACCAAACTCCGAAGAATTTTTCGGCGAAAACTAGTTAACTTTTTTTTCGTTGATAAGTAGTTAACTGTGTTTTTTTTACTAATAACTAGTTAACAAGTTTTTGTTGGTAACTAGTTATCTTAACTAGGTAAAAAGTTATTCTGCTGATAACTAGTTAATAGGTTATTTTGCTGATAGCTAGTCAATAAATTATCATGATAGTTAAGTAGATTTATTTTTTTCAAATATGTTATTTTTAACTAATTAACTAGTTAACATCATAATTTAGAAAACTCAATAATAATATTTTTTTGGGCTATTGACATAAACTGTCATGTAGGTACTAATTTATAACGCACCAGTCCTCGGCGTATAAATTACGTCAAACTAATCCTGTCTAAAAATCTTGTCCAGCTCCGTCCAACATTTTCGTCAATTTTCACCACATTGGAGGCTTATCTTGCCTGCCACGTCACAAATTTCTTAGTCACCACTACATACTTTTGAAATCGTTGGCTTGACTGGAACGGTCGGTCCGAAAACCAGTAACCTTGCTGCCTTTGGTTTTTGTATGTGGGCACCATGTGGTAAAGTAAGCGATTTCCCAATCAGATTAGGGTTCACCAGTGTTGTAGCCGAAATTAGTAATTATTAGGTTGTGCCTTGGTTCTGTATGTGAAGTGGACGAAATAGTGTCGTGAAATAGACGTTGTGGTTGTTTCTTATGACTAATTCCAGTACAAGGACGAAGAGGTGCTATGCCACTGTCGGATAAAAGCCTCTAAGCGAATTTTGCATACCTATGAAAATTTAGATAGAAGGTTCTTTGATGGCCCTGATATGTTTCGAAGGTGATCAACTCCATACCCCACTCAACTGACCCATGGACGCAAAGGTCTTGAACCACCTTGCCCGAAAGATGAGTACTTTCGGCGTAGCCACAAAAAGGTTTCATCATCGCGAAGCCATGGCTAATCTCAAACCCTCACCATTGACCCATCACCCAAACGCAAACAATAGCCCCATCTAACCAAATTCCGAGAAGCACAAATACTCGCGCATGTGTAACTCGGATTGTTGCCTAAGCAAGCCGACAAAAAATTCCCACTTGGGAAGTATCTAGCCTTGAAACTCTAGTAGAAAGAGCATTAAGAATTTCAAACCCTACTTCCCAAGCATGGCCAAGTTTTACCACGCAAGTATCGAAAATCATTCCCTTCTCTTCTTTGCATGGGTAGGCCTACCCCACTATATCCAACGGATGTCGCCCTTGCCAACTGCCTCCCTCGAATACCACCAAAACGAATTTATCATACTTAAATTTAGGAGGTCATGAGCTGGAAAATGCCCATGAAATAGAATGGGATAGCTTGAGCTACGATTTTGATCAGAACCTCAATTCTCCCTTTCAATATCTTCCTACCACGCCAAACCCTGGGTCCGCTTCCAAACCTTTTCCTTAAGATAACAAAAGGCATATCTTCTATTACGACTACAAGCAAGGGCATATACTAAGCTCTAACCCATTGGCTAGTAAGTCATGCATATTCTTGCTGAAGCGGACGCCTGAATTCTCTAAATTGGTAAACTGAACCAAAGCGCAAGCATAATCATCAAAAATCTGTCGCATCTGACAAGCTTTTTGAATTGTAGCACGAAAAAAAAAATATCGTCAGCACAAAGAAAGGAGGTGAGACATTAATTTTTAATTAATTATAATGTTATGAAATTATCTTAGTTTTCCTTTAAATACGGTAGCTGTGTCATATCCCTGTTGGTGTCAAATTTTTCATGTTTCCTATGAGTTTACTCTTTCTTCAAGTGCTTGTAATATAGTAAATTTGATATGATTTTCTTTTATAGTTTCACTTAAAATATATTTATTTCTACTAAGTTCATTTTCATTAGTACATACGTACTCTTGTGTCCAGAAAACAATGCTATGATAAATTTAACATACAAATATAAATGTATTTAATTATGAATTTACATGTACTGTGAAATTAGGGAAACAAATAATTAAATAATTAAAATATAAATGAATAAATCAAGAAACAACAAATCGAAAAAGAATTTACAAGAGGACATATTGAGATAATTATAATTGTACAAATCAATAAAAAATAATCAATTAGGCTAAGCCATGAGATTAAGTTGATGAAGCAAAAAGCGGATGATTGTGATTGTGACCTCCATCCACAATCAAATTTAGTCCGCTTACATACTTTGCGTCATCGCTCGCCAAATAGAGCGCTGCCTTGGCTACATCTTCAGGTTCAAGAATTGCACCTCTCAAGTTTCCAGCAGCGGACATGAATTCCTCTGCAGCCTTTTTATCCATTTGCATTCCACTTGTCACCATAGGAGTGGCTACTCCGTATGGAGATATTGTATTCACCCTGATCCCGTACTTGCCCAATTCCACAGTCAAGTTATTGTTGAGCCCCAAAATTGCATGCTTGGAGGCCTTGTAGGCATACGACAAGTCTCCACTTATTGAAGCGGCCACACTTCCTGTGAACAATATGCAACCTTTCCTTGGCTGGAATCATCACCCTAGCGGCGTGTTTGGCTCCGAGGAAGGATCCGAATAGGTTGATTTCCAACACCCTCTTGAAATCAGCATTGTCGGAGTTTAGTATGGTTGTCTCCAAATTGCCTCCAATTCCAGCGTTGTTGTACATGATATCTAGTTGTCCATATCTTGAGATGGCGGTGTCAACCGCATTTTGAACATCGGAATCACTAGTTATGTTGCAGTGGACGAATGAGATGGTCTCTGGTAGGCCGAGTTCTTGGGCGAGTGACTCGCCGAGTTTGTCTTGGACGTCGGCGATCAAGACTTTGGCACCATTTTGGACGAACAACCTCACCGTGCTCTCACCTATGCCGCTTGCTCCGCCAGTTATGAGGGCCACTTTGCCTTGCAACCTTGGAGCAGTAATAACATCGGATGCGATGGATCCCATTAAAGAGAAACTTGAATGAAGGAAGGATTTCAAGGTTGACCTAATATATATGAATCAAACAAAGCTAAAATGAAGTAATTAGAGAGATATGTTTTCTTGATAGGATGCAGGAGGGATGTAATTATAATTTGTGTTTGTGATAAGTGGTTGGTTTTGGTCTCTGTTTATATACAAAAAACACTAGCGTTTCTTTGACCAATAGGGTTTCAATATATATAAAAGCATGCAAAAGTTGAAAGAAGAACACAATGAAGAATTCCTGGGTTGACCAAAAATGAAACTTCTTCAATTTTGTCAAATTATGTAACATTTGACAAAAAGGCTGCACCCGTACACGTACGTGTATGCATATGTCAACTATACCCCATTCTATTTATTAGCTTTGTTAATTAAATTGATTTTGCTAATTATCACTTTATATTTATATTTATGGACATAATGATATCTACGCTAACTCGATATAATTTATCCATGTTCGCCTCAAAGTATAGAATCCATCATTACCCCTTCCTATAATCGTCAAATAGTGTAATTTTCTCACTCTTAACTAGTCATTCAACTTCGTCAGTTCTCAAATGTCCATGTCTTGCTTTCTTCCGTATAAATTTAATGCTTATTATATGACAAACTATTTTCTGTTCATACATCATTTCCCCAAAATATTAGCCAAGTAGGGTTCCACTTAGGTTCACTAGTGTT
This sequence comes from Linum lewisii, assembly GCA_034768395.1. Classification (NCBI taxonomy): domain Eukaryota; kingdom Viridiplantae; phylum Streptophyta; class Magnoliopsida; order Malpighiales; family Linaceae; genus Linum; species Linum lewisii. The sequence continues at coordinate 8,361,173 of CM068300.1, forward strand.
GTAGCCAAAATTAGTAATTATTAGGATTGTGTCATGGTTCTGTATGTGAAGTGGATGAAATAGTGTCACGAAATAGACGTTGCGGTCGTGCTTATGACGAATTCCAGAACGAGGACGGAGAGGTGTTTTGCCACTGTCGGATAAAAATCTCTAAGCAACTTTTTCATACAGATGAAAATTCAGATTGTTTCGTTGGATGTCCTTGATATGTGATACTCGAAGGGGGGTCAATTTTCGAGTAATAAACAAATAATCGCGGAAATTCAAGTTGAGCGAACTCAACACCACAAAGATAAATGTAAAGATTTAAGGGCAAGAGAATGACACACGATGTTTTTTAACGTGGTTCGATTCCGATGTGCAGATCTACGTCCACGTCCCGCGATATCGCTTGGGAGACGATGTTATTAAAATAACTGAGCCAACCGAACTCTAGACCAGAGTACGATTGAGACCTCGAAGGTATGTGTGTGTAGCGGATGGTGTAAGAGTGGTTGAGAGCCGATAAAGACAATTATTGATATCCCCGTGGAGTAGAGTTTGGCCTGAAATTTTTCACTGAATAAGTTGCCCAAAATGTTAAAGAATCAGTTGCTTTACTCTAACTCAAACCCATGGTCAAACCACTTGGTTAAAAGAAAGGTTCTTTTTATTTGTTTTAACCTACGGTCTCAATCTGCTCATTCATTTTCCTCTTATCCCAAAGGCCTCGAAAGGAAAGTCTTCTGTTTTGCAGGAACGGAATCGAGAACATCACGGAAGGGAACGAAGCTGCAGAAATCAAGGTAAACCATCAAGAGCAGAAATCAAGCCAATGAGGAGGGAATCAAGAGTTGCGATCAATGTACAAGAAGAAGATAAATAGAAAGGTCATGTGCAGCTCTTTTCAGGCAAAGTGGTTGAGTCTTTACATTCGATTGTCACTCTCAGGGAAGAGAGGTTTTCTATATTGCAGTGTGTAGTATAGGCACAGCAAGACTAGTCTGATAGTCTTGTTAATTGAATTCAATCTAATAATAGTGACTCTCTCGAGCCCGTGCTCGAGACAAGGATGTAGATCAAGCTACGGCTGATCGAACCACGTAAAAAATCCCGTGTCCGTGTCTCTGCTCTTAAATCCCTCAACTCAGCATCACACGACAACTCCAAAGAGAAGCCATTCTCAATTTGAAGTTATTTAATTCGATTTACCGTGGTCTCATTATACGATTACTCATTCTGTGTTTTCGTTTCTTTGGCTTGACCATTAAACAGTCCAAGAACATTGTAACAATTGGTATCAGAGCGTGGCTCTTGATTGAAGCTAATCGCTACCAAGAGACGCTGCTCGAATGGATGGAACTTCAGGACATACACTGGCCTGGAAGGACTGTCCCACTCACGACCACCTTGGTTCGATGGTTCGAACTACCAATTCTGGAAGAATCGTATGCGAGTGTTTTTCCAAGGTATGAAATTTGTTGTTTGGAAAATTGTTGATAAGGGTGGTGTTGATTTAACTGGTGATTATGATCAATGGAATGATGATAGAAAAGCTAAAGCTCAACTGAATACCAAGGCTTTAAATGTTTTATATTGTGCTCTTTGCAATGATGAGTATAATAGGATCAGTGCTTGTGAAACAGCTCATGAGGTCTGGAAAATACTTGAAACTACTCATGAAGGAACATCTCAGGTTAAAGAAACCAAGATTAACATACTCATGCATGAATATGAAATGTTTAAAATGACTCAAACTGAATCTATTTCTAGTATGTATGATAGATTTAATCTTATCGTTACTAAATTAGGACATCTTGGAAGGAAGATAAATAAGACAGACTTGGTGAGAAAAATTTTAAGATCACTTCCTAGGGAATGGATGCCTAAGATTACAGCTATAGAAGAAGCAAAAGATTTGTCTGTTCTTACCATGGGTAATCTAATAGGTTCTTTAATAAGTCATGAGGTAATTCTTAAACGTCTTGAATCTGAAAATGAAGTGACTAAAGATGTTGCCTTTAAATCTGCTGTTAAAGATGTCTCTAGTGATGATGAAAATGATACAGAGATTGCACTTATGACTAAAAAGTTTAGACAATTCCTTAAAAACAAAAGAGATAGGACTAAAACCAGGCTACAAAGTAGTCAATCATCTAAATCACAATCTAGAAACATATGAAGATGATGAAGAGAAGGATGTTATTACTTGCTTTAAGTGTGGTAGGCCAGGTCATATTCGATCTGAATGTCCTAACAAGGGATACGGAAGAGAAAAGGCTATGAAGGTTACATGAAGTGACTCAGAATCAGAGGATGCAGAAACACGTGCATATATGGCTCTTACAGAAGATGATCCAGATGTTGATGAAGAGGTAAATTCCTTCCACCTTTCTGATGATGATGAAGTAATAAATGCCTATTTAAATCTTGTTGATAAAATGTCATTGTTAAAAGAGAAAAACAAGTCATTTAAGAAACAGTTAGAAGAACTAAAACTTGACATTGATATTAAGTATGAATATGTTCTGAGTTTGGAGTTACGGGTTAAAGAACTTAGGAGGCAAATAGGAATCCTTCAAAGACAAAATTATTACTGAAATAAGTATAAAACTCGTTGGTATTCCTTTCGTCCCTACAACCAAGTCAATAATAAGGATTCGTCTTATTTTCCAAAGCATGACAATATCACTTACAATAGAAATAGGTGGTGTTCTTTCTGCTGTAAAATTGGACATAGCAGTAACTCATGCACTTTTTATGAATCAAAAAGGGTACCCAAGCAAATTTGGGTACCTAAAACTCTCACTTCAAATTCATGTGCAAGAGTTTCTTCTTAATACTGAGTGGTATTTGGATAGTGGTTGTTCGAATCACATGACGGGGGAAAAGAGAAATTTCAGCAGCTTTATCAAAATGAAAGGAGGAAAAGTCATCTTTGGGGATAACAATAAATGCCTTATTCTTGGTAAAGGTACAATTGGACATACCTCAGACCCTACTTTTCACAATGTTTTGCTTGTTCAAAATTTAAAACACAACTTACTCTCAATCAATCAATTATGTGGTAATTCGAATAGAGTCATCTTTGAAGCTCAAACTTGCAAAATTGAACGAATCTCAGATTGCAAAGTTCTGTTTACGGGTGATCGAAAGAATAATATCTATGTTATTGACATGAAGAATACTGATGCTTTTCAAGAAAAATGTTTTTCTGCCTTTATTGCATCCCCTGAACTTATTTGGCATAGGAAGTTAGGCCACATTAGTACAAGTCGAATTGCTCAACTTTTCTCAAAACAACTTGTTCGAGGACTTCCTTCTCTCAAATTCTCTAAAGACTATTTTTGTCAAGCTTGTACTAGAGGAAAACAAACCAAAGCCAGCTTCAAATCAGTTTCCTCTATTTCCACATCCTTCCCATTAGAACTGTTACATTTAGACCTTTTTGGTTCAACTAATGTTCGAAGTATTGGAGGAAAATCTTAAGCAATGGTCATTGTAGATGACTATTCCAGGTACACCTAGGTGTTTTTTCTTGCGTCTAAGGATGAAGGCTTCTCCCATTTCAGAACCTTTATCAAACTCATTACTTCTGACTCCATTTCTTCTGTTAAATCTATCAGAACAGATCACGGAGGCGAGTTCACTTCCTCCGTTTTCAAACTGTTTTGTGACAATCATGGGATTCAGCATTTCTTTTATTCCCCACGAACTCCTCAGCAGAATGGAGTCGTTGAGCGTAAGAATCGTGCCCTGTTAGATTTAGGAAGAACTATGCTTCTTGATCATAATACTCCTTCTAGGTTATGGGCTGAGGCAATCGCCACAACTTGCTATATTCTTAATCGAACTCATTATCCGAAAAGGACTTGATAAAACTCCTTATGAACTCTTCAAACAAAAAACCCCAAACCTTAGTTACTTCCATCCATTTGAATGCAATTATTTTGTCCTAAATACCAAAGACAATCTGGGCAAGTTCGATGCCAGATCAAACGAAGCAATTTTTCTTGGCTATTCGCTTCATAGCAAAGCTTATCGTGTCTTCAATCTTTCTACCAAAAAGGTAGAAGAGTCAATTCATGTTGTCTTTAATGATAAAGCAATCTCAACTCAACAAGATTCAGTTGATGATACTGATCCTTTCCTTCAACATGACCTTAGCGAGCTTATATCTAAACTCACCAAGACTCCTGAAAAGGACACTGATACTACTGTTCCTTCTTCCTCAGATCCTTCTATACAAAATTCTCCTTCTCACTCTGACACGGCCCAAGATCTTCCCTCCACAAGTCCTCAAACAAATGACTCTTGCCCTGTTCCTTCTAACTCAGATCCTCGACCACCACCTCATATTCAAAAAAGGCACCCAGCTGATCTCATTATTGGAACTCCAACCTCGCGTCTTGTAACAAGATCTAAGAAGGTTTTGGACTTTCTTTCCACGGAAGAACAAGCACTTCTTTCTCTTACCGAACCCAAATCTGTGAAACAAGCTTACAAGATGACCACTGGATTGCAGCTATGCAAGAGGAGCTTCACCAATTTGAACGGTCCAAGGTTTGGGATCTTGTTCCCGTTCCCCCCCCCCCAATAAAACGGTCATTGGCACGAAATGGGTTTTCTAGAACAAAACAAATGACAAAGGCGAAATTATCCGAAACAAGGCTAGACTTGTGGCCCAGGGATACAATCAGGAAGAGGGAATCGATTTTGAAGAAACCTTTGCTCCAGTAGCACGTATCGAAGTTATTTGGATACTTTGTGCTATTGCTTGTCATCTTAATTTCAAACTCTTCCAAATTGACGTCAAGAGTGCGTTCCTTAATGGATTTATTAAAGAGGAAGTCTATGTTAGACAACCTCCGGTTTTGAAGATACAACTCATCCTACCTGGTGTTACAAACTTCGTAAAGCTCTGTACGGTCTCCGCCAAACACCAAGAGCCTGGTATGATCGACTTTCTACCTTTCTGCTGACCAAGGGCTATAAACGAGGTCAAGTTGATAATACCATGTTCATCAAAGGTTCTAAATCTGACATTCTTATTATTCAGATTTACGTTGATGATATTGTCTTCGGTTCACCAAATGAGTCCTTGTGTCAAGAATTTTCTAATCTTATGACAAGCTCTTTTAAAATGAGTATGATTGGAGAACTCAAGTTCTTTCTTGGTTTACAAATTAATCAAACCCCTTCTGGCACCTTCATTCACCAAACAAAACAAAGTACACCAAATCCATTCTTACGAAATTCGGCCTTGCTTCCTGTAAGATCGTAGCTACTCCAATGGCTACCTCTTTAAAACTCACAACCAATGATGATGAAGAGGCTGCTGATGCTACTCATTTTCGAGCCTTGATAGGTTCTCTTCTCTATCTCACAGCCAGTCGACCTGATATTCTTCATAGTGTTTGCCTTTGTGCTAGGTTTCAGTCCAATCCTAAAGCTAGTCATCTCATTGCTCTCAAACGCATTCTTCGTTACTTAGCGGGTACGAGCAACTTTGGTCTTTGGTATCCTGCATCAGAATCCTTTGACCTCATCGGCTATAGTGATTCTGACTTTGCGGGGTGCACAATAGATCGCAAAAGTACAACAAGCACATGCCAATTTCTTGGTCCTGCATTAGTCTCATGGGCTAGTAAAAAGCAGAATGCCATTGCTCTTTCCACAGCTGAAGCTGAATATGAATATGTTGCTGCAGGGCATTGCTGTACTCAGCTCCTCTGGATTCGATCTCAACTCCTTGATTATCATCTTACCCTTCCAGCTACTCCTCTCTTGTGTGATAATACGAGTGCAATCAATATGTCCAAAAATCTGATTCACCATTCTCGTACAAATTCATATTGATATCAAATACCACTTCCTACGAGACCTTGTACTCCAAAATGTTATTGACATTAAATTCATCTCTACACATGATCAGCTGGCCGATCTGTTTACCAAACTGATGACGTTAGATTTACCGCGTTTATCTCGCCACATTTGAACGACATTCCTCTTGTTTGACTCTGAATTGTGATGAACTTGAATGATTTTATTGTAAAATATGTTTGATTCCCCGTTGGCCCTCTTTTGGGTTGTTTGACGTGTTTTCAAGTTATTTTGATGAGATTTCAGGATTTCACATCGTAGAAGACTTTTTTATGAGCTTGGCGGTTCAAAGGGGATCAATTCGGAGCACAAATGAGGTTGGAATTGCCGAAAGAAGTTCGGAGCAAGAAGCAGCATCAAAAAGTGCGCATTTTAAGGACAAAAGTGCGCCAGCGCACTTTACAATTATTTTGGCAAACTTTCGGCGGAATATTCAAAAAGTGCGCCTTTTAGGGGTCAATGTGCGCCGGCGCACTTTTTGACCCGCCAGGCGCACTTTTGGCCATTTTTCAGCACTTCGACGGAAATTGGGTTTTTAACCCAATTTCGAGGAGAGAGAAGATACACATCATTTTCTGCAATTCTCTACTTTTTCTCTGACGAACCAGACACTCTCGGAGGTGAAGACGGAGCTTTGGAGATGCGATTGAGCGAGGATTAGCGAGGATTGACTCAGGAGCTTCAAGGATTCAACAAGATTAGGTTTTCTCGGAGTAAGATGTCTTCTTCTCCGGTTTTCTTCTTCTTTGTTTCTGAGATTTCTTTTGTAACGATGTCTGGCTAAACCTCTAGGGTTTTTTAGATTAGATGAAGCGTTAGATAGGATTTTGTATGGATGATTTCGGGTTTCTAACCCGTTTATGTTAATCGATGATCTTTCAGACTTAGATGCGATTTCTCCTAAACCCTAATTTAAGCTTTTTGATTCTGGCAACTTGATCAATTATTAGTTTCTGAGTTTATCTTTGAATTGCGGGTCTGACCATGAACGCACATCATTCTAGAGTTTAGGAGGTCGTTAGGTTCTCCAATAGCTTGACCATAGGATTGTCAGAACCTAATCTCTTTGCATGATTTTGTTGCATTTCACTGTTCTTGATCGTTCTTGAATTCTTGCAAGTTAGCTTGACCATAGGAGCTTGTAGGTTTGATAGAATAGAATCTCTACGGCCTGACCATGGAGTAGAGATTACAAAAGGATTTGTCGAGTCGTCTAGTCTGTTGAATTTCGTCGATTGCATAGTTTCATCCATCTAAACCGAACTAGCGTGGATTCGAGTCTGAACAACCGCCTTAGTCTATCTCTGAAAAACCCCAATCTGTTTTAATTGTTTTGTTTGATTTCAATTGCATTCTTAGTTAATTTCATTCACAACCAATTCTCAAACCAAACGAAACCTCGATTAGCTTTAACACACTGTTCTGAGTAATAGATAAAGGAAGACCCTTGGGAAGTAACGATCTCTTTGGAGCAATCCATTGAGTAAAACTTTGTGTGCATTAATTTGCGCATCACAAACCTTTAAAATCAGATCAGTTCATTCGCCTTAGACAAGATCTGGGAATCGTCTCTGAATCCGACTTACCAAGTTAAGTTCATTGCATTTTTCTCCTTCTCGATTCCCTTTCCTAGTTTTTATGTTATTTGATTTGATCAGACTTTCCATTTTTTTTAAACCTGCCGATTCCTTTTCCTTTCCTGCTGCATAGTTTCAACTATTTAAATCTTCTCTTGTTCCTGTTCAGCTTCATACCCATCCTCAATCCTCTTCTCTCACCTTTTCATAATGGACGGACACCTACTCACAACCCACATCAATGGCCTCACTCACCATTCTGATGAAGACCGTGTTCGTTATAACACAATCTTCCGTTCCAAACCACTCACACCAACCTTCTGACACTTTCCTGAAGCATATCTCAAGTACGGGATTGCTATTTATGACCTGCTCTACAATCTCGGGTGGTCTTCCTCTATTTCAAGCTTTCCCACTCTCCCTCAACCAGAGCCGGTTCGCATCTTCTACAGCAATCTCTGCCTGATCAGTAACTCACTGTTTCGTCTGGAAACTCAAGTCTTTGGTCATCGCATCACCATCACTCCTGCTCTCATTGCAACTGTCCTTTCCTCGCACACGTATGGTCTCTCTATCCATAACTATCCCATGCTAGTGAACACTGGTTTTGATCTTCTGAGAGCGCTCCAGGCGCTTCACATCCCCCTTTCAACTCTTTCCAGCCCTCTGTCAATTACATGTTTCCCTCCCAGGTTACGTGTTCTTCATTTTTTCATCACTCGTCATTTCATCCCTCGTACCTTTGACCAAGATCTTCTTTATCCTATTGATATTTGGGTTCTTTACCATGCCGTTGTGACTCAGCATCCATTAAGCCTTCCTCACTTCTTTATGCAAACCTTACTTGATGCTGCTCAACCTGATTACCCCAGAAAACTCCCTCTTGGAAGCTTCATTACAGCCCTGCTTCTGAAACTTAAAGTTGATCTCGAGTTCACTCTCACATACTCTGTTGTTCATTACCTCCGTCCTCAACATGTCCTCAGAAAAGTTGGCATCCACGGTGCACCCCAACGAAGAAAGCTGGACATCTCCACAGGGGGAGAAGGTCCGAAAGGGATTTCCTTTTGCTGCTCAAAAGGAGAAATAAGCATCAAGCTACGACTCCTAGCTAAATCAATCAAAGAAAATGGTGACTGGAATCTGCCTGACGCCTTGAGCTCTGAATTCACGCTTCAATGAAGCATTGAGGAGTTCGTAAAAGCCCTTAAATATAGAGGTGATTGGGAAAAGGAGAACATCTCCGAAATGAAGCTCGGAAACACGTCTGAAGCTGCTGATATTAAACAGATCATCTGGGAGATGTATGAAAAGAAGCCAGAGAGAGACGATTGCTCGGACTATGAAAGTGATCATGATGTTAACTTCTGAATACTGGATTGTCATTCTCTTATTTCCGTGTTTTGCTGTTTAGATTGTCTGGTCACAACTGTTTTGTGTTTCTTGGTTGAACTTCTGTTTGTTTTTTAAATTTGTTGTTGGTTTCTTCAGATGAGTTGTTCTGGTTTTTAATAAAGACTGAACTAGGCAGATTTCCTAGCACCTCCTTTGCGTTCTTGTTTGATGTGTGGTGATATCCAGCTTAGGGGGAGATTGTTAAAGAATCACTTGTTTTACTCTAACTCAAACCCATGGTCAAACCATTTGGTTAAAAGAAAGGTTCTTTTTATTTGTTTTAACCTACGGTCTCAATCTGCTCATTCATTTTCCTCTTATCCCAAAGGCCTCGAAAGGAAAGTCTTCTGTTTTGCAGGAACGAAATCGACGAACATCACGGAAGGGAACGAAGCTGCAGAAATCAAGGTAAACCATCAAGAGCAGAAATCAAGCCAATGAGGAGGGAATCAAGAGCTGCGATCAATGTACAAGAAGAAGATAAATAGAAAGGTCATGTGCAGCTCTTTTCAGGCAAAGTGGTTGAGTCTTTGCATTCGATTGTCACTCTCAGGGAAGGTTTTCTATATTGCAGTGTGTAGTATAGGCAGAGCAAGACTAGTCTGATAGTCTTGTTAATTGAATTCAATCTAATAATAGTGCTCTCTCGAGCCCGTGCTCGAGACGTGGATGTAGATCAAGGTACGACTGATCGAACCACGTAAAAAATCCCGTGTCCGTGTCTCTGCTCTTAAATCCCTCAACTCAGTATCACACGACAACTCCAAAGAGAAGCCATTCTCAATTTGAAGTTATTTAATTCGATTTACCGTGGTCTTATTATAGGATTACTCATTCTGTGTTTTCGTTTCTTTGGCTTGACCATTAAACAGTCCAAGAACATTGTAACACAAAATTCCATATAAACAGAGTTGTCGAGTAGTTTTGGAAACACTAAGTAGGTTTTTGGTGAGTTGGGAACAATAAATACACTAGGAGCTTGTAAATCATGCAACGAAACTGAACTAATGCGAGAAATGGTTAAGGAGTTACTGTTGCTGACTTGTAGTTTGTCGATACTAGTGTAGTCGCCAATCAAGGTGTCTAAAATCCAGAGTGACATGATTGGCAGTTCCAATATCAAAATACCAAGTAGGATCGACAACAGAAGACATGGAGATGTGGTGTGTATGGTCATGTGTGGGTATGATTGGGCTAGGTTGAGCAGGTTTATTAGGTCGGGTCATAATATGGTACATTAATCATTTTAGATGAATTGTCTTTGAGTTGTGTTTTTAACGAGTAATAGATTGAGTGATTTGATACCTATGAGAGGAATTCAACAACCATTTAAGTTAATAGATTATTAGAAAGACTCTTTAGATTGGATTATAATATATAGTGTAGTATTTCCTATTTGGAGCTTATTTTATACAATCAAGTAACATTAAAAATTATACTTTGATTACACCTTTATGGTGAAAACTTTGGTGACGTGCGTAATCGTTTACGCCGCCACGTGTCACTGTTTTATTGGTGTGCCATCCTAGGCAAATCCTACATCGATAAAGGACAGGAGAGATCCATGGGTTATGATTTGCTGGAATCCAGCAGCCTCTGATTGGGTCACGATAAACACAGATGGGTCGGTCCTTGGTAATTCCAACAGGGAAGCCGCGGGTGGCACTATCCGAGATCACCTTCGCACGCCGATCGCTACCTTTAGCTCTAATCTGGGGACCTGCACTATAATGCGCACGGAGTTGCGGGCAACAGAGATGGGTTTCACGATTTTTTGGGACCTGGGGTTGAGGAAGGTTCAATTACAGATGGAATCTCTTACAGCTGTTGATGTATCAATGGAGAAACAGCTGAGAACCTTCGGCATGTGAGGACCCTCCACAACATCGAGGAACTCCGTCGCAAGAATTGGGAAACCTCAGTGTCCCACATTTTTAGAGAAGGCAATGCTGTTGCCGACCTCCTTGCCCACCATGGGCACTTTCTTGATTTTGGTATTCGTACTGATTGTATTTACCCTATTGAGGTTCACTCCGCCATTTGGAACGATTCATGTGCGATTTGAATAATTAAGGGTGCTTGCACCCATCTTTCTACTAAAAAAAATATTTTTGATATTAGATTAATTAGTAGAAGGTGATGACTAACGACAAGCTAAGCTTCTTCAGAACTGGGTTATGGCTGTCTTGCCAACTCACTCACCTCCATTACTGTTGCTTTCTTGCTCATATATGATCTTGAAAGGACAACTTTCGTCTTAGTATCCAGTACACACTTACAACCCTCAACTTTCGCTAGAAGCTCGTCGTCGACTCGTTCTTCTGGGTTTGGTGAATTTGTGAGGAGGAGAAGTAGTAGATCATGTGTCAAATTAGAAGTCGAGAATGGGACAGATAGATGGCGAGGTTTTACTGTTAGTACCGGTGTATACCTTCAACACAAGATCAATGGTTAGAACGAAATCATGAATATGAAATCAAATGCAAAGATAATGCAACAAATCCGAGCCAACCGAATTCACGGTTTCTCCTTAAGGAACGTTATTCCCCTCACGGTACCCAAGGTTACGGAATCATTCCTCCCAGGATAGAACGGATTTACCTCATTGGTGTAGCGGTACTTCAAACCCCAATGAACGACGAACGCAACAACACGGTGCGAACCACACGACTCGACAATGCAATTTTCTCTTTGAAAAACCGATGCAAAAACTATGTTTAAAAACCTCATCTCCAAATTTTCGTAAAACCTTCTCTCGAAGCATCTCTTCAATTGAAGGAGGAGGGCTGAATTTATAGGACATGGAAGGGTGTTACCCGAAGAGTCACGATGGTTCATGAAAGAACACACTCCTTCGTTTGAATTGAATTGAAAGAACCAAACCGGTTCAACCATCGGTTTTGGTTAATTCACATTCAAATCAAACCGGTTGGATTTTACCCCTTCACCTTCCTTCCATCATTTCCATTCACACCACTCAACCCCAACAATCCCCCACATGAATGGAGAATGCTAAGTTTGAAAACTATACAGAAAACTGTGTGATTCACAACTAAGACTTAGCCGCATCTGAATAAGTAGGTTTCCTTTAAACTTTTCATAGTGAACATACATCGAGTATACTCGTCCATCGGTAGATTTGATATCTTTGAACCGTAGACTTTTTGTGTATACTAAGACAACGTATGTCACACGACTAACCTTATCCGGTTATTGGCTCTCACTGTTGTGTTCGTTTTAGCCATGAACACCACCTGGTTTCATGAGTGCGTAGAGAACTTGGCCGTCATTAGTTCTCCTTGAAGCGGCTCTCACTTCACAAAATACACTATTTGATCAGCTCGTCGTCAAACTTAGAAACCATTAAAAACCTTTCTTTACAGGTTTACCCTTGATTATTAAACATTGTCTCATCATGAGAATGAGTTTGAGAATTTTGACAATGTCGGGCCATCAAGCACAACTTTGTTTTCTCCTTGAACCTAGATCTTGGGATCTCCAGTCAACTAGGTAGAGTTTCTATCATGTTGATTATGTCCTTGGCCATAATCTCATTCTCCTCGATGAATAATTAACCTCTACATAGGCGCCTCACGTTTGTTATCATTTGATCTTCTACGATCAACTTAGATAACTTTAGTAGAGATTATTCATTTTAACAAAATGACACATCTATGACACATGCAATACATGTGACATGATGTTCCATGTGCATGTGACGAGATTTCCATTTATTCCAAGCGAAACAGCTGTAGAAAACTTCCAAGTACTTTCACGTACTTCTTCTCCCCCACCAACCATAAACACATATCCACACGTGGAATTGTTTAATGGTTGAACTACAGGTCTAGGAAACTCGACACTTTGCTAGCCAATACACACCATGTGTATTTTCCTTGCCTGTACTTATTGTCCTTATCTAGGAACAATAAGGTTTTCAAGTATACCCCCACATTTCGACTATTTTCATAGTCATTATGACATAAAAACATGTCTTGACAATATGGGAAACATGTGTCTATATACGTTCTGCACAAGTATATGACTTAGTGTTGCTCTCGTTTTAGAAGAATGAACATACATATCTTCTTGAGAGACTTCAGGCTCGTTTCCCAACCAGCTTCTTACACGAAGAACCATTACTCGGGGTATTACCACAATCACTAAAACACATATAGTGATTTTACGTAATAGTTATGAAATTATACAAGTGAATACATAAATCCACATAACTTCATAAAACAAAATACATATATATATATTCTTAATATATATACACACATATCAACTCCTAAAAGGAGGATATATGCTAATCATTAGGATCTTCGGTATCATCCAAGCACATCGAAGTCTGAATTAGAATGATCATAATTATGATCATTATCCTTGTGAAAGACAGTTGAATCCATGAAGTACCAATCATCACCTTACCAACAACCATGCATTCGGTGGAGAGTCTCCACCAAAGTCCGACATGGACCACTTACCAAGAGAACAAAAATTCTCCATGTAAGGCGAGCACTTGAAATGCATAGGTGAACACCAATTGATGGCATCGTCGTTGGAAAGACGGATCAGTATGGGTGGGTCAATATCTATGACCTCCACATCAGATTCAATGTTAATCACCGCTACGACCTCGTCGTCAACATCAGACGATATATTGATGACTACAACGCCACCATCGTCACTACTCCACATAAGTGGAACCACAAGGTCAACGTCCGTAGACATCTTCCAATCATTGGTCATAACAATCGCAAAGATTTATTTGCACATAAATCCATGTGTTAACTTTTCCAATGAAAAACTTGTTTAACCAAACCACACACTACAAAAAAACAGCTGTTTGGCGTCGGTCATACACGCGTTTTAGCGTCGGTCATGACCGACGCTAAAATAAAAAGCGTCGGTCGGTTGATGACGCTAAAATTTAGCGTTGGTCGTTTGGTCAGCCGACGCTAAACCGCGTGCCAACCGACGCTATAGTGTATCGGTCGAACCACCAACCGACTCAGTGGTTAGACAATAGCGTCGGTCGATTTGTGTAACAGACGCTAAGTTGTTTAACCGACGCTAAAACGCGGGTGTCTGGTCAACCACGCGTTGACCTGCATTATCATTTAGCGTCAAACAAATTATAACTGATCATAGTGAAAACATACATATTACTAGGAATTAGATTAATCTTGACAACATACATATTACTATACAAGTTTAATCATTTTTATGAGACATGCATATTACAATCAATTAATTTACGTGTAAAAAAAAAGACAACAAATGCATACCTTACACCGCGGTGAGTGACAAAAAGGCAGAAGACAGAACCACGAGAAAATAACTACTCGATACGGGCACTGAGAAAATAACCACAACATGTACAATTAGAACTAATCAGAATAACTATTTCAATCCACAACAAGGCTAATGACACATACAATCTAGAAACTAAACGAAATTTAAATTAAAATATACAATTCAATACTATTCTAGGAGTCACAACAATTTCAATTCACTACAATTCTAATTCTCTACAATCCTAATAATCAGAACATATACAATTATAATTCTCTACAAAATAAACAAAATTTAAATTACAATCTAAAAATTAAATAACTTACACCGAAACACATGAGGAAATGTCAAGGAAGCACGGTGATGAGAACAACGTCACGGCAGCTCCTAGCTCGAATGCTGGCAATTTCAGAGGATTTCAGAGGATTTGGGAGTTGAGAGAATTTCAAACTTTGGGGAGGAGTTGCATACTGATTTCTGGCGTCTGGGGGGGTTTATATGTTCGCGGTTTAGCGTCGGTCGATGACCGACGCTAAAACGCGTGTTAACCGACGTTAATTACACGCGTTTTAGCGTCGGTCATCGACCGGCGCTAAACTGTTTCTTCTGACCTACGCTGAGCAAACCATCCAGTCAACCAGAAAATCAAACCATGAACGGCTTATAGCGTTGGTTGACGCGCTCATTTTAGCGTCGGTCGACTATCAACCGACGCTAAAACGCGAAGTCAACTACTTAGCGTCGGTTGTTGACCGACCGACGCTATTTTGCTACGTTTCAACCGACGCCAAACAGCTTTTTTTTGTAGTGACAAACTCAAAATGTGATTTGTACACAAAACTTGACCATTATGTCGAACCAGTGTTCATGAACAATGTTTCGGTCTGATTTAACCATGTTAAATCAACAACTGTTAGTATTGTGTCTAATATAGTGAGTAGAAAACCACAAAGGCTTTAATCTCGGGTGAGTAGAGAGTCACTAAAACTCTAGTCTCGGGTGAGTAGAGAGTTACAAAAACTCTAATCTCGGGTGAGTAGAGAGTCTCGAAAACTCTAATCTCAAGTAGGAGTAGAAATCCGTAGATTTAGTCTCCAACAAATTATACAAATTGAATATTTGTATAAATAACAAATGCTAAACATGTTAACCTTGTTGCTACTGAGAGTAAATAACATGGGATACCACTTATGTTTTGAATTGGTTTCATATAAACCACTTATGTTTTATTTTCACATCATATGACATTTAAGTATGTTTAAGGTTTCATATTAAGGACTTTGATCCTAATCAGCAATCTAATTGAATATTTTGTTATTATATTTTGCCACATATGCTGCCATGTAATCAAACTGATTAACTCTATTAGGTTTACTAACCAACCCGGTTCATTAACGCCTATTTTTTTCCATATACGCTACCATTGACCATTCCTCTCAACTTCTATTTTTCTTCAGCAACTCTTCTCCACCTTACAATTCCTCTTTTCCATATTCAATAGCAGCAATGCTCAACACTCCTTTTCCTCTACTATCTTCTGAGTTGTTGTTGCTTCATTAATCCTTTTCATTCTTCTTTGTATGAAACTTGTAGAGATTTGTGTAATGTAAGCATGAATCTCATTCTTGACAAATAGTATATTGCAGAGATTTTATCATTCAAAAACTATCATTACTGCATAGTTTACAGCCACTATCTCACACTGCATAAACCATCACAAAAACCACCAATCTCACAAAAACCAATATGCAACCTCACAAAAATCATTTGTAACCACAAAATCTTAAAACCAGCTATAATGCCACAAAAATCATCACGTTTGATCCAACTTTCATTGCAGCAAGCATTTACTCAGTCTGTCCAACGCTTCCTCCTTTTCCTCTAAGTGGTTTGTATGGTTTTGGTCGCCCAACAGCACTATGTGGATGAATTTGACTGTTTCCCTATGATTATATGTAATATAAGCAAATATCAATAAATAGATCTTTAAACATATATGGAGAATTCGTAGATAGAAACGACTTACATCAAGCCCCCATTGTAAGACATAACTCGTTGCAGCAGATTATGCTGGTCTGTTTTCTCCCCTTTCATCAATTGGTGTGCTTGCGATATGAGAATTTTCCTATCCATTTCAAATAAAGACAACTTATAAAGACTCGGATAACATAGTATGAGTTATTAGGTATCATTACAATATTAACTTACATGGATAGTCTCTATATCAGTAGTGCATGAAGATTGTTCCTTCTTATGATGAGATTTGTTGTGTCCCGTCTTGCGGCAAACTGAACACTTTTGTTTTTCCCCCCTTCGACTAACCCTCCCATTAGTTTCCTTGTACTTCCGTCGTTGACTTGATCTATCTGAATTTTCTTCTGGGCCTTTCATGCGTTTAGTCTTGCGCCTACCTCTCTTTGCCTTAGTATCCAATACCACATGCGGTGGTAAAATTGGCCCTCTTATACTTGGCAACCATGATTCATGCCCTACCACGGGACTTACATTGAATCCATAAGCACTAATGTACTTAGTCACCTCATAGCACTCATCCACGTAGATTTCAGGAAATTGGTGCAAGAAGTAGATACAACTCACAGCATGATAGCAAGGAATCCCAGTTAAATCCCATTTACGACAAGTACATGTATGATTATTCAAATCAACAACCATTTGTTTGTCATCAAACCTAACCTCGAAGCTCATTGCTCCATTTGGAATTGCTTGACAACTCATGCTTTTTATCTTTGCAACATCTAATTTCTTTTGAATTCTAGGGCAAAGCTTTCCGGCAAAGTTGTCTTCAGCAAATTTCTTTTTCTTCCAAAATCTCTCCATTAGTTGACATCGTATTGTTTCCAACATGCTTATGATGGGTTTGCATCTAGCTTCTAAGATGCACTTATTCCACGATTCACAATGATTGTTTAGGAGCAAATCAGACAAGCAAAAAGTTTGAAACTCGCACCTTGTCCATTGTGACAATGGTTTATCTGCCAACCAATTATAAGCTTCAAGGTTGCACTTTTTCAACTCCTCCATCCACCTTTTAAACTCAGCTTGATAAGTTGATCTAGCTGCATTCCACAATAGATCTTTAGTTTTCTGATTACCTCCTAAAGCCCTTTGTAGATTTGTCCATAAGTGACGAGCACAACATCGATGCTCAGCATATGGTACCACTGCTGTCAATGCATTAAGCAAGCCCTACATTTACACAATAGAATGTCAATATAAATTTAATGGAAAGGAAACTAACAAGATAAAATATAAATATGCTTACCGGAAAGTTATTACATTTTGTTTGTCGGACATGAACGTCCATCAGCCATTGTTTTCTTCAATGCCTATATCCCTACAGAGATATTGTAAAAACCAAGTCCAATTGTCCCCATTTTCAATACCAACCACTGCATATGCAATTGGAAATATTTCATCGTTACCGTCGATTCCGACTGCTGAAAGTAGTTGTCCACCATGCAAGGTTTTCAGAAAGTAGCCATCTAGACAAACTCCCTTTCTGCAACCAGCTAAGAAACCATCCCTGCAAGCTGCCAGGCAACAGTAAATTCTTTTAAACACTCCATATTCATTAGTCTCAACGAATACTGATGATTCAATGTTCGATCGTCGTAGTTCGCCACAATATTCACGCAACTTCTTATATTGCTCCTCTGCACTACCTCTCACAAGTTTCAAAGCTTCATTCTTTACGTGCCAGGCCTTGGTCTTTGATATATTCCAAAGAAAATCTTCTTTTACCATTTGTCGGACTGAACCGATACTCAATTTCGGATCAACTTGAAACCTATGTTGATACTTCTTTGCGATATAGTGATAATCACCAAACTTATTTTCAAATTTTAGGATACAACCTTCATGCTTCAACTCACAACTTCGAATTTGGACTGCGTTGCCATCATTAGACTTCGCAGCCCAAATGTTAAACTTACATGGAGGTCTGCAAACAACTTGAACTCGTCTGGTATCGCTGTGCTTGAACTTGATAGGTTGCATATTCACTATTGAATAATTCTTAACAGCCTCCTTGAATGTCTTGAAGTCGGGAAATAATTGGCCTTTGCAAAACTTTGGATTGTTCATCTCCATAACTCCATCAAACTGTTTAAACTTTGCTTGTTCTTTTTTACCTTCTTCATCAGTAGAGTATATTGACTCTAAATCACCTTCAGACTCTATATAATCACTGTCTGCATCTCCCACATAATTGGTATCTATTCGAAATGGTTGTCTCTCAACCTCTACATCATCCTCCACATTATCATATTCATCAGAAGCTTCATTCTCTAAGTCATGAAACACATTCTGATCATCTTCTGAATCTAACTCATTGACGTAGTGCATTGCCTTTGTGATTGTATCATTCCCCCCTACAAGTTACAACCACAAGTAAGGATATCCAAACTGAGAAATCAAACAAGAACATCAAATTAGACATCATTAAGATGCATATAAATGATTAGTACAGGTGCAGCCTATGATAACACCAGCAATAACAACACAAACGTTCAAACCAATTACTGAGAATGGAAAATAGGAACTAATCTCTAAAAGCTTCACAGTTGCTGATGATATTGATAACTTAACAAGTTAACCACCACCAATATCTCTAAAGACTAAAAGAAGAAAGCAAAACCCTTTAATCTAAAGCTTCAATCCAATAAAGGGTATGAAAAGGATCTGCATTCAATCAAATAAACCCCATTTATTAAGGTTGTTCAAGGTTGAATGGTACAGCTGATACAAGAGTCAATTTTGTACCACAACACAAACATGATTGGCTGATAAGTTAGTTTATTCTATTATATTTCGATGAAGAAAACAAGATGTCAATCACTCGCAATATAGGATGGAAACAATGAAACTTACCAGGAGGTTCACCGTGAATACGATCATTGTTTATGTTAGCTTCAGCCATTACGTCACAGCAAACCAGGAATCTTCCGATTTCTACATGTTGAAACAGAGCAGGACTCTGTTGAATCAGATGGTTTTAAAAAACAGAATGCTGAATCTGAAGGTTGAAAAACAAACCCGATTGGTGCTCTATCAATCAGCTCGGTAGACTTGAAAAACAAAAGTTCATACGTTTGAACTGAACTTTTTCTTGGTGTTGTACTCTTGTTCGTTGTTCTCAACTGAACAAATAGAGATAAAAGTCTCTTTGTCTTCCTCTGCTCAATTTCTGTATTTACATGTAAGAGAAAGGTAATTAATAATTATTTATTACTCTCCCGCTAACCAAGTCCTAACAATAAACCGGGTTGGTTAGTAAACCTAATAGAGTTAATCAGTTTGATTACATGGCAGCATATGTGGCAAAATATAATAATAAAATATTCAATTAGATTGCTGATTAGGATCAAAGTGCTTAATATGAAACCTTAAACGTACTTAAATGTCATTTGATGTGAAAATAAAACATAAGTGGTTTATATGAAACCAATTCAAAACGTAAGTGGTATCCCAGGTTATTTACTCTTGCTACTGAACATGAAGACATGAACACACAAATATGTTTGAATCACAGCAAAAAAATGTACTAGATACTTTGAGCAATGAATGTATTTCAGGGTACTTTCAAAATATGAAAATATGACGTGGATCGCTATAAATAAATAATAATATCTTTTTCAGTTTTTTTTACACTATATTTTTATATTTTTTACTTTTCTTTAACGGGACCCCACTTAGCTTAATTTCTGGCTCCGCCAATGCTTATTAACCAAAACCAAAACCTGTCAATCTGTCATTCTTCAGAATATCAAATCTGAAATAAAGTCCACTGCATTATGAGAAATGAAACTGGGAAGCACAAACCGGTTATCATCCATGATCCACCGTAAAAAAAATACAATGTGACATGACCAAGATGCAAGGAACTAATAAAGCAGTAGGCCCTTACACGTGAAACCAACGTACCGGCCAACAGAGTCAAGATGTGGATGAGAAGAATATCCAAATGATCAATCGCGGTATACACAAACCAAAAATAACGTTCCTTAAGATTATTAGTACCGGTGTATACCTTCAACACAAGATCAATGGTTAGAACGAAATCATGAATATGAAATCAAATGCAAAGATAATGCAACAAATCCGAGCCAACCAAATTCATGATTTCTCCTTAAGGAACGTTATTCCCCTCACGGTACCCAAGGTTACGGAATCATTCCTCCCAAGATAGAACGGATTTACCTCATTGGTGTAGCGGTACTTCAAACCCTAATGAACGACGAATGCAACAACACGGTGCGAACCACACGACTCGACAATGCAATTTTCTCTTTGAAAAACCAATGCAAAAACTATGTTTAAAAACCTCATCTCCAAATTTTCGTAAAACCTTCTCTCGAAGCATCTCTTCAATTGAAGGAGGAGGGCTGAATTTATAGGACATGGAAGGGTGTTACCCGAAGAGTCACGATGGTTCATGAAAGAACACACCCCTTCGTTTGAATTGAATTGAAAGAACCAAACCGGTTCAACCATCAGTTTTGGTTAATTCACATTCAAATCAAACCGGTTGGATTTTACCCCTTCACCTTCCTTCCATCATTTCCATTCACACCACTCAACCCCAACATTTACTTTACTGATCAATTCCACAACAAGGATTTTGCTGAGAAGAAGAAGAGTAAGGGAGGTGGGTCAGCCGAGTGAATCATATTGCTACTCTGGGATATCGGTATCCTATCACAACAACGATTTTTTGAATAATAGTTCCAGCATAGCATGTAAAGACTTTTTTATTTTTTATTAACACCGTGAAGATTAAATCATGTTTTACTTAATAGATGATCATATGATGTAATATAGTTTCAGTGAGGACTAAAATTATAATTTTTCACTTTAATTTATCTGACAATAACACAGTAACACGTTTCAACGTCACCGATTATGCGCGTCACCGGAGTGTTCACCACACCTTTATTTATTTAAAGTTTATTTTATATAAATCAAGTGAAAAATACACCATTATCAAGTTCACTACATACTTATTTGGGTTTTTTTTCTCAAGATTAAAAAATATAACGAAAATATTTTCAAAAAAATTTGAGGGTTATATATTGTAATTCTTTATCTTTTTTTACATGTACTAACAAAAACATGGAACCGGATCACGTCCAAGAGAATATGGGTTTGGAAAGTTCCAAACCCATCCTCAACAATTAGATCTAGTTTGACCATTTGACTAATCTAATGATCCAGATTTGTTAGGGGCATTTAAGACTTTACACAAATAATTAAATTATTATATTTAATTTAAATATTATATTATTATATTTTTATATTAAATATTATATGTTTATGTCAATCGGCAACATACAGTCGCCGACTGCCACCGCGTCCGTCGGCGACCGGCGTCGGCCACTTTTCCTGCGACCGGCGCCGGCCACTTTTCCGGCGACTTTTCCGATGACTTTTCGTGAAATTTTTTGGTGACTTTTTCGGCGACCAATCAAACTCCGGTGACTTTTCTGACGACATCTAGTTAACTTGAATTTTTACAGTTAACTAGTTAGTTAACATTTTTTCCAGTGATTTCGCCGGAAACCGAACAAACTCCGGTGAATTTTCCGGCGAGGACAAGTTAACTAGTTAACCTGATTTTTACTAATAACTTGCTAACGATATTTTTTTATTGATAACTTGTTAACTAGTTAACCTGAGTTTTTATAGTTAACTAGTTATCAACAGATAACTCTAGTTAACATGTTATCCAATCGAGGTAACTAGTTACCAAGTTGTTTCCTAGTTAACTTATCTACTTATAAGCAGATAACTAGTTAACTTATTTAACATCATGATTTATCGAGTTAACAAGTTAACCGATCAAGTTAACTAATTATCTTCTCGAGTTAACTAGTTAACAATATTTTTGTATTAATAACTAGTTAACTAGTTAACCTGAGTTTTTACAGTTAACTAGTTATCAGCAGATAACTAGTTAACATGTTATTTTGTTGATAACTAGTTAACGAATTACCATGATTAGTTAATTGAATTGTTTGTTAACTAGTTATGTTATTTTTAATTAGTTAACTAGTTAACATAATGATTTAGATAACGAGTTAACTAGTTAACCAATCGAGTTAACTAGTTAACAAGGGGTATTTAACTAGTTAACATCATGATTGAGTAACTAGTTAATGAGATTATTAGTTAACTAGTTATCTAATCGAGTTAACTAGTTACCGAATGGAGTTAACTAGTTAACCAATCGAGTTAACTAGTTACCCAATCAAGTTAACTAGATAACTAGTTAACTAGATAACTTATCGAACATCCGCTCCACATTTTCGATCTCCCCTGTTTGAAATAAGGGAATCAGAAACAACTTCGTTGTTTGAAGATTTCCGATTCAAGCCACAAAACTAGTTAACTAATTATACGAACTAGTTAACACGTTATTGGACAATCGGTTTATATAGTTCAAATATTATTCCAACAATGTCAACAACATAAAAAATAGTGACTGGAACTATAATTAATAATACTAAAAAATCAAAATATCTATAACTTAAAATACAGTGACTAAATTGTAATTTTTAATAATTATTAAAAACCTAATTCTAAGCTTCAGCAAGTCGGCGCCGCTACCGTCGACCAATAGCTCTGCCTCACTCCGTCGGCCTCCAAGCTCCGCTACACTCCGCCGACCTCCAATTTCCGATTCGCCGGCCTCCAAGCTCTCCCTCCATTGATTCTCCGACCACCAAGCTTTCCCTCCATTGATTCGTCGGCCACCGTCGCATCTGCTTTGTCTCGAATACTCCACATCCGCAGCTCCGACTCCGGAACTGCTATGCCTCCACTGCCTCGCCGGCGCTATGCCAAGGTGTGGTTATCAGCCGATTAAAGGTTGGCCGACGGTGGGAAGAGGGATTATTTGCGGCAGGATTCGGTTTGTGAACGGGAAGAAGGGCAAAGTCGGAGATAGATTAGGTTTTATTTCATTTTCCCTAAATGGCCGAAATGCCCCTCCGAATTTGGGTTTGGAATTGTTACAGGATTAAAATCCTGGACGCAGATCCTTTGCCCAAAAGCATAAATACAAGTTAATTTTATAATGTATTAGTGAATTTATTTATAATAAAATTACAAAATGATTAAATATATAAATAAATAATTCACACCTATGACATATAAATATACCAAAATAACACACCGCCCATAGGCCAACAAGTACGAAAACTAGTTATAGTTATATTTATAAAAACTATTATTTTAATATTTTTTACTTCTTATGGTGTCTACAAAGGTGTCTGGTTTTTATGTTTGGTTGCATACAGTAATATTCTCATTTTGTTACTCGGATGCAGAATAAGTTTCTCACCTTTTCCTGGGGGTTTTGGTATGTAACTCAGGTTTGAAATGTTTTTGGTTCAAAACATTGTATTTTCGATCAGTTAGCTTCGACCAATTAGTTCTTGTTTTGAAGTCAAGTGAAGTAGTTAGTTGTAATTAGAACTTTACTACTACAGTAATAGGTTTCCTATATTTGATAAGGATTATATTTTAGATAATATAATCTTGTTATTATTATTGTTATGTATTTGTATTTATCTCTTAAATTCTTGTATCAATTCTAAGAGCATCTCCAATGGTCTTGTAATTTAAAGCTTTAACAAGTATGCCACATCACTTATTTAAAACACCCTAACTTATAAAGCTATTCCCACAATGGCATAAAAATTATAAACTTTTATAAACTTTTAAATATTAATTAATAATATAATATGATTAAAATATTAAGGAAACTTGCAGTTTGTCCCCCTATACTTTGCCAACTTTACAAATAGCCCCCCTATACAAATACAACCTCCTAGTTTGATCACTTTGCATTTTGGGTCCTTCCATTCCACCTATCATTTTCATGACGTCAATTGATACGCATTCAGAACACCACATTAGCTCCAAAAGCCATGTATTAGCACTCTAAGTATTTTTTTAATTAAGAATATAAGTATATATAATTACAAATGACGAAATCGACAAATAAATCATCTAATAATTAATAATATAATATAATTAAAATATTATTAAATTAATATAAACATGTCAAACTCAATTTAAATTATGTATTTGATGGAATACTATGAAAAACGCAATCAATTAGTTAAACCCTGAAAACATATATCTTCAATATAGGGTTGTTGTTACGGAAACAGAAATACATGATTTGTTGGAGGTATCCTCCAATAAATAGAATGGTCAGACGATGAGGTTGATCCTCCAGTACTGGTGTCTCGTGGATCAGTTGAAGGGTTTCATCAATATCTCTACAAGCATGCAGAATTATGTAACCGTGAAGTACATCAACAACTGAGAGCAGATTTGGTAGAGCATATTTGGCAACATCTCGGAGATGACACTTAACATTGAACACACGTTGCAATTTTTTTAATAAATGTGTCACTGCTTTCTATATATTATTTGTGTTTTTATTGCATTTTGAATTTAGTTGTAGCAATTTTATTAGAAGACTGATGTTATTTATTTATGTCATCATTCATGTTAATGTTCATTCATAGTGAAACATTTATTTGTCATTTTGATTAATTGAAACTGGTAGAAAATTATTAAATAAATGAGTGACTTAAATAAATAAATGAAAAGTGTAAAAAATTTAGGAGAGAGAAATGAGTTGATTGCAAAAAGCTTTATGCAAAAGCATTATGTACACAAAGCTTTTGCATTATCTCTCTTCCATAATTTCCACCTCATATAATATGTAGGGCTAGGAATTGGTTTTAGGTTTTTCGGTTTAGTCCTAACCAAAACCAAAATACCAGGTTTTTTGTTAACCAAAACCATTTATTTTGGTTTTGGTTTGGTTCTGGTTAGCTGTTTAAAAAATGTCATGGTTTCGGTTTGGTTTTTGGTTAACCAAAACCAAAAAACCAAACAATAACTATAATATTAATATGGTAACACATTCAGCCTAGATACCCAACTAATTACGGGCTTATTACACTGCTTCAAAGTTGTTGTATAATGATTGATGATATGGAATCATTTCATGGAAGTTGCTCCTACACTGCTTCAAAGTTCACGCAGTGGACACTAAGTCATTAGTGTTGATTTTGTATATTTATGCTAGCTTAAACAATAGCTATTAAACCCTTCACTTGTTTAGTTACAGTGTGTGTAAATGTTAGTACAATTATGACATTTTGATCCTTACGTTATGGGTAATGGATTGGTGATGTATCATGTATATATAGTTTTAAGCCTTGGCATATATTATTTACAAAGTTATGATATTTCTTTGTTGGATTTGATATGAGTTTTGGTTAGTTACGGGTAACCAAAACCAAACCAAAATTTTTGGTTTCGGTTTCAGTTAACCAAAATATTTTTGGTTTTGGTTTAGGTTAGTGATTTTCTTCTTTTTTGGTTTCGGTTAACTTAAGTTTCAGTTTTGGTTAACCAAAAACAGACCATTTCCACCCCTAATAATATGTTCACTTAAAGCTTTAAAACTTTTAAACCATACCATTGTAGTCCCTAAAGTTTTATGTACATAAAACTTTTACTGCCACCTCAAACTCTTCTATGGTTATAAAGCTTGTACTAAAAGTTTTAAACCTTTTACACAAGACCATTGGAGATGCTCTAACTATACTTGTACTAAAATTATTTTATGGTAATCAGAGTCTTAAACTAATTACCTTTTTTTCTCTCTCTCCACCCGTCGGCCACCCTAGCCGAAACCCTAATCCTATCTCTTGCCAATGGCTGCCAATCAGCAGCAACTACCGGCACCTCCATCTTAGTTGGCCGTCAAACTGGACGCCAACAACTACATCCTTTGGAAGTTCCAGATTGAGTCGTTCTTGCCTGGATACGATCTCATTGGTCATGTCAATGGCTCCATCGACGCCCCGACTCGCACGATGACTGATGGCGCTGTCTCCCTGGCTTACTCGAAGTGGTTCCGCCAAGATCAACTCTTGGCTGGATAATTAATTCCCTCTCCCCGTCGGTGATTTAAGACGTTAGATTTACCGCGTTTATCCCGTCGCATTTGAGCGACATTTCCCTTGTTTAACACCGAATTGTGATGTTTTCGAGTGACTTTTATGAAATGTGTTATTCTCCGGTGTCCCTCTTTTGGGTCGTTTAATGTGTTTTCGAGTTGTTTTGATGAGATTTCAGGTTACCATATTGTGAAGAAGGACCTTTCTATGAGCTCGGCATTTCAAACGGGGACCAATTTCGAGTACAAACAAGGCGGGAAGTACCAAAAGAAGTATGGAGCTGGAATTGTTTCTTTTCCCAGCTTCAAAAGTGTGCATTTTGAGAACAAAAATGTGTAGGCGCACATTTAAAAGGCAACTAGGCGCACTTTTGCAAAAGCATTCGTCGGAATTTTCCAACAATTAAAAAAGCGCGCCTTTTGAAGATAAAAGTGTGCCGACGCACTTTTCAAGTGCTGTCAGGAGCACTTTTCCCAGAATTCCAGATTTTTTTTTCCGAAATTGGGTTTTTAACCCAATTTCGGAGAGATTAGAATATACACTTTTACACTTCAATTTTTCTCTTCTTCTCGGATGAACCAGACACTCTCGGAGGAGAATATGGGGCTTTGAAGACGCGATTGAGCGAGAGGAACGAGGATTAGCTCATGAGTTTCATTGATTCATCAAGATTAGGTTTTCTCGGAGTAAGATGTCTTCTTCTCCAGTTTTCTTTTCCATTGTATCTATGATTTCTTCTGTTGCGATGAGTAGCTAAACTCTTTAGGTTTGTTCAGATTAGATGAAACTCTAGTTAGATTTTGTATGGATGATGTTAGGTTTTTAACCCGTTCATGTTAATTGAGGTTTATTCAGACATTTGATGCAATTTCTCTTTAACCCTAATTTGAAGCTTTATGAATATGTGATTGACCATATCGTAGGGTTCTTGTTTCATCTATGAATTTGCGGTTCTGACCATGGACATGAATCATTCTAGAGTTTAGGAGGCCATTAGGATTTGCCGGTGTCTTGACCATAGGGCCGGTGGACCTAATCTCTTTGCATACCTTTGTGACATTTCATCGTTCTTAGTGCATTCTTGACAACTTGTAGGTTTGATAGGATAATTTCTCTATGTCCTGACCATGGAGTAGAGAATACTGAAGGAAGTGTCGAGTCATCAAGTCTGTTGAAACCAAAATTGCATTGCATCATCCATCTTAATCGAGCTAGAGCGGATTCGAGTCTGGACAAACGCCTGATGCGCAAATTAATACACACAAGTTTTAACTCAATGGATTTCTCCAAAGAGATCATTTTTTCCTAGGGTCTTTCTTTTTCTATTACTCAGAAATGTGTGTTGAAGCTAATCGAGGTTTTCGTTTTGGGATTTGAATTGGTTTATGAAATGAATTAATCTAAGAAAGCAATTAAATCAAACAAAGCAAGTAAAGCAGATTGGGGTTTTGCAGATAGACTAAGGCGGTTGTTCAGACTCGAATCCACGCTAGTTCAGTTTAGATGGATGAAACTATGCAAACGACGAAATTCAACAGACTAGACGACTCGGCAAATCCTTATGTAATCTCTACTCCATGGTCAGGCCGTAGAGATTCTGTTCTATCAAACCTACAAGCTCCTATGGTCAAGCTAACTTGCAAGAATTCAAGAACGATCAAGAACAGTGAAATGCCACAAAATGATGCAAAGAGATTAGGTTCTGACAATCCTATGGTCAAGCTATTGGAGATCCTAACGACCTCCTAAACTCTAGAATGAAATGCGTTCATGGTCAGACCCGCAATTCAAAGATAAACCCAGAAACTAACAATTGATCAAGTTGCCAGAATCAAAAAGCTTAAATTAGGGTTTAGGAGAAATCGCATCTAAGTCTGAAAGATCATCGATTAACATACACGGGTTAGAAACCCAAAATCATCCATACAAAATCCTATCTAGCGCTTCATCTAATCTAAACAACCCTAGAGGTTTAGCCAGACATCATTACAGAAAAAATCTCAGAAACAAAGAAGAAGAAAACCGGAGAAGAAGACATCTTACTCCGAGTAGACCTAATCTCGATTAATCCTTGAAATTTCTGAGTTAATCCTCGCTAATCCTCGCTCAATCGCGTCTCCAAAGCTCCGTCTTCACCTCCGAGAGTGTCTGGTTCGTCAGAGAAAAAGTAGAGAATTGCCGAAAATGAAGTCTGTTTCCTCCCTACTCGAAATTGGGTTAAAAACCCAATTTTCGTCAAAATCCGGAATTAAAGCAAAAAAGTGCAGGAAGGGGGTCGAAAAGTGCGCCGGCACACTTTTCCCTTCAAAAGGCGCACTTTTGGAGCTGAATCCAGCTTCGAACTTCTTTCGGTCATTTCCACCTCATTTGTGCTCCAAATTGATCCCCATTTGAAGCGTCGAGCTCGTAGAAAGGTCCTCCACAATGTGGTAACCTGAAATCTCATAAAAAACAACTCGAAACAACATCAAATTGCCCAAAAGAGGGCCAACGGGGGATAATACACATTTTTCATAAAAATCACTCAAGTTCATCACAATTCAGAGTCAAACAAGAGGAATGTCGTTCAAATGTGGCGAGATAAACGCGGTAAATCTTACGTCATCAACGCCTTAGTCATTCTTTGAAACCCCAACTTGTTTACTTGCATTACTTGTTTAATTTGCATTCTTAGATAATTAGTTCATAAACCAAACTCAGAATCAAATGAAAAAACCTTGAATAGCTTAACCCACAATTGTTGAGTAATAGAAGAAGAAAGACCCAAAGAAAATAACGATCTCTTTGGAGCAATCCATTGAGTAAAACTTTGTGTACACTAATTTGTAAATCGAGTTTTTGGCGCCGTTGTCGGGGACTTTTCTTTTTCTAGGAAAGGCATAGTGCGTTTCAGCCTTTCATTCATTCTCTTTATCATTTCTTACCTCCCACATTTTTATATTACTCGGTATTTCTTGTTTTTTGTTTCAAGCAAAATAGCAGGTACGGAAGAAAGGAGAGCGAGTAACAAGGACAGAATTTTCTACACTCACTTCGGCATTTACCTCAGGGGCGGAACTGAGGGGGAGCCGGGCCGAGCCCCGGCTCACCCCACTTTCGGCCCCGAGCTTAAATTTGAGTATAAATTTGTGCTTTTTTCGAATTCGGCTCAGTGCAAAATTTAATTATGGCTCAGTGTTATTTTAATTCGGCTCAGTTCATTGTTATAATTTCAAACTTAACAACTAAATATATTCTAATACCTTTGTCTTTAAAAAAAAAACCCTAATATAGTTAATATACTCAATCATATTAATCATATGCTTCCCTAATGCTAATGTTTCGTCAACATGTGTAAATGGTTGAGTAAACTCAGTACCATTTTATATCGACTTATGAATGAGTAAAAATAGAATATTTGATAATAAATCGTTCAAAATAATAAAAAATCGCCGATGGCGCATTCAAATTTCATTTTTTCAAGAGTAATACTAATAATCTTAAGAACAAACATATCGGGCACAATGATCTAATGAAAAATAGCATTATATATTGAAACTAAAATAATATACGTAACGAAGTATATATTCTAGTAATAAATTTCGGCTCAGGGCATTTTTTAATCCTGGTTCCGCCCCTGTTTCCCGGTACCCCTATACTCTTTTCTACACTATTTTGTATGGTCCATTGAGGACAATGTCCTGCCTAAGTGTGGGGTGGGGTGTTAATTTTTTAGGGTTGCTTTACTGTGATATCTGTGTGTTTTCCCTGATTGGAACTCGCTCTTTTCTTGACTTGCAATGCTAAATTGGTTTTCAATCTTTAACAATGACGCTTAGACTGTCTTATCTAGAACTTGTAACCAGCATGCTTGAATTGATATTAAATGAATCCGGTCAGAACATATTTTTGAATCACTCTTGTAGCTTCACCTTAAATTGCACGAAAATGATTCGAACCCGACTAGCAGCCAATTGTGTGAGTTTGATCCGTTGCACATAACTTGCAACTTGTTTCCTTTTTAGTGTCTTTCTCGTACTTTGAATGAGTTAGAATTTGCATGAGACCTATTCGAGACTACAAGATAACACGAGTATTAGGATGATAGAGGCACCTAGAATTGCTGCTTAAGCTAGAAGTCATCCTGACATTAATTCCCCTAGGTGTAAACCCTTGTGCTTAGCCTATTCTTTCGGTTCGATGTTACGTTACAACTTATTCTCATGTTTTTGCTCACCCCGTTGATCCCATGTGGTAGTAGCCTTAGATTAGCTAACCAGAAGTCGGTCTGTGGTGACCAACCTATAGCCAGAAACCGGTGATCTTAACTAGTATGTCCAGACGTGTAAACCCCTCTAGCAACTAAAAAATTTAACATTAAAAAAATAGAAAAACTAAAAAATTAAAAAAAATACAAGTCAAAGTAGTAGATAGAAAGTTCAAAACGTTCTTCTCCCTACATAAGGAAGAACGAAAGCAATAAGTAGATGTAAAAAAAGTGTTAAGTTGCTTGAGGGTATCCTAGGACGAGCGTACATTATTTCATCCCGAGTCTGGTTAGACGGTAGGAATCCATAGATTTTGATTCAAGGGAGGTTAATCGATGGCTACACCACACCATACCTTTCATCATCATTCATCCCTTCATCCATTCATTATAAGCCCTTGTAGTATAGGATCATTAAAGTCCCTTGCAAAGTCCTCTTGACAAGTTTCTCGTGGTGTCACCATGGTGGAGATTATGGTCGAAATGCAGACCTATGACATAATTCGGTCGAGAAAGTGATTTAGAGCATAAACACGTCCCTAAACACAGAGTGTGAGAGTTCCCTATTGTACTAAATATTTTCTGTGTAAGGAAGTCTGGTCGGTTAGGTCGGCATCGTGCATGATTGGTGATTGTTACTTGTTGTGTGTAGAGAATAGTGAGACTTAGATTTGTTTGGTTGACTTTCTTTCATGTGTGGGTTGCGTTTTCTAGATAGAACAGTTTAGGTTGAATTGTTAGAGATTAAATTTCAATTTGGTTGATCTTGTCATTTGTGGATTTAGCGAGATTCAAAATTTTATTTGTTTGAGGACAAACAAAAGCTTAAGTGTGGGGTGATTTGATGACGTTAGATTTACCGTGTTTATCTTACCACATTTGAGCGACATTTCTCTTGTTTAACACCAAATTGTGATGTTTTCGAGTGACTTTTATGATAATTGTGTTATATTCTCCGTTGGCCCTTTTTTAGGTCGTTTGATGTGTTTTCGAGTTGTTTTGAAGAGATTTCAGGTTACCATATTATGAAGGACCTTTCTACGAGCTCGACATTTCAAACGAGACCAATTCCGAGTGCCAACGAGGTGGGAAGTACCGAAAGAAGTATGGAGTTGAAATTGTTTCTTTTCCTAGCTCCAAAAGTGCGCATTTTGGGAACAAAAGTGCGTTGGCTCACATTTAGAAGGCAGTCAGGCGCACTTTTGCAAAAGCATTCGTCGGAATTTCCCAACAATTAAAAAAATGTA
Organism: Linum lewisii; assembly: GCA_034768395.1. Lineage (NCBI taxonomy): Eukaryota > Viridiplantae > Streptophyta > Magnoliopsida > Malpighiales > Linaceae > Linum > Linum lewisii. The sequence goes on from CM068300.1 coordinate 8,392,806, forward strand.
CCTTCTGAAGATAAAAGTTCATCGGCGCACTTTTAAGTCCCAGAATTCTGGATATATGACGGAAATTGGGTTTTTAACCCAATTTCGGAGAGATTAGAATATACACTTTTACACTTCAATTTTTCTCTTCTTCTCGGACGAACCAGACACTCTCAGAGGAGAATACGGAGCTTTGAAGATGCGCTTTGAGCGAGAGGAAGCGAGGATTAGCTTGGGATTTTCATTGATTCATCGGGATTAGGTTTTCTCGGAGTAAGATGTCTTCTTCTCTAGTTTTCTTTTCCATTGTATCTCTAATTTCTTCAGTTGCGATGAGACTCTTTAGGTTTGTTCAGATTAGATGAAACTCTAGTTAGATTTTGTATGGATGATGTTGGGTTTTTAACCTGTTTATGTTAATTGAGGTTTATTCAGACATTTGATGCGATTTCTCCTTAACCCTAATTTGAAGCTCTATGAATCTGTGATTGACCATATCGTAGGGTTCTTGTTTCATCTTTGATTTTGTGGTTCTAACCATGGACGTGAATCATTCTAGAGTTTAGGAGGTCGTTAGGATTTGTCGGTGTCTTGACCATAGGGCCGGTGGACCTAATCTTTTTGCATACCTTTGTGACATTTCATTGTTCTTAGTGCATTCTTGACAATTTGCGAGTTATCTTGACCATAGGAACTTGTAGGTTTGATAGGATAATTTCTCTGCGTCCTGACCATGGAGTAGAGAATATCAAAGGAAGTGTCGAGTCATCAAGTCTGTTGAAACCGAAATTGCATTGCATCATCCATCTTAATCGAGCTAGAGCGGATTCGAGTCTGGACAAACGCCTTAGTCATTCGTTGAAACCCCAACTTGTTTACTTGCATTACTTGTTTAATTTGCATTCTTAGATAATTAGTTCATAAACCAACTCAGAATCAAACGACAAAATCTCGAATAGCTTAACCCACAACTGTTGAGTAATAGAAGAAGAAAGACCCAAGGGAAATAACGATCTCTTTGGAGCAATCCATTGAGTAAAACTTTGTGTGCATTAATTTGTGCATCAGTGATTCACATGCTCGTAGGTGTTCAGATGGCACGATACGCGTGGTTAACTCTCCCTACGGCGTTCGGATCCGTGTGTCCATCGCTAATCAGGTCACTCAAAGCTCAATTATTTGATTTACGTTTATCTACTGATTCCGTTGTGATTACTTATAGAAAGCAAAGAACGATGCTGATCGCTTACATTCTTTGGGTCAACTAGTCGCCGACGCCGACCTGGTGCAACATGTAACCCGAGGCCTTCCTCCGTCGTACAGGCCGCTCCTTCGCTCAATTAATAAATCACTCCGAGGTGATAACATTTCTCGAGCTCCATGACTTGTTGATGTCCGATGAAACTGATTTAGCAATGGGTGAGGTGGCAGACGGCCTTACACCACAAGCGCACTTCATAGGGCAGCAACCAAACACAAGCCACACCGCCGTTCGAGGAGCTGAGGAAATTATCAACCGAGCCGCCCATACCAGTCATACCAGCCGCCACAATTTCCGCCAAACCAGCGGCCTCAAAATAAGAACCAGCAGCCCTTTTACACTCAGACCCGCCAGCAGAACCACACTTAACCGAACCGAGTACCTCGACCTTTGATTTGTTTTAATTGTAACGGGCATGGACACCACTACAAAATGTGTCCATCGCCCCGTTCTGGTCAAACAAATGCCCAAGCTCATTACGCCTCGTCCCCAACTCAACCTCTTCAGCCATGGACTTTAGACACCGGCGCGACACATCACTTGACCAATGACCTGTCCAACCTAGCCCTACACTCCGAGTACCAGGGCACCGAGCAAGTTCAGCTGAGCGATGGTAATCTCATCCTTATTTCTAACTCTGTTTCAGCTCAATTACATATCAATGGTTTGAACATTTCCTTGGATAATATGCTTGTTATGTCTTCGGCGTGTCAGAACTTGTAATCTATTAGAGCCCTAACCTGTAATAACAGTCTTGCTATTCTTTTCTACCGGGATTGGGTATATATACAGGACTTGGTCAGCCGCAGGATTCTCTACCGCGGCCAGAGTAAAGACGGACTATATAGGGTGTTGTTATCTATACTTAATCGAGCAGGACCACAGGCGAATTCTATCAGTCTTTCGACTTGGCACAGGCACTTGGGAAATGCGAATATGGAGAACGTGAAGCGCGCCCTACGGAAGTCGGCAATTCCTTCTTCTAATAAGTGTGATTCGCACATCTACCAGGATTGCAGTGTTGGCAAGATGCATACACAACCTTTTCCTGTATCGGATTATCAAGCTAATGGTCCATTAGATTTAATTTGCAGTGATGTTTGGGGTCCAGCTCCTGTTGATTAGGTTGACAATCATAGATATTACATCTTGTTTTATGATCAGTTTAGCAAGTACTGCTGGACATATTTTGTGCGATATCAGTCTGACTTGCTTACGGTGTTTGTTGATTTACGAGCGATGGTTGAAAATTTCATTGCTCGACCGATACGATCATTTCGTGCAGATTGGGGAGGGGAATATCAGAAGTTGTCTCAATATTTGCATAAAGAAGGGATAGTATTCCAAAGTTTGTGCCCACACACCCCATAACAGAATGGTTGTGCGGAGAAGAAGCATAGACATGTCACCGAGATCGGTCGAACACTCATACACCAGGCCAAACTACCTCTCCAATATTGGTCTTATGCTTTTCGTACTGTAGTCTACTTAATTAATAGACTGTCATCGTCGGTTTTGAATCAAGAAAATCTTTACCAATGCTTGTTTGGTGAAGCGCCAAATTATTCAATGTTGCGTGTGGATGCTTATGTTTTCCTTGGTTGAAATCCTATGCAGCAAATAAACTTGAGCCAAAGTCGGCGCCAAGTGTATTTTTGGGATATAGCCTTCAGCATAAAGGCTACTATTGTTTATGCTTATCTACTTTCAAGATACACATCTCTCGACATGTTATATTTAACGAACTTGTTTTCCCTTTCTAGGTGTCCTTGATGCTAGATTCACTACCCACACCCACTTGACACCACAACCCACTTTGACACCACAAATTCCCACCATACCCACACCTCTCATTTTACCCACTAGCTCTCCAACCCCCATGCATCATAAACCCCCACCCACGTAGAACCCCATGCAACTACGATGCCCATAATTCAGCAAGCACCTCCGCCCATGTTCATACTCGTTTATGTCAATGATATAGTGATTACAAGGGAGTCACCAAGATAAAAGCAATGATCAGCAAGCTGGCTAAACGATTTCAGCTGAAGGACCTGGGGCAACTTTCATATTTCTTAGGGATTGAGGTGCAGAGGACAGCAACAACACTCCATCTCTCACAAGGAAAATATATAAGAGAGTTACTAATAAAGGCTGGCCTCCAAGATGCGAACCCAGTAGCCACGCCATACTATAAACCAAAGAATGAAGCGGCTAAATTGTTAATCGACCGACCATATTTCGAGAGCTACTCGGCGGGCTACAATACTTGAAGATGACACGGCCAGATATCTCCTTCACAACCAACAAACTGGCTCAGAGGATGCATGCCCCAACGCTATCCGATTGGGTTCAGCTAAAGCGCGTGATAAGATACTTGAAAGGAACGTTGGCACATGGTATTAGTTTACATTATCACTCACGTCATATAATAACAGTTTACACTGATGCAGATTGGCCGGAGATGACGTTGACCGACGATCCACAATTGCGTATGTTACCTAACTTGGGCCAAACATTATCTGATGGTCGAGCAAGAAACAACAGTTTGGTCTCATGCTCCTCGACAGAGGCCGAGTATCGAGCCTTAGCAACCACATCGTCCGAGGCCCTATGGTTAGCTTTGGTTCTTCAGGAGATCGGCATGCCCTCGAGCACGTCTCCGACGATTTGGTGTGACAATATAGGCGCCAATTACCTATCCCGAAACCCGGTGTTTCACTCACGATCCAAACAACTGGAAATAGATTTCCACTTCGTTCAGGAACGTGTGGCGAGCAAACAGCTACATGTTGCATATATCTCAACAAAGGATCGAGTGGATGATGCACTAACGAAGGCCTTACCAGCTCCACGGTTTACTACGTTGCGTCTCAATCTCATTGTCTGCCCCGCCATCAGCTTGCAGGAGGGTGATAAGGATTATACTTTTAGATAATATAATCTTGTTATTATTGTTATGATTTGTATTTATCTCTTAAATCCTTGTAGCAATTCTATCTATAAATAATACAAGAATAGCACATGGTTGGGTGTGGGTAAACAATTTCAACCAATTCCTTTAGTATTTATATCAGTAGCTTAATAATAACGAGTATTATTTTTCATATTCATTCTTTGTGCATCTAACACTTCCCATATCTTTGTGTTTTTTGCCGATTTCTTAACCCTTGTTCCTTGCTACTAGTTAGGTCTCTGAACTTTGTTGTACTGCATTACTAGATGCCAACAATGGGTCCATAGCTCAGTGGTAGAGCATTTGACTGCAGATCAAGAGGTCACCAGTTCGAACCTGGTTGGGCCCTTTTTATAATGTCTTCACTTTTATCTAAAAACATTGAGTCATAGTCGCACAATCTAGATTAAGGTGAAAAAGGTTGTTTCTTCATGTGAGAAGTTCACTATCCAAACTAATGGCATCCATTATGAAAGAGGGAAGAACTCCTCCAAGAAAGTTTCGGCCTAACCATCCCAAGTAGTGAAAGTTCGTTGGCTTCCCCTTTAGTGAGATGGTCTTTATTACTCTTCACAATGTCACAAATCTCCAAGAAGTCTTTGAGATGTCGAATTGGACACTCGCCTTCAACACCATTGTAAACTACTCCATTTTTACCATTTCTATCATGTTGGTAACTCAGAGTTTCTAGCATTAACAAGCCTCCAAACTATTCTAAACGTGGCTACCCCCAAGGTAGGCCTAACATACTCGGTCAAAGTACGTCGTACACCTTTATCATCTTCACTATGGTGTGACTGGTTATCATAATCTTCATGGTTTGACATGTTGGTAGGCTCAACATCTACTTCTATAACTCTATGAGGACTTTGTGGGTGCTCACTAACTTTATCAAGACCTTAAAGACGTACTTGAAGGTGAGGGCCTCAACTATCAACTACTAAAGAAAACAAGTAAACAAAGCAAAGATAAATAAAATACAAGGGGATTGAAATCAAAAAGAGATAAAGTCAGTAGGAAAGATTGTTGTTTGTTGACCAAGCTCAAACACACATAAACTTGAGGGAATGGACTAATCGACTTTGTAAGGATAGAATGACCATACATTTATCTTAACTAGACTTAATGCACTCTCGTAGTTCCAAATCCCTGTCCATAGGCTATTCAAATTAGGCTTTCACGCTCAATTCATGCAAACTAGGGACGCACACGAGGTATTCAATGAAATGCCAAAAATGATTTACTCACTATTGAGACATATCAACCACCTAGCAAGGATCACAACATTGATATATTGTTAACCTAACACCTTACATTCACCTAAATTTCTCAATTAGGCATAATTTTAGTGTCTGCTAAGTGTTGTCAACACTAATGGTGCAAGGATGATGCCCAATCTCTTAGCACGCCTTCCCTACATCCTTATAGGCTAGTGCCAAACATTAATGCACACTCTCATACCAAAATTCAATATCGAACAATCCATAAACATGCATATATCACCACAATGCTCAAGATTGTAGATAGTCAGGGATAACCATTCATATAAACTAGTCAATCATGTCCAACTCTCTCAATTTAGGGCATAATCATGACTTGGACAATGCCTTTGTCCTAATGACATACAATTCTAGCCAAGCATGGCAAGGGGATGTGATTAGAAAAAGTGTGGAACAAGAACACTCCACCCATGGAGATGATAATCCTAGGAGAAATCTTAAAGTACAATCTGATTCTTGCTTCTTCCGAGCTTCCTAGCTCCAATGTAAGATCCAATTGCACCCAAAGATGAAGAAAATTGTATTTTTAGGGTTTACGGTTCATCATTCGTGATATGGAAACGAATAATGGGTCTCAAGAAATGTCCCATGCTTTTCCAATGGTTAGTCTCTTTTCATGGAATTGTCGTGGTGTGGGGTATAAATTTTTTATTCCTGCAATGGAACAGTATTTATCTGTTTATAAGCCTACTATTGTAGTGATCCTTTAGCGATATATTAGCGATAATAATGTTATGGAGGTTGCTAAACAATTTGGATTGTGGGTCGACTGATTGTCGATGATATCAATTTTGTGGGTGGCATATGGATGCTTTAGCCCACGTCTGAGGTTTATTGTGTGGAGGTTGGTAGATTCAGTCAAGTAATACACTTTGAGAGGTAGAGGTTTCGTGTTAGCAAAGATACTTGTTTTCAGTCGTATATGGCCAACCAAATGCTACTAGTCGTGTGTTATTGTGTGACGAGATTAGAGCACGTTCTAATCTTGTTAACTTACCCTGATGCCTCATAGGAGATTTTAATAATATTCTCTCTATGGATGAGAAGGAGGGTGGATTTGATTTTAATCCCCATAGGGTGGTGCCGTTTCAAAAATGTGTGGACAAGTATGAGCTTATTGATTTTTTATGTACATGACCTAACTTTACGGGGTTTAGAAAAGCCTTGCAAGAAAGGTTAGAATGTGGACTTACCCAGAGCTGGATCCGCACCTTCCCATCCTCGATGGTATGCCATTTACCTCGTCTTAATTTTGACCATGGACCAATTTATGGTTTGTGTGGAGGCGATTCAGCCACCCCGCGTTTGCAGCGGCATTTTTCCATTCTTGGCTCTTTGGTTAATCCACGAGGGTTTTCCACGGTTATTTCATCGTTCTTGGGAATTTAGGGCAACAATTTCTTCTAACTTAGCCCAAATTACCCCGCAAGCTTCATAAATGGAACCGATAGGTGTTCTGGAATATCCAGCGTTGCAGATACTCTGTTACAGTTCATCTTGAAGAGTTAGAGAGGGTTGCCTCCTCTAAACCCTTATATCTTAATCTTGAGTATGAAGATGCTACCCGTCGAGATTTGGAGAAGATACTTTGGGAAGATGAGTTGCTCTAAGTTCAGAAGGTGAGAACGAACTAGATTATTGATGGTTGTCATAACACTTGCTACTTTCACACCATACTCTCATATGGCGCCATCATAATAAAATCATCATGCTACGTAATGATTTGGTAGTCGCTTTGATATGCTGTTTTTTTTACTAACACAATCCATTTTTACTAACGATGTTCATGTTATACTACACAATGTTAGTGTAAATATTATTTTTTATTAGTAGTCACTAAGTGAATACCAATGGCATACAAAGATTCTTCATGTATTTCAGAGGATCTTCATGGCGAATGGATCGAATATCGGCTATTCCAACTAAAGAGTACTAAACAATAGTAATAGGATCATAGTTGGTTTAACTGTCTCTATTCTTATGAAAGTGTGTAACTTAACGAGCTTTTGGCACTCATATGTAATAGTAACAATATGGGTTATTTCTTTCTTTCTTAAATTCAGCTGCAAATTGATCGCTCACACCACTAATCACAAAGTCACAATCCGTACCAAATGACGTTTTCAGGAGCATCCTACCACGTCTACGGGAGGAGCTCAACAAGATATACAACAAAGGATTTTGCTTGATTGCGCTTACACTTGGCTGGGTTTTGATGATCTTCATAGCGGCAAATTTTCCTCTAAATGACTCGGGTGTCGCAACAAGAATAGTTTTTATTGCGCAATAAAAGCTCTAACTTTGTAATAAAAGTTATAACTATATTTAATCTCAACTATATTTATCTTCTACTTTGACTTTTATAATATATAATCTTGACTATAAAAATTTGGTTCTAGGGTACTTATCAAAGTCTTTTTTGTTTGTTAATTTATGACAAATATTCATTTTACTTACAAAAATACTTTTTTCATAAATTTACTTTGAATTTGTATTTTACATACAAATTTGAAAAAATTATTTAATTTTAAATTTTAAATTTGGAAAAACCGCCATGGAGTTCAAGAAGAAATATAACAAATGGTTTTGCTTCATGTAATAGTAACAATATGTGTTGCTCCATTATGAGGGCTGAGCTTCGTGCTGCCGAGTTCGGGCTTATGATTGCTTGGGATAGGGGTTATAAGAAGGTCCACCTTCAACTGGACTCTCTGGCGGCTGTCACAGCCATCCTGGGGAACCAGGAGGAGGACTCCAGACATAGTCGGACGCTTGATACCATCACTGAGCTCCGAAGTAGAAATTGGGAAGTCACGATCTCCCATACCTTTCGGGAAGGCAACAAAGTCGCCGACCTGCTTGCCCATCACGGGCATTCCCTTGATTTTGGCTTTCATGTCGATTGTATTTACCCCATGAGGTTGATAGAGCCATTTGGCACGACCATGTAGGGACCTGTTTCCCCAGAACTATTCCGATGAATGAGTAAGGGTGCTTAGCACCCGTTTTTCTACCAAAAAAAAACAATATGTGTTGTTTCTTTCTTGGTATAAATTCAGCTGCAATTGATCGATCACACTACTGGTCACAAAGTCACCACTGATCACAAAGAATTGAAATTCTCTCTTTCTTGCCTCACCACTCACAAAGTGACACTCATGGCGTTTCCATTTACAGGGCCAGATGGAAATCCCACCACATCTACGGGGTGAGAGCACATTCCACGAAGCCCGCCGCTGTGGTGTTCAACAAGGGATACAACACGTGCTTTTTTTGTCATCACCATGATCTTTGGCTCGGTTTTGATCTGCTTCATCGGGTAGCTTATATTGCAAACTTGGGTCAGGTAAAAGTATTCTACTTGCTCTTGATGTTATTCATCTACTTCTTCTTCATGGGTGTTCTTCTTGGGGCTGCATCAGAAAAGTTTTATAATGACAACCTATTGTCTTGGAGCTGGTACAGTGGGAAATGGGATCATCGGGACTGACTCCTTGAAGTATTGCATTGGAGCTGGTGCAGGATGGCTAACCTCCAGGGATGGAAGTTTGGGACTGGAATTGGGGAATTCTCTATTCCCAAATTTAAATTCTCAAATTATTTAGAGAATTGGGAACCCATGTACCAAAATTAAAACTGAAAATTGGGTTTCGGCTTAAAAAATGGAAATGGGAAATTAAGTTTGAGTCTGGAAAAGTCCAAATACCAAACTAACTCATCAAACATGTCGATGAAAATCTAGCGGCGGAATTCTAGTGACATAGATGAAAATTCGGCGATGAAAGTTCGGCGACATCTGCGAAAGTCCAACGACAAAAATCTGACAGCGGAGAAAGTTCAGCAACGTAGATGGAATTTGATGGCAAAATCGATGAAAATTATTCGGTGGAAGTTCGGCGGCAAAGTTTGGCGGTGGTGAAGAAAATATGGCGGCAAAAAAAGTCCGGCGAAATGAATGGAAATTTGGCGGCAAAATTTCGGCGATGTCGATGAAAATTCGTCAGCAAAATTTCTACGTCATCTATGGAATTCCAACGACAAAAATCTGTGGTGAAAGTTTGGCGGTGGTGACAAAATTCCAACAGCAAAAATACGGTGACGTCGACAGAAATCTGGCGGCAGAAGTTCGGCGACATTGAGAAATTCTAACGAAGGAAATTTGGCGTCAAAATTTTGGTGACATCAATATGGCAGAAAATTTTGACAGAAATATGGCGGCGGAGAAAGTCTGGTGACATCAATGGAAATTTGGCGGCGAAATTTAGGCAACAATACATTCATGAAAATTTGGATCGGAAGTTCGACGGCATCTGCGAATGTCAGACGACAAAAATCCAGGGACGAAAGTTTGGCGATGTTGGCGCAAATTCGGCGGCAGAAGTTTGGCGAAATTTTTGAAAGTATGACAATAGAAATCCGTTGGAAAAAGTTTGGCGGTGGTGACAGTAATCCGGCGGCGGAGAAATTCTGGCGACGTATATGAAAATTCGTCGGTGGAAGTACGACGACATATGCGGAAGTCCGATGACGAAAATTCGGCGACAAAAGTTCGGGGATGGTGACACAAATCCCACAACGGAAGTTTGGCGACATCTGCAGAAGTCCGGCGACAAAAATATATCTGTGTTGGTCACGGTTGCGGTCACCAAATTAGGGTTTCTCTGGTTTTGAACTTAGGCTATATTTAGACAGTTTTATTGTTCCTTTTTCGGATTTCTTCCCTTTTAGTCATTGTTTAGGATTATTTTACAAAGTTCTAAAATTACAATAAAAGTAGGATTCGGAGAGCTTGTTCCCGAATCCTCACCTATAAATAAAGGCCTTTGGCCACGATGTAAGGACACAACTTTTATGATCAATACAATTAAATTTCAGAACTTTGTTCTTGATTTCCTTCAAGATTTTGCTCGTTGTTGCTTAGCTTAAGGTTTGGTTTATCATGACTCAAGGTACACACCCTTGACTGCGTGGCACCGTTCGACCTGGACACTTATGGTTCCTAGCTCATTATAGCTAGTGGGTCCCAGTACTCTCCATCTGGTTTTCTAAGGTTTGACTTGTTTGTTTTGTTACATGATAGACAATTCATATCACCTAGACTACTAACAGGACGAAAGAATGGGTGATGGTCATACCGCGGTTCTCACACAATTCATTAAGCTAAGACACTACACTGATTTCATCAAACAATTCGAGATAATGGACACTTTCACGAGGAATTATGCAATGTAAAGAGTTTAAACCACGAGCAGAATTAGGAAAGCTGTGATGGAATGTAAAAAATTGACATAATCACCACCTATTTCAATTAGAACACGGCTACAATCAAACCCAAACATGCATTATCCTCTCCCACACTTAAACAAGTTAGGGGTCGTTTTCCGCGCAGTAATTGGGCCAGGAATTCTGCTGAATTCCTGCTTGGTCTAATTCCTTTGTTTTCCGAGCAAAACATGGTACACAAAATCGGCGGATTTCAAATCTTGGCAGGATTTCAAATGAGCTCTGACTAGGTTTTCAAAACCCTTTGAAAAGGGAAGGAAATGACAAGTTTTCTATTTTTTCCCTTGATTTTTTCAATAGTACCCCTTATGTTCTATTTTCTAACGTGAGAGAACAACTTTTTTGTTCATCATTTTTTGAAGGAAAAAACTTCTATAGTATTTTAATAGCCGAGATGGATTAACAATGAGCCACCATTGGTCATGAGATGCAGCTCATAGGATTTTTTGTGAAGCTAATGTGCCATACTATTCCACTTTATTTGAATAATTTTGATTATTTCGATATTCATGTTTGGTCGATATAATTTTTTTATAATAATGGTGAGCTCGAATTTTATGAGTATTTTGTGTAAAAAAATCATAAATGAGATGCAGAAAGAAAGTAGTGGTTGTTCGTATTGATAGAAAGGGTAGTTCAGTCATCTTAGGAGGTTCTTTGTTTGAAATCCATATAGTATTGGTACAGTGGAAAATAAGGAATTAAAATTTGGGGTCTTCCCTTGTAATCGAATCCCTTCAGGATTTTAATTCCACTGCAATTCATTTCCGCGCGGAAAACGACCCCTTAATGTCCTCATTGGGCGCACAAAAATCAAAGGTGAAATAAGAGTTGGTAAGATGATACCGAGAAAGAAGTGATCCACACGGTGAGAAGCCTGGTAGAATGCAAGTTTCGCTCAAAGATTCCATGTCCATGTGCCTACAATCAAACCAAAACAACAACACCAACAGCACACATCCACAAATCCACAAACATGAATCCAACAAAAGACTTAAAACAACAAAGAAAAAGTCTAAAATTAGGATACGCAAGGGGTGCCTCCCAATAGTGCTCTTTGTTTTACGTCTTTGAGCTAGATGATTGTCGTCGGTTTCTTCAAATTTGGCATTTGCATGCTGATGAATGTTGTAAAGCGTATCAAATAACTACCAAGAACAAAGCAAGATAGATCGTATTCCACAGGTCTCTTCTAATCGTCTACTCAAATATGAAGGCAAACTACTCAGGTTTAAATCACAAGTTGTGCGTGGTGTGAGTTCCACGACTTCTAAACTATAAAGCAGGAAAATAAGAAATGAAACAGAAAACAGTTGAAAGATTGGTTGACTAAACAAGACGACAGACAAGCTTAGATTTCGAATCCCCTAAGATCACCAGAACATTGGCGGTCACAAGACCAGCGGTTTTCAATCCTGATTCTTTCAGTTCTCAGACACCACCATAACTCCTGACACTTAGGTTTAAGACTGACGAACGTTCGCTCTATCCGATCTAACTCCCAAGATTAATTGACCGCCCGTGCGTTCGCTTCTGCAACGGAAAACTAACTGGTGCGATTACTAATGAATTAATGAGTTACTCTTGAAGCGGATTAACCCTAACGGGTTCCTACAGAGAGAAATTGTTCCAATTAATAGGTTAACTGTTGATTTGGTGTTTTGAAGTGAGGCGAACGTTCGCTACTATCCTCAGCTTAACTAGATTCTTGACTAGGTAGCCAAACCAGAAAAAGAAACATAAAGCAATGAAGAACAAACCAACCGGACTAATTGAAACTGGATTTAATTACCGCCGATCCGTGACCGCTTTAAAGCCCCGGGTCACTTAGGGTTCATCTAATCCGAGCTCTATGAGTTTAGCTACTCATATTCGAAACAGAAGAATTGAGAATAAATAAAGAATACATCTTCAACCAGGAAGAACATAGAAGAACCTAATTTCAGATGAGTCTACGAAGCTTCAATCTCCTGAATCTTCAACTCCTAGCACCGAGCTCTTCGAGGGGAAGGATGGCGTCACGATCTCTTCCTCGCTCCTCAAGCTCTCTAACTCTCTCCCGAACTGGTCTAAGTCTGGAAATTAATCCAAGGTAAAGTGTGTTTTGAATGTGGCCGCCGATCCTGTATTTGTAGGATTTCGAAGCCCAGCCGAAAAGAGAATTAATTTTCGGTGAAAACTTTGAAGTTTTTACCAAAGACTTTAGGTGAAACTCCGGTGAGTCTTCTGTCTCCGACTGACCATCTTGTTCTTTAGTTTTCGACCTAGGACTTTGAGTTTTCAGCGAGGACTGATTTCTCCCAGTTGGTAGTAAAACTGTCTGCATACTTTTCGGCGAGGACTTTTGAGTTTTCGCCGAAAACTCTAGTTAATGATCGGGCAGTGTTTCCTTCTGACTTGGTTGACTTCTGGATCGATTTCGGGCCACTCCTTAAGGTTCATTCGCTTCTCGAGCTTGTCCGTGGCTATATATTTGACGGTAAAACCCTGTGCATTCTCAAGAGCACTAGAAAACCATCAAATAGACCCATAACAGGCCAAAGTAACCAAAATGGCAGGAATTAGAGCATTTAGGTGAAAACATGTTAAATCACCCTAAAACCTGAGATTCAAGCAGGAAAATGTAGGTTAAATTAGGCTGATAAACACGTAAAATCGAGTGTCATCACATGCCATGCAACAACAAGAGAGAGAAGTGGAAGAACTTGTGGATGGTGGTGCTCCTTCTCCCTCCCCTTAACGTTTTTCTAACTTTGCGCTCGGGAAGTTGAAGGGGGAAGAGCAAAAATGGAATATCATCTCCAATGGCCTCGATACTTTCTAAGCCACCAATGGAGATCGAGATGTCCTTCGGTGTTGTTGTTGTGGCTCCTCAATCGTCTTCTCCTTGACTTTTGATGTGATGCTCTTGCTATCAACTTCTTGACATAAGAACTTCATCACAAGACAGGAGTCTTGGAGGGCTTCAACTTGCTCTAGAGGAATCGCAACTGAAAAGCTTCCATTGAGGGTGGGGTGCTCAATGGTTTCCACCAAGAATCCTGTCGCCTCCTTTTTCGCCACCACTTTTTGTTCCGCCTCTCGAGCTTTGAGAGCCTCATACTCCATCAACATTGCTATGAAAGATATTTGATCACTACTAAGCTCTTCTAGCTCTTGAGGAGTCCATCTAACTCGGTGGTAGGAAGGTGTTGGATGAGGTTCATCATCCCAAATCGGTGGTGGATTGTGCTCATCTTGGCTCCACCAATGGTTGTTTTCCATGTAGTCCTGCATATGTACACAAACAAGGACTACCAAGGTAAAACTAGAAAATGAAAAAAAAAACAAAAACAAGACACAAAGTAAAAGGGTGGAGCAAAGTCGCCCTACACTTTCAGACCGAAACAAAGAGTCCCCGACAACGGCACCAAAATTTGATCGGTTATCAAAGATACATGGCTTTTTACCTGGATCGTATTCTCACAGGGTCCCTTCGTTCGGTTTACTCTTAGTGAGTGAGTTTGCTCAAGGGGGTAGAACAGTTCATAATTCGACACTTGAAACAACACAATCAATGCAGGCTCAAGCTATAGCAGTCTCAAGTACGGGCTCAAAGAGCATGGAAAAGGGTGAATTCGACTCAGACAACGCAAAGAAAATAATCAAGACTAATGAGGATGAGGATTAAGGGCGTAGATAAGTTCCCGCCTAAGGATCATGACAATTGACTAAGTTAATGAATCTAGGATGAACAAAACTTATATCCATGCATTGAAACAAATAGACACACCAAACACCGGTCCTAAGACTCCAGTGAAGCCTTAGGCTAGGCCAAACACTAACCAATAGGACTCTCGTCACTAATTGAAAAAGTGCAAAACGCACACCAAGTGTTTGATAAAATACCTCAATGGATTTTCACCCAAAGCGACCTAATTCTCGCCCCTCTCTCGAGTTTAACGAAGAATCAAACGGATAATCCTAAGTTCTATGACAAAACCACCCTCTCTGGATAAATCAAGTGAAGCATCAAAGCCAAAATCAAGCATAACACTTAAACATGGCAAAAACACATGAAGAACATGGATATTCTACTCAGCTGGATTAACAACAATAGTTCATCATCATCATAAGTCGAACCAAGAGACCCACGGGAATACGACCCTGGCCAAAAGTCAGGTATCTTTGTTGAAGGAGGTTTTCCTCCTGATCAGTGGCTTATGAGTTGGCATTGCCGGGAGAGCTGGATCGAATACATAATGCATTCCATGCCCGTGTACTTAGAAAGTACGTTGGTAAGCCTGATCATATTATTAGATCAGATGAGGTTGACCTAGCTGAGGATCTCACTTTTTTGGAAGTGTCGGTTTAGATTGTTGACCATCAGTTTCGCCAGCTCGTGAGTAAGCACATATTGATAGTTAAGGTGGTTTGGAGAAACCAAGAAGTCAAAGCGGCGACTTGGGAGACTGTTGTTGTCATGAAATAGAAGTATCCCGACCTGGTGAATGCCTATCTCACAGGTAAGGCTCTACTGCTCATTAGTGTATTCACTGGTTAAGAGGGGTTTAAGTCGATTTCGGGACAAAACCTGTTTGAAGGGTGGAATCGTTGTAACGTCCCGTTATCGGTTAAGTCTCAATTTTCTGTTTCAGGTTGAAAAAAAGTGATTTGGAAGTTGTTGTTTGAACTGCTGCATCTGTTGTGTTTCTTCAAAACTGAGGAGCACAACGGGAGTTACATGTTATGTAACGGCCGTTGTACTACAAGTGGTAACAGGCGTTACATGGACTGTAATGGTCGTTGTCATTCACAGACAACATCCATTATAGGAGCTGTAACAGCCGTTATGTCAGTTCAGTATAAAATAGTAAATCGGCAATCAGTCGACACAATTCTAATTCTTTTCTCTTTCAAACCTCTTTGGCGAATAGCGAAAGTTCAAGGCGGGGATTTGGAGCTAGGATCATTGGATCAGCAAGGGAACATGAAGGAAGGTGAAGGGATTGGTCTAGTCCAATCGCCCAGACTCTTATTCAAGTAAATCCTTCTTGTTCAAGCAGATTCAGCTTTGCTAGTTAGGGTTCTAAGGTTTGGGGGTTTTGGTGTTGTTCTCTAATTATATTAGTTTTGATGGTTGTGGTTGTTTGGAAACTCGTGTAGGAAGGTTGTGGTGTAGTGATCAAGGTTGGAAGCTATCTCGGCTAGTTGGATTCAAGAACCAACTTTGGAAACTTTGAGGGGGTTTTCTTAAATACAATCTTTTAACTGTTATGATCCATACTCGTGATTTAAAGGCAAACTGTTAAGTTAGGGATTTACATTTCTTATATGCTAGTCGCTTCGGATGACAGATCATCTGTGATTATTGTCGATAGAGATTACGTTAATGTTAGACTGATCTCACATGTTGGAATTAGGTGTGAGCGCGGGTGATCCATTTATGACTTGCGCAATTCCATAGGTAATGAAAGGCCTAAAGGTGGTGTTAATGACCATTTATAGGGCCTTTAAGGCACCGGGACGGTCTATAGACCTTACAGGCTTAATGGATTCTTCTAAAGGATCGGGATATGGATTCTTGGGCTACCAACTTTTAACTGTTGTGATCTTTCATTGATCTATTTGGCTTATTAGTTTGCTGTTTTATAGCATTGAATTTATGGTTTTACTGGTTCACTCAGTGCATGTCACTGACCACTGACCCCTCTTTCTTTGGTTTCTTTTGCTGGTTCGTTTTGGGGTATAGTGAGCAGGTCACCATGTCGCCTAGGAGATCTATGAAGAGAGGAGTTGCCCTGCATGCCGACGAGTCGACTAATGCTAGTACTGCCAAGATGTTCAGACCCACCTTTGACCTTTTGGTTTTGATCGGGATTTTGGGGGATTCTTCTTGTTTATCGAATTATGATTGTATTGGTTAATTCTTGGATTCCTTCTTCCTTTCAATTGGATTTTGGTTGTATTGATTCTTGTTTTCGGTTGTGCCGGTTTGGCCTATCCCTTTATTCATTGATTCAGTTATTCATTTGTATGATAAATGTGTATGTTTGTGATAACTATAAAAACAGTGGTCAAACTACTAACCTACAAAAGTATATTAGATCGAATTCCAAGGGTTTCTTCAGCTGTTTACTCAAAGGAATTGGAAATTATTCGGGTTTAAACAAGTTGCGTGGTGTGAGTTCCACGACTTCTAAACTATTATGCGAATGAAATGAAACTGAATTAAAAAAATTGATTGATTAAAGGTTGATTAACGAAAAACAGACAAAAGCTTAGACTCGAATCCCCCTAAGATTACCAGGACATTGGCGATCACAAAACCAACGACTTTCAATCCTAATTCATTCAATTCTTAGACACCTTCACAACTCCTTACCCTTAGGTATAAGTCCGCGAACGTTCGCTCTATCAGAACTAACTACCAAAATTAATTAACCGTCTGTGCGTTCACTTCTGCAACAGATAACTAACTGGTGCACCTGATTGATTTTAATGAGCCGCTCTAGAAATGGATTAACACTAAACGGTTCCTACGAAAGGCATAATCCATTGAATAGGTTAATTAATTGATTTGAAGTTCTAAAACAAGGCGGACGTTCACCAACTATCCTTATTTTAACAAGAATCTAATCTAGGTGATCAAGCTAGAAAAGAAACACAGATTAAGAACAAACCAATTATGAAAAAGAAACTGATTGAATTAAAATCTAATTACCATCGATCTGTGACCGCTTTAAAGCTTCGGGTCATTTAGGGTTCATCTAATCTAAGCTAGAAGAGTTTTAGCTATTCATCTCTAATAAACAAGATTCGAAAATCACAAAAGAATTCATCTCAGAAAGGAAGAACAGAGAGAAACTGTAAAACCTAATTTCGACGATTCCGGACAACTTCGATCTTGAAAATATTCAACTCCTAAACTCCAAGCACTCCGAGATGGAAAGATCGTGTCAGAATCTCTCCGGGAACTCCAAGAATCGCTCTAAACTCTCTCTATTATGTGTAGAAGGCTGCTTAAATAGGCTGTTTACCAAACTTGGCCCGGAAAAGGGTCAAGTTTTCGGCGAGAATCCTTAAGTTCTCACCAAAAACATGTGTGTAAAGTGTTTCTGAATGGCGACAAGATTTCTTCAATTTTCCTTCACAAGTTCTCGGTGAGAACTTTGAATGTTCTCGCCGAGAACATCTTCACAAACTCTGGATTAATTTTTTGACGAGAATCTGATTGATTTCTTGGACATATTCTCGGCGAGATTATAGAGTTCTCGCCGAGAACTTTAGTGTTGGGCACCTTTTCATCATTCTTTGATCGGTTTGAGTTCTGGATTGATCCTGGGTCATTTCTTGAGGTTCCCTTACATCCCGAACACGTCCGAGGGCTCATATTTGATGGCAAAAACCTGTGTACTCAAAGAGACACTAAAAACACATCAATAGACCCGAAACAGGCCAAAGTAACCAAGGTAGGAAATATCGTTAATGAATGAAAACCCACTAAACTACCCCTAAAATCGTGTTACAAGCAATGAAATGTAGCTTAAACGGGGCTTATAATCACGATAATTCTAGTGTCATCAGTCTGTCTATTTGTTTTGAGTCTGTGACATCCTTCATAGCTTTGCATGGGTTAAACCAGTGATTTGAGACGCATTCACAATTAATGAGGAAATTCGTGCGTGAGATGCATCCACACTCTTTACTCGAAGACATGGTGTTTCCGACAATGATCCACCTGATAACCTATGACCTTATCGAACTGAAAGGATGGTGCAGCACCCAATTTTCAAATGGATTCCAAACATTAGAAAGGTCACACTAGTGAAGAAGACTTTACCACCCCCATGACTATAGCGATATAAACCTAGGTGATAAAACTCTCTAATCAGCTAGCACTTGTCACGAGTAGAGATATTGAACTCTAAGTGAATTAGTGTGCAGCTGAGTTTTGCAGGAACTGTAAAAACAATAAATGTAAAAGAACACAGAGGATTTTTAACGTGGTTCGGCAAATAAAGCCTACTCCACGTCCCAAGGGAAGTGATCCCTTGAGAATGTTTTTGATTCGAGTCCACGAATCTGAGAGCCTTTGAGCTTGAGGGTTACAACCTTTAGATTTCTCCCCGAAATCTACCCGCTATACTAATTCAGTTCCCCACTGAATAATAAGCTAAGTAACAACTCACAACTCTAACCTTGTAAGACACTCTTCCTCACAGAATACAAGTGTGTTTACAACTCTACTTCTGCAACAGCCAATGCAGATGGTTTTTATAGTCAACAGTCGAGCACTCGATCAGGAAATGAACTTGATTCCTTGATGCTGAAAATATCTGTCTTTCCATAAGACTTGGAAGATCCCAGAGAACCAGCTGTAACATGATCTTCAGAATCGACCAGTTGTTCCAAGGAATGTCCAGCTGTAGCATGCCCCTTCAGAATAGTCCAGCTGTCAGGAAATCCTTCTGGCTTTCCTTTTTAGATTAGGAGATCCTTCTGATTCTGATCAGTCAGAATCGAAACCTGCACAAAGAGGCAACTAACAAACGAACTGTAGTGTGTCATGATCAGTCTATTCAAAATAGATCACAACATTCTCCCCCTTAGTCTGATAATGACACACTTTAGCAACCTGTGATGAGAGTCAAGAAATTTGGAGAACACTGAATCATCAAAATCCTGAGAAAATCCAATCAATGTTCGGAGGATTGTTCAAAAATAAGATAGGGACAAAAGATTGTTCAGAAATAGCAGATTGTTCAGAAATAGTTCAAAAACCACAAAAAAAAACTTGACTCCCCCTGCAGCGATGCTTTGAAACCCAGAAACCCTAAAACCCTGTGTCAGGATCAGCTTCGAAGGATGAGGCAGCATGATGAGTACACAGGGTGTTCCAGGCACTCCATGAGTCGCAGGGCCAGGGCTGGAACTGGAAACTTCCTCATCATCAGCATCTCCCCCTATGTCATCAGCGATGCTTTGAAACCCAGAAACCCTAAAACCTGTGTCAGGATCAGCTTCGAAGGATGAGGCAGCATGATGAGTACACCAGGGTGTTCCAGGCACTCCATGAGTCGCAGGGCTAGGGCTGGAACTGGAAACTTCCTCATCATCAGCATCTCCCCCTGTGTCATTGGCAGACGTGCAAAACCATTCGCTGGGACGCCAGTGGATTGCCCTTAGCACATGCTGAGCTCGGAGAGACCAATGAGGATCAGAGGAAAGAAGCTTGAGCTTGAAGCTGATACCCAGACGTTGCAGCAAGGTAGTGATTTGAGTGGCATAGGGAAGATCTCCGAGAGCAAAGTCAGTTGCAGCATCAACAATATGAGAGGACATGAGATGAGCATAACTGAGAGGAGTCCTAGATGCACCATGATGCAGAATCCATGTGTCCAAGGGCGAAACAACAGTCTTGAATCTAGACCTGGGAAACAGAACACGAGTAATAGCAAAGTGAAGAAGCTTAGACCTGTCAGGGAGTTGCCAGATGTTGGGGGTCGTCTGAGGATTCCAAGCCCCACATGACAGAGCCGTCAGAGCCACAACTGGATCAAAACGGTACCGGTGAAATTCTAACTCTGTGCTGAGAGGACATCCTTGATCCGGGACACCAAGGATGAGATTGAGCATCTCAATAGTCACGAAAATGAGCGAACCATTCACATATGTCGAGAAGCACCCAGGAGGAAAGTGCTTTTCAACCTTTAGATTAGCATAAAATTGATACACTCCATCAGGATAAATAGAGGTACCTTGAGGATTCATGAGGGAGTCCCATCCGAGCCCCCGGAGCATGGAGTAAAGGTCAAGTCCGTACTTGGAAAATTCTTCAACAGGCAAAGTTATGGGAGGAATGAGATCCTTGGAGGCCAACAAGAAATCATACTTGGCCTTGCACCCCATATCCCTCATGCAAAGATTTGTCTCATACACATGATGAGACAAAAAGCTGTGGCGAGAGGCATCGAAAAGCACAGGCAGAGCCATGGAGAAGGATGAAAGAGAGGAAGAAAAATGAAGTTACCAGAGAAGGATGGGATGAAGTGAAAGGCCGAGCACAGTTGTTAAATAGGCTCTTCCTATATCGGAAGATGAATCAACAAGGAAAGTAATGATTATGAAGAAAGCAGTGCATGCACGAAAGGAAAGTGGATATCCAATGAATGAGAGAGAGATACACTGACACAGGGAGGTGGGAAAATCTGTTGAGGAGAATGTGAAGAGACAATTTCAGAGCCTAAGAAGAGTGGCATAGACTTTCAGCATCATTATGGGAAAGAATCCCCATCTCTCTCCGTAACATAGAAAATCGATCAGCGTGCAAGGATTTGGTAAGAATATCTACTAATTGATCATCAGTGGGAACATACTGAAGTGAAATCTCACCCCTTTGAATCAAATCCCGAATAAAATGATGTCGTATGTCAATATGCTTAGTTCTTGAGTGTAGGATGGGATTTTTGGTCATATTTATGGTACTAGTGTTATCACAGTAGAGATTCACACAACCAAGATCAATGTCGTAGTCCTTGAGCTGAGCTTTCATCCAAAGCAACTGAGTACAAGCACTTCCAGTAGCTAGATATTCTGCTTCTGCAGTTGAAAGAGCAATGCAGGCCTGCTTCTTACTAAACCAAGAAACAAGGGCAGAACCAATAAACTGACAAGTACCTGAAGTGCTTTTTCGATTTGTAAGACTTCCTGTAGGATATTGTTTAATCTGTAGTCCAAGAAAATAGGTGAGCTCTCCCATGAGACTCATTTCAAAGCTTGCTTGCATTCGTGAACTGAATTCTGCACATAAGTTAGCATTTCTGGACCCAAAAATAATGTCATCGACATAAACTTGAACCAGAATAAGATCAGAATTCTCAGTTTTATAGAAAAGGGTTTTATCAACACTTCCCCTATTAAAACCTTGATCAATCAGAAAAGTACTTAGCTTATCGTACCAAGCTCTTGGGGCCTGCTTTAAGCCACAAAAAGCTTTGTGAAGTTTGCAAACATATGAAGGATGCTCACTGTCTTCAAAACCAGGAGGCTGAGCAACAAAAACTTCTTCCTTTAATTCTCCATTGAGGAAGGCACTTTTGACGTCCATTTGATAGAGTTTAAACCCATTGATGCAAGCAAAAGCACAGAGCATTCTGATGGCTTCAAGTCTGGCAACTGGGGCAAACGTTTCGTCAAAGTCAATGCCTTCTTCTTGACAGTAACCTTGAGCAACCAACCTTGCCTTATTCCTTGTAATATTTCCAAACTCATCAGTTTTATTTCTGAAAACCCACTTGGTACCAATAATTGATCGATTTGGAGGAGCAGGAACAAGTGTCCAAACATTTGTTCTTTCAAATTGATTCAATTCATCATTCATAGCAAGAATCCAGTTTTCATCCTTGAGAGCTTCTTTGATATTCTTCGGTTCAGTAAGAGATACAAAAGCACTCTGAGAGGACCTAGATCGAGTAACAAGTCGAGAGTTTGGATCTCCTATTACTTGACTGGGAGGATGCCTCCTAGTGATATGTTGAGGAGCCTGATTCTCTATGTTATCTTCTATGTGATCAGAATTTTCTTGACTTTCCTCATTAGAGTTTTCTTTGACCTCAGTTTCTTGATCAGGAAGAAAAACCAAGTCAGGTTCATCATCTTCAGCTTTATCAATTTCCTTGATTTGAGATGTTGATTCATCAAAGATAACATTAATCGATTCTTCAATCTTGAGAGTCCTCTTATTAAATATCATATAAGCCTTGCTGTTACTAGCATAACCAACAAAGATTTCTTTATCTGATTTAGCATCAAATTTTCCCAGCTGATCCTTGGAATTGAGTATGAAGCACTTACATCCAAAGATTCTGAAATAGCCAATGTTTGGAGCTCGCTTCTTCAGGAGCTCATAGGGAGTCTTCTTTAATTTAGAGCGAATAAGAGCTTTGTTTGTTACATAACATGCTGTGTTAACAGCTTCTCCCCAGAATTTCTTAGGAATATTGTAGTCATTGAGCATAGTCCTGGCAATCTCAATGAGAGTACGGTTCTTTCTTTCAGCAACTCCATTTTGCCGAGGAGTACGTGCTGCAGAAAAAGTATGAGATATTCCCTCTGCATCAGTAAAGTTTTTGAATTTTTCATTGAAAAATTCTCCACCATTGTCACTTCTGATGACTTTGACCTTCAAACCAAGTTCTCTTTGTATTTTGGTAACGAAGAGAATGAATTTGTCTACAGCTTCATCTTTAGATCCAAGGAGGTGTATCCAGCAGAACCTGGAAAAATCATCAACCAGGACAAAAAGTAATATTTACCTCCGATGGTTCTAACGTTTACTAGGACCGAACAGATCCATGTGGACTAGCTCAAGTGGTTCAGATGTGGATAAGACCGACTTTGTCTTAAAGGTAGTTCTGGTCTGCTTTCCTTGAGCACACGCATCACAGAAAAATTCTTTAGTTGAGCTGATCTTTGGAAGTCCTCGAACCAGATTTTTGCTGCTCAATTTGCTCAGAATACCAACACTTACATGTCCAAGCTTCCTGTGCCAAGTCATCTGACTGTCTTCTTTCACAGAGTGAAGACACATTTCAGTAACATTAGAAATCTTGTTAAAATCAATAAGATAGATGTTACCCTTTCGATAACCAGTAAAGAGTACTTCCTTAGTACTTAAATTTTCAATGTAACAAACAGATCCTTCAAACACTACCCGATTTGTATCTCCACAAAGCTGACTTATGGATATGAGATTGTGCTTGAGTCCTTTAACCAGCATAACTTTTCTGAGAAAAACTTTTCTTTTGACTCCAATATTTCCAATCCCAAGAATGTCACACGTGCTATTATCACCAAGAGAAACTGAGCCTTGAGTGCAGGTAGTTAAATTCATGAAAAGATAATGATTACCAGACATGTGGTGAGAACATCCACTGTCAAGAACCCATTCTTCTTCAGAAATGTCAGCTTGATAACATACCTGCAAACATAATTGCTATTTGGTTTTTCTTACCCATACCTTATTTGGAAGGGCAGTGACAGCATTTCTTTTGTTTGTTATTGATTTTTCAGAACAAAACTTACTCAGATGACCTCTCTGATGACATTTGAAGCAAGTTGGAATTGAGGGTTTATAGGATCCCTGCCAGTAATCTTCTCGAATTATCATCCTGTTTCTATGAAGAAACTTCAGTCTTTCTCTGAATCTCCAGTTATCAATAACTAGATTTCTGATTTTTCTGGTCTGTATATCCCTCCCTTCTTTCAATTCCTTGATTTCCCTAGTCAACTTCACTTTCTCTGATTTAATTTGATCATATTTTTTATTGAGAAGATGATACTTAGTGTTGACTCTTGAAAATTCCAGCTGTATTCCTTGGATGGTAGCATCCAACTCATCATCAATACTCTCAGCAACTGTTCTTCTTTCATAATCTGTTTCAAAATCAGAATCAGAGTAATAGTTTCTAACAATTACCTGATCATTGCTGAAATTTGGTCTATAGCCATGAGAGCTCGGACCTCTTCATCACTGTCATAACTTTCATCATCACTACCACTCCAGGTAGCTTGCATGGCTTTCTCTTTTCTTAGATTAGGACATTCAGCCTTGACATGTCCCTGTTTACCACATTTGAAACACCCTAGTTGACTTATAGTGTTACTGCCGCTGCTAGTGCTTCCTTGGTCTCTATTTGACTTTGAGGACTTGTATGATCCACGGTCAGATGTTTTCTCATTTTCTGAATCCCTTGACTTGCCTTGAATATAAGACTTCTTCTTTTCCCTTCTTAGTTTAAGAAGACGACTAACCTGTTTACTCAAGAGAGCAAGTTCAGATTCATCATAATTCTGAATATCTTCTTCTATCAGTTCAGATTCTGCTTTCAAAGCATGGATTTAGTTCTTGCATCATCTGCTTCATCCTCTCTTGTCATGACTTCTTCATGGGTGATCAGAGATCCAATAAGATCATCAATATTAATAGTAGCAAGATCCTTTGATTCTTCAATGGCAGTGATTTTAGGTCTCCACTGCTTTGGTAGTGACCATAAGAGTTTCCTTATGAGATCTTCATTCTCATAATTCCTACCAAGACCATCCAGCTTATTCACAATATTCTGAAATTGATTATACATGGTTTGAGATTGTTTCACCTTGGTTCATTTGAAAAAGCTCAAACTCATGTTTAAGCATATTAATTCTTGAAGTCTTGACAAATGAAGTTCCTTCATAGGTGACTTGGAGCTTATCCCATATTTCCTTAGCAGATTTGCATCCAGATACCCTGCTGAATTCTTCATGACCAAGAGCACAGAACATGATATTCATAGCTTGAGAATTTAGTTGTACCTTTTTGATATCTTCATCAGTCCATTTATCTTCATCAGTCT
This sequence comes from Linum lewisii, assembly GCA_034768395.1. NCBI lineage: Eukaryota > Viridiplantae > Streptophyta > Magnoliopsida > Malpighiales > Linaceae > Linum > Linum lewisii. The sequence goes on from CM068300.1 coordinate 8,417,940, forward strand.
TGATATCAAGGGGTCATTTGGTGACAATCCTCCATAGCCTGGGATTAACTGTCTTGATAAACAGTTCCATTCTGTTTTTCCAATACCCGTAGTGAGTTCCTTCGAATCTGGGAGGTCTATTTTGAGAAAATCCGTCAGCAAGGAACACATAGTTTTCTTGACTAGTACTCATGTTAAGGTTTAGGAAAATTTGAACAAACGAGAGTCAACTCCTGAATCCAGTCACTAACAATCGTGTGATTGTCTTTCCTAGTGCCTGGCTCTGATACCACGTGATAAAACTCTCTAATCAGCTAGCACTTGTCACGAGTAGAGATATTGAACTCTAAGTGAATTAGTGTGCAGCTGAGTTTTTGCAGGAACTGTAAAAACAATAAATGTAAAAGAACACAGAGGATTTTTAACGTGGTTCGGCAAATAAAGCCTACTCCACGTCCCAAGGGAAGTGATCTCTTGAGAATGTTTTTGATTCGAGTCCACGAATCTGAGAGCCTTTGAGCTTGAGGGTTACAACCTTTAGATTTCTCCCCGAAATCTACCCGCTATACTAATTCAGTTCCCCACTGAATAATAAGCTAAGTAACAACTCACAACTCTAACCTTGTAAGACACTCTTCCTCACAGAATACAAGTGTGTTTACAACTCTACTTCTGCAACAGCCAATGCAGATGGTTTTTATAGTCAACAGTTGAGCACTCGATCAGGAAATGAACTTGATTCCTTGATGCTGAAAATATCTGTCTTTCCATAAGACTTGGAAGATCCTAGAGAACCAGCTGTAACATGATCTTCAAAATCGACCAGCTGTTCCAAGGAATGTCCAGCTGTAGCATGCCCCTTCAGAATAGTCCAGCTGTCAGGAAATCCTTCTGGCTTTCCTTTTTAGATTAGGAGATCCTTCTGATTCTGATCAGTCAGAATCGAAACCTGCACAAAGAGGCAACTAACAAACGAACTGTAGTGTGTCATGATCAGTCTATTCAAAATAGATCACAACACTAGGCTCCATGAATGATTGAGAAGGGAAATATGTCCCTTTTTGTACTCGTGACAGAAGAAGGTCTAGGTTTTGTAAGATTCGCCAACATTGTTTGGCTAGTAGAGCCTCATTGAAAGACTCAAAGTCTTTGAACCCTAAACCACTCTGGTTTTGTTATGGGCACAACTTAGGCCAACTTTTCCCGTGAATTTTCCCATGGTCTGACACTTGACCCCGCCAAAAGTTTGCCATTTGGGAATTTAGTTCTTCACACACATTATGAGAGACACGGTAACATGAAATAATGTGGATCGGGAGTCCGAAAATAACAGATCGTAGAAGGGCGTGAACTCATGTCGGGGACAAAGAAGAACACTTCCAGCTGCTGAGTCAGTTGGAGACTTCTCCTCCAAAAATCGGAAAGTCTCTTATTTTGAGCGTAGCATTATACAAAGAGCTCCTATATAACGAGTTGAATGAGCATGAATGTCAATCCCTAGAAATGTAGCGTACTAACGTCATATGTGTTGGGAAGTATTTACACTATAGGTAACTACAGCTTTAGCATAATTAATATGTTGACTATTGAGGTAGTGTTAATATAACAACAAGTCCTTAGGTAAGCTAGGGCTAATTCTAATATTCGTAGAAAAGGGTGGTATCATCAGCGAACATAAGGTGTGAAATTGAAGGACAATGTCCATTTAGCTTCAGACCATGTAGTCTTTTAGGTTCTACAACCTTTGTAGTTGATGAGATGACCCTTTAGAACAAATGGCGAACATGAGAGGAGTTAGGGGGATCACCTTGACGGAGGCCACACGTGGGTTAACCCACGGGGAGAGTCATTCACTAGTATATCCACTGTAGTAGATATGGATTTTCAGGCATTTTGTAATTAAACTAATCCAGGATGGACAAAAACCCATTGTTGAAGCAAGGCAAACAAATAATCTCATTCTACACGATCATAGAATTTTTTCATGTGTGAAATCCATAATGCCCGTTAGCCTAATGACACTAAGTTATGCTTTATTATTCATTTTGATAGTCTTATACAGAGGTGCCATTTTGGATCAAAATTTTAGTTCAAATTCAGTCGGTCATGACCGACCAATTTTTATTTCATCCAATTTTAAATCAGTCACAGCCATGACTTCAGTGCCCAATTCCATTATCGGTCAAATTCGGTCATTGATCGAAAACCGATCTTTAGTAAAAAACGTGAATTAAATGTGCAAATCGGAGAGAACTAAGTGATTTAAATGTACAAACCAATGAATTAAATGTCTACATCCATGATTAAATGCCCAAACTCATACTGTGACGAATTTTTTTTTAAAAATTTTCTTATTATTTTATTTTTCTTCTTCTTTTCTTTTCCTTTCTTTTTATTTCCTTTTATTTATGCTTCCTTTTTTTTAATTATTTTTTTCATGTGTTCTTACCGTGAGTGGTAGATGGTTTATTCGGAGTTCAAGGGGCCTAATAATATGGTGTTGAGCAATTGGCTCTTCTTTCTACCGTTGTTCATCTTCAACGGTTGGATGTTGTCAGAGATGGTAGGACGAAACTATGGGGTACCCAGGTATACTCGATCCTATTATGACTAATCTTCTTGCTTTTTGAGACACATATATTGTTGTGTTCTTTGTCTGGTGTTTTGTAGGAGGACAGAGAAGGGATGTTGAGTTGTTGCTTTCCAAGAGCAGCTAATCGACGCTCGCATTTCAGGAGTAGCTATCTTTGAGAAATTCATTCGCATGTGGATTCCTACTCATTCATGGTGCTTTATGACGGTTCGCCGTTCAGGTAACAGGCCGCCCATTACGTGGCTCGTATGGCCCTAATTAACCTCCCGGGAGTCGTGGAGGTAGACATGACTTCCCGGGTTGGGACTTGATGTTCAATTCCTTGTTTGTGCTTGCTGTCTCCGTATCTCCGAAAGGAGCTGCCTATGTCAAAAAAAAAAAAAACTCATAATATAAATGTCCAAAATCATATAATATTTTCAAAATTGTCCGAAATAATTTGAATTCGGTCAATTCAGTTGACCAAATTCAATTCAATTACGGTCACTATCTAACCAAATTTAGTTCAGTCTCAACCACAATCAAAGATTTTCGACCAAATTCGATCCCATTTGATCAAAACCGACAAATTCCCGGACCTAGTCTTATATGGTATGAGATATTGAAAGCTGCATTCTCAATTGAATTAAGCCAAACAAAATAATACAAAACTAAATTTATACTGTTCCCAGTTTTGAAATCCAAAAACGTGTATGATTATGATCACATTACATAAAAAGAGATGTAATTATAATTAAGGAATTTAATAATTTCATTATACACGGAACTCGAATGTGAATGAAAAGAAAAGAAGAGATAAGCAAGGAAATATATAATTTATAAAGGAAAAAAATCATGATAAATAAGGGGAAAATTCCAGGAATAAAGTGAACACAATGATTATGATTACCGACGAATTCCAGCTAATCCTCCATAATTCAACCTCTCCTCTCCTTAATAGAATAAAACCCCTAATAAATAAATAAATATTTTCATAAAAGAATAATAGATCTGGAGGTCCTATACTATGAAAAGATAACAAACAAGCTATAGTACAATTATTTATACATGATAAACTCTCATACTTAGAACGTTTAACATATAAGCCATTCAGTTAGATTTTCGTTATTTTCGTATGGTTTTGCTGACACGTTATACTGACTCATCTTGTTGGGTAGCCAACTTTGTCACGACAGCAAAACGACGTTGTTTTGTGAGTTATGAATTCAGCTGAAAATTCCCCTTATCCTCTTTCAATCAAACTTTTTCACTTTCAATCTTCACTCTCTTCTCCGCTCGCTAACTTCGATCCATCTCCTTATTAGTTGAAATCGTAACTCACAAAAAGACGTTATTTTGTTGACGTGTCAAAACTGGCTACCAACAAGATGAGTCGTCATAATGTGTCACCAAAATTGTAATGATATTAACAAAAATCTAACAAAGGGACTTATATGTTAAACATACTAAGTAATATGCAAATCGTTCGTAGTACAAGGATCTCTAGGCCTATTATCCTTTCATTAAAAAAAAGAAAATCCCAATTCTCCTCTCCTCTTCGGACTTGAGTCTCCAATTTGATATAAAATCATAATCCCTAAACAATAAACCCCACAGCTGTTCCTCCCTCTCTTTTTTTATTTTATATTTTGCCCCCTTTTTTTGTTGTTTGCTTCCTTCTCTTCATCCCCAAAACCCTAATTCACATAACCAGCCTCCCTCCCTACCTCCTTCCGCTTCCTCATCCAACAGCCACCAACCATGGCGGACTCAGCTCAGCAGCTCCAGCAAGCTCAGCTAGCCGCCATCCTCGGACAGGACCCTGCCCCTTTCGAAACCCTAATCTCTTCCCTCATGTCATCCTCCAACGAGCAGCGTTCCCAGGCCGAGCTCGCTTTCAACCTCTGCAAGCAGACCGATCCCGATTCCCTCTCTCTGAAGCTTGCTCACCTCCTCCAGCTCTCTCCTCACCCTGACGCTCGCGCTATGTCCGCCGTCCTCCTCCGCAAGCTCCTCACACGCGACGACGCTTATCTCTGGCCTCGACTCAACATCAACACCCAGTCGTCCTTGAAATCTATCCTCTTAGCTTCTGTGCAGCACGAGCAAGCTAAGTCGATTCTGAAGAAGCTCTGTGACACTGTGTCTGAGCTGGCCTCTGGTATCTTGCCGGATAACGGATGGCCGGAGCTCCTGCCGTTTATGTTTCAGTGTGTTTCTTCTGACTCGCCGAAATTGCAGGAGTCGGCTTTCTTTATTTTTGCGCAGTTGTCTCAGTACATCGGGGAGACACTGGTTCCCTTTATCACTCAGCTGCACGGCGTATTCATGCAGTGTTTGAATTCCTCGCCTAGTTTTGATGTCAAGATTGCTGCTTTGAATGCCGTTATCAATTTCATCCAGTGTCTGAACAGCTCTTCTGACCGAGATAGGTTTCAGGATTTGCTTCCCGCGATGATGAGGACGTTGACCGAGGCTTTGAATAATGGTAACGAGGCCACTGCCCAAGAGGCACTGGAGCTTTTGATTGAGTTGGCTGGAACTGAGCCACGGTTCTTGAGGAGGCAATTGGTTGATGTGGTTGGGGCTATGCTTCAGATTGCCGAGGCGGCGGATAGTTTGGAAGAGGGGACTCGCCATTTGGCTATTGAGTTTGTTATTACATTGGCTGAGGCTAGGGAGAGGGCCCCTGGAATGATGAGGAAGTTGCCACAGTTTATTAGCAGGTTGTTCGCCATTTTAATGAATATGCTGTTAGATATTGAGGACGATCCTGCATGGCATACTGCAGAAACCGAAGATGAGGATGCAGGGGAAACGAGTAATTACAGCGTTGGGCAAGAGTGTTTGGATCGGTTGGCTATATCACTGGGTGGAAACACAATTGTTCCAGTTGCATCCGAACAGCTGCCTGGCTATTTGTCTGCACCTGAGTGGCAGAAACACCATGCTGCCCTGATTGCACTTGCACAAATTGCCGAGGGTTGCTCTAAGGTACAGTATAAAAGGCCCTTGAGCTTTTGTCATTTGTTTCTTGTTCGTCTTTGTATTTTTGTTTTGTGTGTATGACTATTTAGTTGGTTTGTTCTAATGCTGCTTATAATATTGCTCAGTCGTTAGTGAGTCCCTTGTTGCCTGAATGTTGTAGTCAATGTTGAATTATTTTGTTCCCTTGGCATTGCAGGTGATGTTGAAAAATCTTGAGCAAGTAGTCACTATGGTTCTCAACTCATTCCAAGATCCTCATCCTAGGGTTAGGTGGGCAGCTATCAACGCAATTGGGCAATTGTCTACAGACTTGGGTCCAGATTTGCAAAATCATTATCACAGTAGAGTGTTGCCATCACTAGCTAATTCGATGGATGACTTCAACAATCCTAGAGTACAGGTAAATGACCTTCAGTATTTTTCTTTAACCTGGAAAAAAAACTTTTTTCAATGTGAAGTATTTAGCCTTGCTTCTGGAGTACTTGACACCAGCCTTTCATTTTTCATTGGTGGCTTGCTGCAACTTGTGCTCTGGCTGCTCATGTAGTTCCTGCAATATAATCCCGATTTCAGTATCATTTTATTCATTTGAATTTCTGTTCTATAGGCACATGCTGCTTCTGCGGTTCTTAACTTCAGTGAGAACTGTACTCCTGAAATCCTGACACCTTATCTAGATGGCATCGTGAGCAAATTGCTTGTACTCCTACAGGTATGTTAGTGAATTGTAAATTACACGCTGTCAGGAGAATATTTTTAAATTTACCGGCTTTAAATCTATTAGTTAGTAACTTGAAAATTAATACATTTTTTGTGTACCGCAGAATGGAAAGCAAATGGTTCAAGAGGGGGCATTGACTGCTTTGGCATCAGTTGCTGATTCATCTCAGGTAATTTGCGTATTGTTTGGTGCTTTTGAACTTTTATTGTATCAGAAATCTTGGTTTGTAGCTGATTGATTGTGTTTGCTTGTAGGAGCATTTCCAAAAATACTATGATGCAGTGATGCCTTACTTGAAGGCAATCTTGGTAAATGCAACTGACAAATCTAACCGCATGCTTCGTGCCAAGTCCATGGAGTGCATCAGTCTGGTTGGGATGGCTGTTGGAAAGGATAAGTTCAGGGATGATGCTAAGCAGGTATGCAATGAGACATGTTTATTAGTTAGCAATTAAAGACCTCTCAAAAGTACAACTGCCTTTCCGATGTATGCAATAAGACATCTTTGAAGTACAATTGCCTTTCTGATGTAAACACATCAAACTTAGGATGGTGTATTTAATGCCTTGAGTTTGGTCATGAGTTGGCTCCCAGTTTGTTGTTGTTGTTTGGTTTCATACCCATTGATCTCGTTCTAGGTCATGGAAGTGCTTATGTCCTTGCAAGGCTCACAAATGGAGGCCGACGATCCAACTACAAGCTACATGCTACAAGTACGTTCTTGTAAATCCATGTGTTCAAAAAACTGATTGTCTATGTTGTCTGTGATACGATTTTTCTTGTTATTCTGTAGGCATGGGCAAGGCTTTGTAAATGTTTGGGGCAAGATTTCCTTCCATACATGAGTGTTGTTATGCCTCCTCTACTCCAGTCTGCTCAGCTGAAGCCAGATGTGACCATTACATCTGCAGATTCAGATAATGAGATTGACGACTCTGACGATGACAGGTAAAACTGATTTTCCCTACTAGCAATTGCAGATAGAGGTTTTGTTCAGTCGTTGGAACACTTATTCTTGGAATTAATACCATGCATCTTTTGCAACTGAATTGCACATTGAAATTGCATATCTTGTTTAACAGTGATGTTGCCATCAAAAGTATTACCATTAAGAAATATCTATTGTTTATCACAGTATGGAGACCATAACACTTGGGGACAAAAGGATTGGCATCAAGACTAGTGTGCTTGAAGAAAAAGCTACTGCTTGCAATATGTTATGTTGTTATGCTGATGAGTTGAAAGAAGGTTTCTTTCCATGGATTGATCAGGTTTGTTACTCGATACATTAGTTGTGTCCTTTGTGTTCTTGAGACAACTGTAATGGTAATTTGACTCTTCTCATTGCAGGTGGCCCCAACACTAGTGCCCCTTCTTAAATTTTACTTCCATGAAGAAGTTAGAAAAGCTGCAGTATCTGGTACTAGACTAATATCTTTATGCCTTTTTTACATGAAATATCTTTGTACCTTAGACACTTCCATTTGTGTCCTGGCTATCACATCATGATTTTTTTTTCTGAAACTTCTTTTGCTTCCAGCAATGCCAGAGCTTCTTCGGTCAGCTAAGTTGGCTGTAGAGAAGGGATTATCACAAGGTCGCGATAAATCATATGTTAAGCAGTTGTCTGACTACATTATTCCTGCTCTGGTGGAAGCATTACATAAGGTGGAAGTAGTTCTGTGTTAATAATTTGATTGATAGTTATTTCATCTATTCTCTGACTGACAAATTTATTGAACGCTCATCTGTTTGCAGGAACCTGATACGGAAATCTGTGCTAATATGTTGGATGCATTAAACGAATGTGTACAGGTTTGCTTTCGTCCTAATCTATATGATGAAGTGACTCACAGGTCTATTGACTTGTTCATTTAGTGTGGAGAAGTTTGGACCGATAAGCCTGAAAAATATCAACTAAAAATGGTTGACCAAATGTCTTTTGATGATAAAAAACATCTAACACCTGGATTTAAAAATCATGAGGCCAACAGCATATATTTTATTATTTTCTAAAATAAAACCCTTGCTTGAAACTATGTATTGAGGTCAGCCAAACTTAGATAGTTATTGACACTGTTTTAAGGGGATGTCAAGCTATTTTCCCCTATAAATCTTGTCATAATTAAGATTGAGGGCTGAAGATATCTCTTAAAATTGGTTTTTCTTTCAGATATCTGGCACACTTGTTGATGAAAGCCAGGTAAGATCAATTGTGGATGAGATAAAGCAAGTTATCACTGCTAGCTCAAGCAGAAAGAAAGAGAGGGCAGAGAGAGCCCAAGCAGAAGACTTTGATGCCGAAGAGGGAGAGCTGATCAAAGAGGAAAATGAGCAAGAGGAGGAAGTATTTGACCAAGTGAGTATATAGGCAGTTGCTGTTCCTGAAGTCTGCTGTCCCATGTTTGCAATATTAGCCTTATGCGAACTGCCAATTGTGTTTGTAGGTTGGTGAAATAATGGGAACTTTGATCAAGACATTCAAAGCTTCTTTCTTGCCGTACTTTGATGAGTTATCTTCATACCTCACTCCTATGTGGGTAAGTTCTCATGACAAGACCTACTCTTCTATCAGTTAATGCCTTTGGCTCTCTGATACAATAAGTAAATTATGATATGATGTGCTGCTGAACTAACATGTTTTATGCATTAAGGGCAAGGATAAGACAGCTGAGGAGAGAAGGATTGCAATTTGTATTTTTGATGATGTTGCAGAGCAATGTCGTGAAGCAGCTTTAAAGTGAGTTTCTGTTTCTGGTGAATGCTTACACAAAATGTTCACTGTGCAAGTCTTAAAAAGCGTCCTAGTGTTTTGTACTTATGAATTGACTGTGTAACAGGTATTATGATACTTTCCTACCATTTTTACTGGAAGCTTGCAATGATGAGAATCCAGATGTTCGACAGGTCGTATGTCAGAACTTTCTAGTCTATTGAATGTGTTTTTTGCTTAATCTTCTCAATCTTACAATTTAAGTTTTCCTATTGTCTTTTACAGGCAGCTGTTTATGGACTGGGTGTATGTGCTGAGTTTGGTGGTTCTACATTCAAGCCTCTGGTTGGAGGTACGCATTCTGGCATCTCTTGAGCTTTATAATTAAGCGTGCCAAAGTTATCCATAAGTTTGTTCCAGTGTTCTGCTAGTAACATCTCTTTGTTGGCTTTACAGAAGCACTTTCAAGACTTAATGTTGTGGTTGGGCACCCTAATGCCAAGCACTCTGACAATGTCATGGCATATGATAATGCTGTCTCTGCTTTGGGGAAGATTTGCCAGTTTCATCGTGACAGTATAGATGCTTCACAGGTATAGTTACAGCAGAATATCTTGATTGTTTTGTCAGCTTGAGTTTATTTATGATGACGTAAAAGAGCGTCATAATGAGATTTGGTTTTATTGATCGGCAGTAGAGGAAGTGGTGTTTGTTTGTGTTAAGATTTCTTTTCTAAATTCAAATTAGGAGAGAATATTGAGAGATGATACCAAAACTTTGATCTTCTAGCTTGGCAAATATTGTCTTGATACCAGAACTATTAGACAGTTTCCTAACCAAAGCAAGCTCTTGGAACATTTGAGAAATGTTTTTATTCTCCTTTTCCTCTGTACTTAACTCAGGTTATGTTTTACAGGTTATCCCTGCATGGTTAAATTGTCTTCCAATTTCTGGTGATTTGATTGAAGCCAAAGTTGTCCATGAACAACTTTGTTCCATGGTGGAGAGGTAGGAATTTGCATCTCATTCTATAATGATGGACTATATGCCCTCTTGGTTTATTTTCTGTATTAAGCATCCCTTGTTCCCTCTACAGGTCAGACGGTGTAATTTTGGGGCCAAACAACCAGTATCTCCCAAAGATTGTTTCAGTGTTTGCTGAGGTTAGCTTTGTTTTTTCAAGTTTTCAATATGCTATTAGTGAATGCCAAGACATATGTTCAACATGGTTGCTTCTTTCCCTGACTATCATAGTTACCTCAGAAGTTAGAACTTCAAAAAAAAAACATAATGTCTGGACAATTTTGTTGATTGGGGAACTATTGCTGGTGTAGGTTCTATGTGGGAAGGATCTGGCAACAGAACAGACATTAAGTAGAATGGTGAATCTGCTAAGGCACCTGAAGCAGACTTTACCACCAGATACTCTAGCCTCGACATGGTCTTTGTTACAACCGCAGCAGCAGATGGCACTGCAAACGATCCTCTCATCTTGAAGTCGAAACAACAATGATAATCATCAAGTTATGAGCTTCAGAGTGATGCCACAAGCGCTGGGATTTGTGGTGTTGTGGAAATATAATTTTTTTTACTTCCTCCTGCATAAGTTTCTTCTGCATATGATCAAACAACAGCAAGCAAAGCTGGGTGTCTCTCGGTCGGATTGAGTGTGAAAGTTGAAAAAGAAAGCCTCTCTCCTCTACTGTCTGTTTTTAATCCTCAATGTAAATTCATTGCAAGTGTTGAAAAGAAAAGTCAGATTCATGCTTGGGGGGCTGGTATGGATAAAAGGAGGAATAGCAGATATGAGTCTGAGGAGTTGTGTTGAGTCGATTGTTGTTGAGGTTTCAGAGGATCATCCGTGGTGGAATCGATCCTAGCTATCTGCAGTTTTGTTCCGAGTCTGCATTCATTCTGATATACACTTTTTTTTCTTCTTATTGTGGTGTCAGTCGTGATGTCTGGGCTGAAATTTTGAATGGTTTATTATTCTTTTGCTATACGTTTTGATTTGTGCTTTTGAACCGAGGAAGTGATATGAATGAATGATTGATATTGGTTGTTCAGTATTCTGTTGTCTACTTATTTACTGATTTGCCAGTCTCCTTTGTGCCCTTTGAAGTGAGTCAATTGAATGATTATAGAAGCTTTCTGCAGTTTGAAAATGAAGAATGCAGAAACACTGAAAAGGACTTGCTGCCAACTCCAAAGCTGAACAATAAGTTAACGTTAGAGATGCTGTTTGTTTTGACTTTGACATCATTGGTTGAATAAGTAACCAAGAAGTAATATAAAACAAAGTAGGTCAAATTATGGATCCAAGAACTCCCGAATAAGGATAGGAATTGAATTGATGTAGCATCAAGTTGAAATTGGAATCAATAACCTTTTCACCCAATCAATGTTAGTAAATAATATTAGATTTATTCAAGATTCTCTTCTAACAACTTGAATTATTGGGATGCAATGGTTCATGACATATGAAATCAGAGTCTTTGATCAACAAAAAGTCAATGTTTTGAATCCAGAGAACCACCAATTCGTGTATAAAGGCTTCAACGGCCATCAATCTAGTCTTATTGACGTTGTACAAACTTCAAGATCTTTCATGAGTTATTCGTTTAAAGGGTAAATAGTATATGATCAATTCAGAACTCTCTCTAGTAACTCGAATTACTAGGATGGGATGGAATGATTATATGGCAGTAAGTTGCAGAGATGAACTATCAGCTCCTTCTAGAAAGTGTTTGAAAGTTGCAACTAGTCAACGATTACCAACCCAAAAGCTGGTTTATTATTATTATTATTATGATGAAATTGAAATGGTGGGGTTAATGAGTTTTGTTGGATAGCAGGAAGGAATTGGGAGCTCAAAGATTCCTCATTCAATAAAGTTGAAATTTGTTCTCTTCTTCTTCTTCTTTTTCTTCCTTTTTTTTTTTTTTTTTTTATAACAATATTCTGCCGACCCTTATTACATAATTTGTTAGCCTTTTTTATTTTATTCATAGGTAATGAAAGACAGGTCTCCAAGTGTCTGAAATTCGTGCATTCACGTTATGTTATTATTTGAGGGTTTGACCCAACTAATGAAATGAAGTGAATGCATTTTAACAACACAACTCATCTGCTTGTCTCCTACCTTTGTAACCTTAACACAAACACTATATGAAATCAGGGTTTGTAGGGGTGCTTTCTTAGTCGGCAATCAGACACCTAATTCCCTCCATTGAAACTAGGCCACCTTAACACACTTGGTCAGTTTAACTGATATAGTTGACTTTTTTCTTTGACCCTTTTTACTTGGTACCCTTTTGTTCTTTCGTTTGTTGGAGTGGGTATTATTGATTCACCGATTAATTAGCTGAAAAATATGGGGTTTACTTTAATATCAAAAAGGGGAGGGGTTGTCTCGTAGCATTTCACATGGAGATTTGCTCAATCTCCAATATAGAGTTGAGAGGCCTCGTGAAAGGATTTTAATTGGCATGCCGATGAGGATTAGTGAAAGAGTTGAATTTGACAAATATCTTACAGGGGAACATGAAAATGGAGAAACTGAGAAAACCTTATGATGTTGTTGGGTTGGTGCCTGGTGGAAAGCGATTGTACACAAGTTTCTCGTGATGAGCGAGATCCTTAACTTCCACAATGTTTATATTTAGATTAACTCCACTAGTAACGTGTGTGCCTGTTACCTCCATTGATGATCAACAACATCCGTTTGTCGTCCATCAAGTTTGCTAGCTTGCTGCGAGGAATTGTTAGAATATTTTATCCCACATGGGTAATCATTTCACCAACTTTTTGACAAGAAGGAGTGATTTTACTCTCATTTTTAATCCCCTCCAATCCTCACATATGATTTCCTCGATATCTCCAAATTCCATTAGGGTCATGAACAAAGATGAGAATGCTATTCAATTGAGGTTTAAAATGTTTTTAAAAAGAGGAAAGAAGAGGGAATAAAATTGCAAGTCATCCCAAACATGGTGACAAGTTAATAAGGACGAGCCACCCACTCATTTGCATACGTAACCCCACAATTTCATATTCATAAATTTTGTATTAGCCAAAAAGGCCTTGTTTGTCCCTTTCCTTCTTTTCTTCACCCCTATATCAACATCCCTCTCTTCTCCTTCCTTCCTTCTCATAACAACAACCTCCCATCCCATCCCATCTTTCTCTTCTCAGTAAACCAAACAACCCCTAAGTCCCTCTATGGAAGCACAATACCAAACCACCATGCCTACCAAATCAAAAGGTGGAAGGAAGAACATGGGTCAGAGCAAGAACAAGTATGTAGGAGTTAGGCAGAGACCATCTGGTAAATGGGTAGCTGAGATCAAAGACACCACTCAGAAGATCAGAATGTGGCTCGGCACCTTCGATTCCCCCGAGGATGCTGCTCGTGCTTACGACGAAGCTGCCCGCCTCCTTCGTGGGTCCAACACCAGAACCAACTTTAGCCATACCCATAATCACAACAACAACAATAATGTCCTCTTCCCCAATTCACAAATTTCCATCAAGATTAGGAACCTCCTTCAACGCCGTAAGGCTAACAACAAGTCTACTCCTCCTCCTCCTCTTCCTCCTCCGTCGATTTCCTTACCGTCTAAAACCCACATTCTTAGCTTCCAAACAAGTAACATTAGTACTAGTACTAGTACAAGTACTAGTACTAGCAACATGTCTTCTCCTTATTCTTCTCCTCCAAATTCCCCTCAGTTGGTGTTTGGAGATGCTTACAAGCCGGATGTGAGCAGCTGCTATGTGTCTTCATTATCATCCCAGCAATCGATACTCTACGATAATCCACCATTCCAATTTCTTCCATCTGGATTCGAGATTTCGCCTATGCAACAACAGCAGCAGCAGCAGCAGCACGAACAAGAAGTTGATGATGGATTGCTGGTTTCGGAATATGAGATGCCTAAGTTTGAGAGGATGAAGGTGGAGAGGCAGATTTCGGCATCCATTTACGCAATGAATGGATTGAATGAGTGTATGGAGCAACAACATCATTCAGTTGGATATGGTGGTGATGGAAGTTTGTGGGATTTCCCAGCACTCTGCTCTGTTCTTTCTGATTCCTTTTCGTTTCCTCATTGATTGATCTATGCAATATGCATTGGTTTCTTCCAAGGTAGTAGTAGCGTATTTTCAGATGTGGCTAACTAATGGCTACTTTGAAGAGAAGGAAGACTGTGATGTAATGTCATTTGTTTTGAATCAGCATTGTGGCCATCTGCCTCCTCTCTATCAAAATTGGTTTTGCAATTTGCATACATATAGCTTTCTTGGGTTTGTTCAGTTATGCAACACTCTTAACTAGGCTTCTAGGGTTTATAAAGACTAGATTTAACCCGCGCTTTGCAGCAGAAAGTGTTGAGGGAACATGATAAAAACTTATGAGTTTCAAATAAAATGTTTGTAACAGTAGATCAATAAGGTTAAGAAAAGGAGTTTCTGCAAGCAAAATCAGTTAGGGATGAGGATGATCATTCAGAGAACCGAGAAGGGAGAACATTCATTATTAGGGTTCGGTAAAAGGATTTTGGAGGTAAGTGAGAGATAGGTTTTGAAAGTGGCCAGAATCTCAAAAGAACAGAAAAAAAAAATAAAAAAAAAAAGAGAACAAATTATTCTACAAGAAAGGGAATGGGTGAACAGTTTTTCAGTGTCCAATAACAGTGAAACAATGTGGTAAATAAAGGGGACAAAAGAAAAAGGAAACACTGATTTCCTGTGAACTCGTGCATGAAAAAAAAAATCCTCACTTTAATAAACAGTATTTCTCCCCCGAAGTTTATACAATTTATTTAATTTAATAATCTGCAAAGTTGGATAAAATTCGGATCACAAAAATAGTTAAGCTATTTAACACAATTCCTCACTTTAAAAAGATTAACCTAGTATTTGATCACCAAATTGTATTCGAGTGATTATATAGTCAAGAAAATTTTATTGTAATCCTCTCTCTAATCTAGTGCACGATTAACCTTTAAGTCATTGTTATTGGGTACTTTGTTTCTATCCGAACAATTTTCAGTAAATTCCTTTTGTCTAACTGTTTTCTTGATAGCCCATCAAAGTGCCTCACATATAGGAATGAAACGAATGACGATAGATCAAGTGAGACATGTTTTTTTAATCCAGATGTTTGTTCTATAACGGTCCAAGTTTGGATGAGTGCTTTAAGAAGGGGTTTGGGATAGATCGAACATGTCTATTGGAGCAAATAATTTAAACAATGTAGACAATAAGTCTCAAATTTTATATGAAATATGTGTCGTACAGAACTATGATATCGTCAAGATTGTGTCTTTCTCAACAGTTCTCTCCCTCAATAGACAGGATTACGAAAGACAATTGCACTTAACAGCACTTTACACCGCTTTTTGCGAAGATTATTGTCGATAGATGATGACATTAGATTTGTCATGTTAATCTCCTCATTGTAAGTGACATTCCATACATTTTAGGTCACTTATTAGAATAAAGTACGTTAGTTTACTATCCTCCACCCATTCAGGGTCCAGCCGTGTAGAACCAAGGGATCATGAAATGAGTAATGATGATGTTTCTAGTACTTCACTGTACAACTAGGTATAGAGCAAGTACATAGGTTATGAATTATAGAGATAAGTTCCCCCATGATTTAATTATATCCATTAGTAGTATTTATAAGTCTATGTTGATTTCATAGCCTAAGTTAAAGAAGTAAAGTCGAAAGAAGGGGACAAAAAGAACCTTTAAAATGTTGTATATGATAGGACGGCCAATCCACTTGCCGTTCGTCTTTCCAAGACCTATCTATATCCAAATTTTGACTTTGATGACCTTTGCAGAACTACATACGTTTGCTAAATAGGGAGAATTGTAAACGACATCACTCCAAATTGTCCATAAAAAAATGACACAAACTTACTATTCCATTTGTCTTTGCTCTTCTGGGTTCACATTGCATAACAAATAACAGGTCTTGTAATCGTGAGATAGTGCAATCGTCCAATTAGTTGTCTGTAAACACTAATGTCAGAGAGTTTGCTTTCAGCGGTTAATTTCTCTTTGTAATTCACTGGTGTTTGAGAAGGTTTCTTGTCAATGAATCCAACATCAGTAATAAGCTCCAAGCAGTACTTTCTTTGACACATGTATATTCCTGTTGTATTCCTTGCAATCTCCAACCCTAGGAAATACTTCAAATCGCCAAGATCTTTGATCTTAAAATGATGTTGAAGCTTCCTTTTAACACGTTCAATGGCTTGAAGATCACTTTCTGCAAGTATTATGTCATCGACATAAACTAATAGAATCGCTGCAGCTCATTTGCTGTTGCTTATGAAAACCGAATGATCTGAGTGAGACTGTACAAATCCTTCAAGTTTCAAAGCTTCAGACAGTAATAAACCATCTTCTACTGGCTTACTTAAGACCATAGAGAGATTTCAGTAATCTGCAAACTTGGTGCTGTTGTGCAGAAAACCAGTAATCCTTGAGGCAAATCCATGTAGACTTCTTCTTCAAGTTCACCGTGTAAGAAGGCATTGCTAACATCCATCTGATGTAAGTGCCAGCCCCTTATAGCAGCAACAGCCAGCAGAGTCTTGACAAAATGTTATCTTTGCAACAGGAGATAATGTGTCAATAAAGTCAACTCTGAAAACTTGAGTAAAACCCTTAGCAACCAGCCTTGCTTTATAACGTTCTACACTTCCATCCGGACTGTATTTCACTTTATACACCCACTTGCATCCAATGGGTAGTTTCCCTGGTGGCAAACTGGTTACAACCCAATTCTTATTGTCCTCTAAAGCCTTAAGCTCTTCTTGCATGGCCTGAATCCAACATTCTGATTTTGCTGCTTCTTTGTAGGTTTGTGGCTCAGGTATAGTGGTAATGGACACAGTGAAGTGTTTATATGCAGGAGACAAATGGTCATAGCTAATGTAATGAGGTAAAGCAAATGAAGATGACTCATGCTCAAGAACATTTTTAGAATGCAGCAAGTTGCAATGATAATCAGCTAGATATTTTGGAGCTCTTACTATTCTAGATGACTTTCGTGGGATAACTTGAACTGGTGAAGTTTCATTTTCTTGGATGTGGTCACTGTCAGAGGTCATAGGTGTATCATCATCTAATGTGCTATCATTGTGGTCTGAGTTGGTAGATGCAGAAGGTGAATCAGGAGAAGGAGGATCTGGATCAGACGAAGATGCAGGAAATATTGGAGTATTGGAAGGTTCTTCTTATAGGTGGATGGAGATTGTGACATGTAAAAGGAAGAATCAATAGAATTTAGATCTACTAAATCGACTGATGGCGGTTCTCCCTAATAGGGATCGCTTGTAGGGAAGAATGTTTTCATGGAAAATGACATTTCGGGAATAGAATACTTTGTGACTCAGAATATCTAACAGTTTGTATCCTTTGATTCCAGGGGAGAATCCTATGAAAATGCAAGGTGAAGCACGAGGTTGGAACTTGGTTTTAAGGAAGAGTGTCAGCATAAGCTAAACACCCGAAAATTTTTAAGTGTTTGTACTCGGGGTATTTTGAAATAAGAGTTCAAAAGGGTTTTTGTTCTTAAGGATGGGTGTAGGAACACGATTAATTAGATAACAGGCATGAAGTACACATTCCCCCCAATACCTGAGAGACAAACCACTTTGGAATCGCAGAGCACGAGCTAAAGCTAACAAATGCTGATGTTTTCGTTCAATTCGACCATTTTGTTGAGCTTGAGCAACACAGCTAAGTTGATGTTCAATTCAATGAGAGGAGAAGAAAGAAGTCATAGAGAATTCAAGGCCTTGGTCACTACGAATGGTTTTAACAGAATGTGAAAAGTTGTTTTGAATCATCAGACAAAATGATTCAATGAGGGAACGAGTTTCACTTTTATTCTTCATGAGGTAAATCCAGGTACAACGACTGAAATCATCCAAAACAATGAGGAAGTATCTATATCCATCGTGAGAAGGAACATTCAATGATCCCCAAATGTCCATATGAACTAAGGCAAAAGGAACTTAAGCATGAGAATTACTTCGACTAAAAGGAAGAGACCGTTGCTTAGCTAAGTGACAAGTAGTACAATGACTGGAAGAGGAAGAGGAAACGTAAGGGCAAACTTTGTGAATGAGATGAAGCCTTGGTGAGGATAGATGACCTAGATGACAATGCAGTTATCCAGATTATGAGGTTATAAATTGATATGAGAAACTACATTGACAGTAGCAGAATGATAAGGAGAGAAACAGAGCTGGATGACTATGATAAGGAGAAACAGAGCTGGATGACTGAGATTCATTAGAATTGGATACAGAGTTGGAAAGGATGTAGAGACCTCTATTTGTGTGAGCCAAACCAATCTTCTTCAATGTGAATCGGTCCTGAATGAGGCACTGATTGGATTGAAACACAAGAGAGACAAGAAGGGATTTGGTAAGTTGACTGACTGAAACAAGGTTAAAGGCAAGTTGTGGTATATGCAATACATCATGCAACAGCAGACCACAAGCCAATTGAACAATGCCTATAGCCGTAGCAGAAGCTTTGAATCCATTGGGAAGAGTAACTAGGATATTGGTTAAAGGTTTTGAATAGGAAACAAAATGCAACAATGAACAAGAAACATGCACACTAGCTCCAGTATCAAGTAGCCACAGATCATGAAATGATCCAGGGGGTAAGAGTGAAAGGACAAATATACCAGAGGTGTTGGATGTGGATGATGATGATGTATTGGTAATGGAAAGAGCATGAGCATCAGAGTTTGGTGGAGTAGCAGCATGTATCTATTGGAGCAGGGATTCGCAATCTAGCTGGTTCATCAGAGGACATAGACATAGCTGATATACTAGTTTGCACAGCAGGAATGGATCGATTGTCAGCAGATGAGGAAGAGTCAACATTAAGAACAATAGATCCTGCAAAAGAAGGATTGGATCTGGTGCCATTTCCTGATTACCTGGCACGCTTGTTCTTGAGCTTAAGACAATCCTCGATCATTTGATTTTCTTTCTTGCAGTAACGACATAATAGCCCTGTATTTCCAGATCCCTTTCCTTTCGAATGAAAGCTAGTAGCCTAGAGCAACTGAATCCATTGACCTAGCAGAGGATCCTTTTATTTGCCGCTCAGACTAAGCAACCGACTTGAAAGCAGCGAGTATATCAGGCAAAGGATCCATGTGTAACAGCTGAGATCTAACCATGTCAAAAGATTCATTCAATCCTCTAATGAAACGAATAGTATAATCCTGATCTTGATAATTTTTCACACAGGACACTACTGGACATGGAACTAGATTTCCAAGATCGCAGTTACAACTTGGAATCGGGTGATACTGCAGATATTCTTCCCATAAAACCTTCAAGGAGGTGAAATATTGAGTAACGGAAGAGTTACCTTGATCACAAGCTGCGATTATTGCTTGAATATCAGCGATGCGAATCGCGTCGCATTGACTAAACCTCTGCTTCAGATCCTTCCAAGCTACAGAGGTGTTATCATAGGAAATGAGACTGTGCAATATCCTCTATTACTGAGTTTAGGATCCAACTCAGAACAGTAAAATTGCATCGGTTCCGAGCAGCATACGTCGGATCTGTCGCATCGGGAGCAGGTGAGGATCCATCAATGAATTGTAGCTTGTTCTTAGTGCTGAGAGTGATGATCAAAGAGCGACTCCATATATGGAAGTTCTCGTTGTTCAGTTTGACAGTTGTGATCTAAGATGCGACTGTGTCGCTTGGAGAGAGGAAAAGTGGATGAGCATAATGATCTGTGAAGGTAGAAGATGATCCAGTGTTGGAGGAAATTAGTGTAGAAGAAGAGGTGTTAGAGTTGATAGATTCGGTCGCCATTGATGCTCTTGAAGAACAGAGAGTTGGGAAGAATTTTCTAGAGAGAATCACAGAGCTCTGATACCATGTGAATTGTGGTAAAACTGATTGTATTGATTAATTCACTAAGGAGCTCTGTACAATCCCTTAAATACTGCACCTAGTCTGATTACAGAGAAAGAAGAAAGAAAAGTTATACAAGGCTATGCCCGTGCTGCGTGAGTGGCACAGAAACCAACGCCTAACTAACTATTGTTGAGTTGTCCGTTAGTATCCGTTGATAGCATACTACGTCGCTTGGCTTTGGTATTTAACAGTTCTTCCATCCAAATTTGCATCCAAGATTTCGTTAAGTGATGACTCGCCAATATGAGTCGTTCATAATTAATGACATTACGTTGTCACATCAACGATTTTCATCTATATTTGTTGATGATTAATCTAAACCTAATAAAATGAGAAACAAAATATATGAATGATGTCGTTTAGGTGTACAATTTTCAATTTTTAAGTTTAGGTGAATCACCAACAAATAAGAGGAAAGTCGCTGATGTGGAAAAATTAGTCATATTGGTGAGTCATCACGTAATAAAATCTTGGATGAATTTTGGAAGAAAGAACTGGATTAAAGTTTAGGTTAATTATAATGGGAGGAGGGTAAACCAAGCATTAGAGATTGTTGGTTAAGTAGAAGGTAAAATACCATTATCCAAAAAGAAATTGAAACAGGATAAGCAGCCTGTGATGATTATACTGTACATGAATTGTTGTGTTTATGGTTGTGAAAGGGATAAGTAAGAAGGCACGTAGTAGTATAATCAGATAAGACTTTGTCATGCAGTTAATTTTAAGCCATCAAAAACTCATCTTCAAGCTCATTTAACTTTTGGTGGGACACCATTTTTCCTGGATGAGTCGGAGAATAACGTGACAATTAAACTAGGAAAAAACACTTGAAGGGGAAATGTGAATTGGATAACTTATGGCTTTGAGATTCGGTTCCCACCAAGACCAACTCGTTGTCAAAGAATTGGTTAAAAGTTAGTGATGTGAAACAAGTCACTATATATGAGTTATGGTGTTGCAGAATAGGTAGCAAACAACTGTTATAAGACTAAATGAAAGCATTCTTGTACTGAGATCTATTCAACGTGACACTCAAGTTTCTCTTAATTTAAGTTATTTGAAGGACAGGGATCTACTACCATTAGGACACCCCTTAGTGTCCTTATATCAGGACACCTCCTAGAACCGTAGGATTAAGTAACAGATCCAATGGATTATAATAAAATGGACAAAATAGTAATTTTGGACCTAATATATATAATACAAAAATTAGAGACAACCCCTAATAAAATTTCATTCTAAAAACAGCCGCCAATAAACACTCTCCCTCTCTCCGTCGCCGCAAAACCCTCTCTCCGCTATTAGCAACTGTCGCCGGAAACCTCTCTCCTAATCTCTCTCAGTTAGTGACGGCCACCGGAAACATTGCATGGGTAATCGGCGCCGGGAGAAGCCAAAGCTTGTACCAACAGGTGGTTCGAAGCGGCAGAAAGGAATCAGAATAGAGCCCGCAACTGAGTTACGGCAGGGGATTCAGAGGTGTTCCGATGGTGAGGAACCGGAACAGACCGCCCATCTGAGCACCGCCGGTGAGGTTCACCGGACCGTGGTTGGGCGTTCGAACCGACGGAGTTCAACCGGGAGAGGAGCCACCTCTGCCGAGACCGGGAGTAGCGATGGAGCGGACGTGTAGAGCTTTTGAAAAAAGGTAAGAGGACTCCATTTTTTTACTGGTCATTTTCGTTCAAATTCAGTTATTTTATTCATCTCTAGTTGGTTCAATCGTTTTATGGAACAGTGATTGTGGTGGTTGGTGCAATTTGGATCATGGTAGGAACGTATAGAACATTCTCTAAACCTAGAATCGAAGACTTGAGATACCGATGACTCTGATTTCGTCAAATCGATTTCTGTAAGAGGGGGAGCAAACAGGGAAGCAAAAAAGATAAAATTCACCTCTCTCAAAACTCATATATCTGGAGCCAAACCTCCATCTAATCTGAGGTCAGTAACGTTTCCTTTATCCTCGATTTATGTGAGAATTGATGAATTGCAGGTTCCAATTTGTATTTCGTTTCACTGTAATCAAACGGAACTGCTGGTTTAATTTTTGTTGATTTGGTACATGTTTTGTTTCAATTCATTTGGATGAGTTCGTTTATTCCTTTAAGACGATATTCTTAAAGTTGTTGGCTATACCATTTTTAATTGACATGGTGGTAATATCACATGAACTACTAATTTCTATGCTCACAGTCTAACATTTCGAAATGCCTAGCTCTTTCAACATCAGATTCCTTTTCCTGGCTGCTGTAAATGGTCGTTCATCCTTGTTGTTTGTGATTGCTGCAAATGTATTTTCACATTGCTTCACACAGAAGTATGCCATTTAGGAGTAACTTAAACTTAAGCTTAATTGTTTCACACAGAAGGATTGAGTAGTCGTTGCCTTGTTTTGAAATGCGAAAAATGCATACATGTTGTTTTTTTTATTCTATTGGTTAGCTGGTGTTAGTTATTTAATTGTTAGATTTAGATGGTGTAAGCTGTTTTTGTTTTATTCCATTTTTTTAGTTATTTGGTGCACTAATTAGAAGTCATAATTTTTCTTACAGTCTTCTAATTTGGTTGATGTGAAGGTAGTGCATGATGCTAAGGGAAAAGGGAAGGAAGGAGATGATATCGGGGAAGGTGTTGAAAAGATTGCAGATAAGCATGCACGCCCAACCCGCTACAACTGCATCATCACGATCATTTTCTGTATAGGAATATGTTCCTTTTATTTATTTTGGAACAACTAACAATTAGAAACATGTTCCTTTTATTTGTTTTGGAACAACTAACAATTAGAAACATGTTTCTTTTATTTATTTTGGAATCACCAATAGTTAGGAACATTGTTTATTTTATTTATTTTGGAACCACCAATAGTTATAAGTATGATTAATTTTATTTTTTCTAGTAATATGAATTTATGGTTCCTATTTTTTCAGTAATATAAAAGGGAACGTTCCAGAAAAATAAAAAAGGAACTGTTCCATAAAATAAAAAAAAGGAACATTCCAGAAAATAAAAAAGAATTGTTCCATAAAATAAAAAAGGAACGTTCCAAATTATAAAAAAAGATCATTCCAGAAAATCAATAGCCTTAGAAGATGACCAGTAAAGAGCTGCCGTCGAAAAGTTCAAGATTCAGTGAGTGTAATAAATTACACAGTCGGTCGGAAAACCCTAATATATAACATAAGTTAGTTGGAATTTAAAACAGAAAGTAATTAATTGCAATTAAAAGAATCAAGATAATTACTACAAATAATAATTAAATTAAATGATTATCAATAAGGAAACAAAAATCAATTAATTAAAATCTGTAATTAAAGATGTAAAATTACTCTTATACCCATTTAATATTGACCTTTAGATTTTTCAAGTAAAAAATGGAGGGTGAAGATGAGTGTCCTCATATGAGGACAAATCAAGTTCCAAGGTGATTTTCCGAGGAATGTCAGTGCAAAGCAAGTTCATGCAGATCCATGACTGTTTAGTGTCAAGACTACTGGGGATTTCATGCTCTATCTAGTAGTAGCTTTATAGCCTTCCCATCTTTCATTCAAGGAAGAAGCCGTTTGATGTTCATCATGCAAACAATACAACAGACAAACTCATAAAAATTACAGGTTCAATATCCTGTGATCTTAACAGGAAACAACATGATTAAGAAAACAATTGCAGAGACTCCATATTCACTCACAAAAACACATCACAGTAAACAAATGTCAAATGAGCAAGAATATGAAATCAATCTACCAAGCAAGGCTGCCAATTTGCCAAAACAAGCTTTTTAATATGTAAAAAGACAAGACCCATTCTCTTGTCAACTCAACACATTTAACAATCAACAAAAGCATAGCAGCAGCAAACTATGCACATCCAAAACACAGAGATACGTCAAACTGTCTTAACAGGAAATATGGTCCCAATCACTCCGGGGTAAGCATTACAACCAATCAACATTTAAATGTCTTCATATCACACACTTAGCAATGTGTGCATTCATATCATCAGTAGTCTTCAGGTTCCTCTTCATCGTCATCACCACCTTCAGCTCCGACCTCCTCGTAGTCCTTCTCAAGGGCAGCCAGATCTTCACGAGCCTCTGAGAACTCTCCCTCTTCCATGCCTTCACCCACATACCAGTGGACGAATGCCCTCTTCGAGTACATGAGATCAAATTTGTGGTCAATTCGAGAGAAAACCTCTGCAACTGCTGTGTTGTTACTGATCATGCATACGGCTCTCTGCACCTTGGCCAGATCACCACCAGGGACAACAGTTGGCGGCTGGTAGTTAATACCACACTTGAACCCAGTAGGGCACCTGCATATTTCAGAATAATAATTCAGACAAGTTGCTTCCTCACAAACATAATTACGATTAATCAGAACATCAAAAAATATATAATAAGATAGATGCAATCAAGCTTACCAGTCAACAAACTGAACTGTCCTCTTAGTTTTGATTGTACCAACTGCGGCATTGACATCCTTGGGCACTACGTCTCCTCTGTACATCAAACAGCAGGCCATGTACTTTCCATGCCTAGGATCACACTTAGCCATCATACTTGAAGGCTCAAACACTGCATTTGTGATCTCAGGCACTGATAGTTGCTCATGGTAGGCCTTCTCAGCTGAGATGACTGGGGCATATGATGAAAGCATGAAATGGATACGAGGGTATGGGACAAGGTTGGTCTGGAACTCCGTGATGTCCACATTGATAGCTCCATCAAACCTCAATGAAGTTGTCAAGGATGAAATGATTTGGGATATCAAACGGTTCAGATTCGTGTAAGTTGGTCGCCCAATGTCCAAAGACCTCCGGCAGATGTCGTAGATAGCTTCATTATCCAACAATACTGCAACATCAGTGTGCTCAAGAAGGGAATGAGTTGAAAGTACACTGTTGTAAGGCTCCACAACTGCAGTTGAGACCTGTGAATAGTTTTCATCACGTATAAGAAGATGCAGATACAGTGAAATGATGCCAATGAGTTTCCCAAATTTACCCAAGTACCAAAGACAGCACAAGCAAATCAAGATTTGGAAAACAAAAAACAACTAACAAGACAGGAATCATTGGTCCCTGGAGACAAAGAACATAGTAATTAAACATAATAATGAGGATTTTAAATGTTCACGTGATCAAACAACTATTCACCTGAGGAGAAGGATAAATTGTGAACCCGAGCTTTGATTTCTTTCCATAGTCAACAGATAAACGTTCTAGCAACAGAGACCCCAGACCAGATCCAGTTCCACCACCAACAGCGTTGAAAA
Source organism: Linum lewisii (assembly GCA_034768395.1). Lineage (NCBI taxonomy): Eukaryota > Viridiplantae > Streptophyta > Magnoliopsida > Malpighiales > Linaceae > Linum > Linum lewisii. The sequence continues at coordinate 8,443,177 of CM068300.1, forward strand.
CCAAGAAACCTTGCAGGCCAGTACAGTTATCGGCCAGTTTCCTCACTCGGTCAAGACAGAGATCCACTATTTCTTTCCCAACTGCAGGTCAAAGAGAAACATTAAGATAAGTACAACAGCAATGTAACAAAACATTGGAGCTTCTATGTATGTTTCAAGGCAGGACTATTTACCTGTGTAGTGGCCTCTAGCAAAGTTATTGGCAGCATCTTCCTTGCCGGAAATAAGCTGCTCAGGATGGAAAAGTTGGCGGTAAGTCCCAGTCCTGACTTCATCAATAACTGTTGGTTCCAAGTCAAGGAAAATAGCTCTGGGAACATGTTTCCCAGCACCAGTTTCACTGAAGAAGGTGTTGAATGCATCATGTCCACCACCTATGGTCTCATCACTGCAACCGCAAAAAACAACGCATCCATTGTTAGCTACAAGATCGTACCACCACACAACATACGAAGGATCCACTTCAGGAAGAAATTAACTCAAAAGTCCACGGATCTTATCAGTTGTAACAGGAACAACAACAAAACCATAGACAAAGTACAAAAGATCTTAGATCAGATGAGAATACAAGCTTTGAATGCTCAACACGTCGACCTGTTCCAACCACCTCGTCGAACAAGGTACAAACAACTCAAAAGGAGATGTAAATTTAAATGAGATCTATCGGTTGTATCAAGCACTGCGGTCCTCAATCGTAATACATGAAATCTGTTCCGATTGGAGAACGCATTCACATCTTCCCAAAAAACTAAGAGGAAAACATCACGAGACCCAGATCTCGGATCTCTACCCTAACAAAAGGTAAACTAAACAGAAGACGAAGGAGGCAACGCAAGTGAAACGCGGAAAGACGAACAGCCGGTAAAAGGAAATGAGAGGGAAATGAAAGAGAGGACAAACCTAGGCATGGTGCCATCAGGGTGGATGCCATGTTCGAGGCAGTAAAGCTCCCAGCAGGAGTTACCGACTTGAATTCCGGCCTGTCCGATGTGTATGCTTATGATCTCCCTCATCTTTCCTTGCGGTGAAGTTTTGGTTGTTCTTTGGTCTGGCTTCTGTAACTGCTAGAAACCCTAATCGCCGAAAGATTTCAAAATCTTTTTGGCTCTGGAGAAATGAGATGGGAAATGGGAGGAGAAGATATTTATTGATTTTTCCTTTCTCACTTGGTCACTACACTTCGCTCTGCTGTCAATTTCATTTGTTTCTTTTTTAGTTTTTTTAATTATATATTTTGGCTATTAATAAATAATGTACAAAAATGAGATTTATTTATGGATGGGCAATTAATTCACTAATTTGGAATCCGGATGATTAGCTGGAGCCCACTCTCTCTGCTGCCCTCTAACACTTTCCGAAATTTTTGTAAACAAATAACTTCCCTATGAAGGCTCGACATTACTAAAAAATTACATTGCAATCACTAATTTGTGTCTTATTGGCCTCGTTTCAGATAGGGTGTTGACGAAATAAGCCGCTCGTGATCAGTTCGGCGTTCGGCTCGAGAAAAGCTCGCTCGTGATTCGACTCAATTTTAAATGAGCCAAACTTGAGCCAGGGCATGTTCGACTCGATAGGCTTGAGCTGGCTCGAGTTCGAGGTCGAGAGCCAACTCGAATACTAGCTCAACTATATGACTTGTTATAAACTCAATAATGAAACATGTGGTTTGTCATATTCAATAGAAACTTGTAAATTTTAGGATAACTTGCTTTTTAGCTTGACTCGTTGATGTTTTTTGTCGCACAAACTTTAAATTGGGCTACAATTAGACGCAACAAGTGGTTTTAATGACCTAAGTTGGACTTGAACTCGAGCTCGTCACGAGCTTAAAAATTCTAGCTCAAGTTCGAGCTCGAGCTCGTCTAAAAAGCAACGAGCCAAACTTGAGCGCAGTGAAATTCGGCTCGGCTTGGTTCGTCAACACCCCTAGTTGTAGATTTGAAATACTGATACACTCCATAGGTGATTAAGAATTTTTCGAAATTTCATCACCAACGACAAATTTTGGCGCTGTGTATTGTTAGTGATGGGCCTTGGGTTCCCTGACCCATGAACACCCTTTGTAGCATCCACCCTCCACCGACCATTCGCTCTGGTCTGTCGTATACTTGTCATAAGTAGGTGTTCTCGTCAGCGTTAATGGTTACTTCGGTAACAGGGTGCTCGCCCTATCACTCTAACACCAACTTCCCTACACCACACTAAAAACAGTCAACGTCCAGTTAGGGACATCCCCTCAGTAGAACCTGATGACGACTAAGAAAGAGACACGTGGAGCTCCGATCCAAATGGTCCAAATTGAACCTCACCAATGGACCACTAAAAAAGACACACGTGGAGCTCCGACCCATGCCACGGTAGCCCTATAAATACCAAGTCATCCATTCATCTAAGGACATGACGGATACTAGGACCACACGCCTGATAGTACACGCCCTTACTCTGCACGCTAAAGGTTGTGGAGATATAGCCCTTAACTAGTCGCCTCGGGCCAAAGCGAGGCGATCAACTGCCGTCCAACGCCTAGGCGACTGCCTAGTACCGCCTTTTGGAACACTGTTGAATACCATTGAACTTGTATCTGTGTTTCATCGATTATCACTTTATCCGATTTTAGATGAATGGATGATGTGGCATGAATAAAAATAGTCAAGTCACCATATAATCATAGAATCTCTACCAAAAAAATTAGTGGCTAACACAATTTGAGAACTTGATGAAATTGGACGATCGTTTAGGATGAAAGAAAACCATTTGACAACATTGGAAGTGGTTATGAAAATCTTTATTTTGAGTCAAACATGGGGTAAAACTTTCGAGTTGGCAACAAAGTCAGTAATAATATAATGATTAGACTATCTTTGTTCATGCCACACCAAAATTTCGTCCACAAAATAAAACAAAGTGGTAATTGGTGAAACATAATACAATTTTAATGATACTGAGTGAAGAAAAAATAAATAATAATAGCTCAATAGTGATCATGAAAAAAAATTAAAGTCAAGTGGTATTTTATATATTTTACTTCATCTAATACAACAATGCTACTAATATAATTAAATCAGACTTAACTTAAAATTCAATTCTAAATAACCTGTCATATAAAATAGAAAAACACAATGATTACAGTGTAAAACATCATCAAAATTTTGAAAGTGGAACATTGGAAGTGAGAATTGTTTCGATATAAGGATTCTAGTGGGTGAAATACAAAAATTTAGCCAAATTTTTTCGGTTTATATCAAATCTAGCCATTTTTATTTTAGTATAAATAGAACAGACTTTTAATTTTCGTGTTAATTCTGTCCAGTTGACCAAATTAACCATAAAGTTTTTAACACCGTTAGTGATGTGGCAGATGAACCTGACATGACATTCATTTGACCGGTTTAACGTATGCCACGTCACATAATAATTTTGATTAAAAGTAAATTTAAAATAACTAAATAACTAAATAATTAGTTGAAAACACAAAATACAAAAATTAAAACACTCCACCACAGCCGATGTCTTCAACCCTTTCGTCTTCATCCCCTCGACGGGCCCCATCCTCGGCTGCAATTCCACCACCGTCACTTTCGGCCTCTCCAACAACGACACCATCTCTGACTCCTTAACGACAATAAATCATATAAAATAAAACTGTTTTAATATTATTGAGTCATAATCCAGCAAATCATCTTCTTCTCTCGTTCTCTTCCGCCGGCTGCCAATTCCTAGTTTTCCTCCGCCTTTGCATCCAACTTTTTGGTTGATTTGGCATTTGTTTGGGTGGATCTGGTGTCATCTACTTACTGGTTGAGGTTACTTTCTGGATATGGTGTCTTCTACCTGCTGTCTTCCACCAGTGGTAGAGATTGGAATTTCACATTATCATCACCAGCGGCCACTCCTTCTCAACCAACTGGCCCACATCCTCCCTAAACCCATCGATAGAAGCTCCTCCACCGTAAACCTCTTATTCAACTTATCCAATTCCTTCCTCAGAAACCCTGGCCAAAATTATTGATTCAACCCTTATCCCTCGCTCTTCATGAGCTCCCGATTGAAGCACAAATCTCGATTCAAGGATGGAGGGTTTCAGAACCCGAGTGAGAAGCCAAGAGTGGCGATGAGGAAGTCATTCACGCAAATTAATTAAAAAGGGGGGAGTGGCGGTGTTGTTCAAGGAAGGTGAGGGAACTCGTAGAACTCCCGGAGGACGAGGAAATCAACATCAACGGCGGGGGTTTGGAGTACGAGAGAGAGTGAGAGAGGCTAGTGGCTTTGTCGATATGGAACGAAGGGAGATCACCGGTGGAAGGCATATGAGTGTCGGCGCCTATTTCTGAACTTAATCGGAGTTGATATCAAACACCACGACAGACAGCGGCAGAAGATAATAGAGAGTGGCAAAATAAGTTTAGGGATTTAGAAGTTCGTAGTGGTGTTTTGGCCTTTTGGGTAAAGAGCTGTCACTTTTTTTAATTAATTATTATAAAGTTTATTATTAATGAGTTGAAGAGTTGGCAATTTTGGCCATGCCAGCACTTATAAGTGACCTTTCGTTAATTTGGAAGGAAAAAATTAACATAAAACATAAAAATGGTCAATTTGGGACAGAAGTGGCTAAAATTGACATAATCGTAAAAATTTTGGCCAGATTTGTGTATTTGACCATTTTAGTTTAGTAATTATATTTAGATTTGAAAATTAAGTGAGTGATCTTTTCGTTATTTATTTGATGGGTCAAATACTTAAACGGTCCCGAAACTATAGGGTGGGTTACAAACTCGTCCTAAAACTTTAATCCGTTACAGAGTAGTCCTATTACTATGAAACGAGTTGCAGAGTAGTCCTAATGACGTCATCAATGCACTTTTTCAGCCATTTTTCCAAGTCATCATTGACATGTCATCGAAAATATACTTTAAAATTCATCTTTAATTGATTCAAATCTAAAATTATATCAATTTAACCCATTAGATTTAGTTTTCAACCAAAGTTTATAAGTTAGATGAGTTTAGATTTAGATTTGAATTATGTTTTTGATGACATGTCAGTGGTGACGTGGCAAAATGTCTGAAAAAGTACAGTGATGACATCATTAGGACTACTTTGTAACTCGTTTCATAGTAATATGACCACTCTGTAACGGATTAAAGTTTTAGGATTAGTTTGTAACAAACCCTATAGTTTTGGGACGTTTTAAGTATTTGACCCTTTATTTGATATATATCTTAGTACTTAGATTGATATAGTAAAAGAAAGGGTCAAAAGCACGGGCGGTCACCTAAGTATGGGTCATGTATGTTTAATAGCGTGGTCCCCAAAATTTGTAAATCGTAACCGACATGCATCTCGGATGATTTTTTACTGAATCTCTGGTGAATTTGTCAGCGCAGATGGCCACATCATCCAACAAAATAAATATTTTATTTGCTCTAAACCGGCTTAACCATTTCTGTACACGATCAATGCATTCTGTACAGGATCAAGACAGTAAAAAATCATTGGAGATGTCTGTCGGTTACGATTTACAAATTTAAGTGACCACATTGGTACAAAACATAATTAGGTGACCGCGTTATTATATGACCCATACTTAAATGACCGCCAATGCTTTATAGATTTGGGCAGTGGGCAAGTGGTGTAGAATGGGTCAGCCGGCAAGTAGCATGTGAGATCCAGCCAACACTTTATTCATTATTCTTCTACAAATAAACTCCAATCTATCCCACCTTCTTTCCTTCCTTCCTTCCTTCGTTGTCTTTGTTTCTTGTTGGTTTCTATTTTTTCCTTTTCTATCTATCTTTGTAAATCAAATATTAAAAGAGGTAGCTAGTGAGATGTTAGGCATACACTAAGCAACACCATTTGCCTTGTGTTCCAAACAACAATCAAGTTTCAAGCCCAACAAAAATTGTTGCAATAAAGAGAATTACTAATTTATAATAATGTATTTTTTCATCTTTTCCAAAAGCTACTTATAATATATTGCATGTCAGATAAACTACTACATGTAATAATATTCGTTTCATTTTATAGTAAAGTAAATTCTTTCTTCCAATCCAAGCCAAGGTTGCTCCACACCTCTTACTTAACAAACATGGATTTCACTTTGAATTTCTACCTTCAATATCTACTATCAATGTATATGTGTGTTAATTGTGTTTTTTTTAAGTCGTCTATATCCAAATTCAACCAACTCGACAGATTTACAACCATAGGAGACTAGGAGCAAAACTGTGTGATTTCACCATAATAAATAGAAAATAAAACTATTTACACAATTAAATATGTTCTCAAACTATTAATAAACGTAGTAATTTTTGCTCAGAAATGAGGTGAATTCATCCCCATAAATGGGGTGAATTCTCCCAGAACTCAAGGTTGACAAGAAATGGGGCAAATTCACATATGCAGTATTCTTTATATGGTCAAATCATAATACTTGAGTCTTCTTCCCCACTTGGGCCATCGTAAACAGGGGTGCTAGCCACAACTTTCTCTTAGTAGAAGAGGCAAAGACAGACGGATTGAAGCCCAATAAGGCAAGATCGACCTCAAGCCTGTCCACTCAAGAGAAAAAGCCCGTACAAGGTCTAGCTCGTGCGGTGGAATACAACCCTTAGTTCTAGGCGAATTCGCCCCATTTCTGGGCAAAAATTACTACTTTTATCAATAGTTTGGGAACGTATTTAATTGTGTAAATAATTTTATTTTTCTATTTATTATGGTGAAATCACTTCAAAACTGACTACTAAGTGATTACTGTTTGCACTTGATCAAGTAATATTCATTCATTCATTCATTTTCATTCAATGGCGATAATATTGAACTGAATCATTATGCTAAACAAGAAAATTAAATTTCATTAAAAATGAAGATTACATCTTACTCTAGCTTATGCACTGAACCCATGTATTCCTGTGATGAGGAATGTACATTGTAATTACCCAAAGCTCAATGCCTTCTCTTACTCTCAGCATTTGAGCTCATTTTTATCCGCCAGTGACTTTACTAATGATGAGGGTAGCATAGTTGGCAATGGTGGATTCCGGGGATTGCCTGAGCTGCCCGATCACCGGAAACAGCTCTGACGACCGGAGGAACTCTCTGCACGGCATATGTGCACACATCTTCGCCAATGAAAACAGCGCTATCTTTAATGGGGACTCATTCAACCCATCTCTCCTATTCGGAACTTTGAGGGCTATCGTTGAACAGTCAGCCACTAGCTTGAGTAAAGCCTGCAGCAGTACCATAATAAACTTGTTTTAGGACAGTAATGCCTTGTATATATGTTAGAAGTACATTGGGTAATATGTCCTGGGATGTACCTGCATTGCTCCTTTGGAGACTATATCGTCACAGAGTCTGTTCGAGTTGCGAACAAGATTGCTTAAAGCTCCGGCAGCATTGGCTTTTGTCTTGTCTTCCTCGTTTGAGAGCAGTAGGTATGCTAATTGGGGTATGGAACGTCTTAGCTCATCATACAACTTGTCGTTGTAGTAGGCCGCATTCCCAATCTGGTGGATAAAAATTAGAGAATTATGATACTAAGTTGCAGAAACGAGCGACATTGAAACAGAAAGCTGAAGGTGGGGGTGCGGGGTCTTACAGCAAAACAGGCAAACTTTCTAGTGCGTCTATCTGAGTCTGCACACCGATCGATGAGCCGAGCTATTATATGATGCCTTTCCTACAAAGTCAAAGTAACCAATGAACAAATACACATCTACCATCCACATGGTTTAAAGTTGCAATTCTATTTGATTATTTACTTACTAGCAAAGAATAGAAGTAGGAGCTATGACGGCACATATTGCCAAGAGCACTGCACGTTTTTGCACGGATGTTCGGATCTTCATGTATTAGGAAATCCTTCAAGATCTCTAAAACAGAAGCTCTGTCGATGTGTTCATAGAAAGCCTGGAAACAAAGAAGGTTCAACATATTGGACTTGCAGATTCAAACTTATCACATCTGAACAGTAAATCTAAGTACACTTAGCAAGGAAAAATTAACCAGTACTTAAATTGATATTGTAAAAGACAAAAGAAAAGTCTCACCTTGTCCATCCGAGATAAATCAGATATGATCATAAGGATATCCAGTGTAACCTCACTCGGACATGAAGCATCAAGTAGTCGTTTAACTCTACTTGGCTCCAATAAGCCTTTGCCAACAAGATGAAAGGCCAGAGGTTTGTGGCTCGTCATTTTTGCCAGAAATGCGACAGGCCTACCTAAATCTTTTGTTTCCACATGCTCAAGACACTGAAGAATAATGCTAGGTACTCCAACCTAAGGTCAACAGTGAATGATAAACATAAGTTCACAGTGAATGATAAGTGACAGGAGCCTTCAAATGCCAAAACAAATCTACAATACCTTGTTTGTTATGAAATAAACACAGAAAAACTTCAAGGAATTGGCTCAAAGTGGTGTAATTCATACCTAACTGGCTAACTCAATATCAGGCTAAGTTCGACAGGAAAGAAAGTACATGCACTTAGTAAGATTGAATCTCCGAATAAGCATCAAGGCAAATGATGCGTCAAGCAAATAGATTAAGTTCTCATCAAGCTTATAACATCAATGAGCAATACCGGCATGCAGGGTGAGCTAGCACAATCCGTATATTCAAATGACAGTTGGATCTCAAGTATAGTAAAAGCCTCAGATTTAGTAGAAGTTGCAAGTAAGAGAGCATAGCCGTACCTCCAACAGGATTTTTACATACTTCCCCAAATCTTCCTCTATTGCTTTAACCATGCTCCTATCTTCCATGGATATTTTACCCCCAGGTGAACCCGTATTGAGAAGGAAGCCACTGTTTGTGGATGCATTGGCAGAAGGCAGACCAGGAGCATTCTGAATAGCAACAAAAGGAAAGGCTAAGAGATCAATTGCAGAATTAATCAGATCTCTTACTCCGTCCTTTCCTCCACCTGGTCCACCCCAGCCTTTCACAAGTTTGAGGTGAACTTCAGATATCAAGTCACAGACAAGCTTAATGTGTTCACTCCTAAGTAAAATCTGTCGGTATATCAGAGCTCCACCTGAAAGGCAATGGCCTATTGATGAAACAGTCCACACAACCCCAGCAGGGGATAGCCCAATCTGATCTCTACTGCTGGTAGTTTCTTGAGCAGAACCTAAATGGTTGTTGTTTAACAGCTCAATCAGAAGAAGAGGAATTCCACTAGCACATAACTGTTGTACAGCAAGTGGTCCTCCCCACCTTAATCTTGCTTCTAGCAAGCCGACACACCCATCCCGAAGGCCATGCCAGCATGAGAGAGCACCATTAGCATTATGGGGCCTTTTATCATTTCCATCCAATACTTTAAGTTGTTCACATAGACTTCCAGTTCGAGGAATCAAAGGAACTGCAACTTCAGAGATTGAAGATTCAACAGGAGCACCACACTCAAGGGATAGAATACAAGCAAGAGCCAACATGGCTGATGCTGAATGTGGGTGCACTGAAGCCTTAATTCCATCATCAGAGGAAAAATTATGAGTAAGAACTAAAAGTCGGGATTGCTGTTTTTTCATAGAGGTGGTTAACATAAACAGTGCAGAATTTCTTCCGGATGATTTCAAACACTGAGCAACTATTGTGAGGAGGAGGCATGAATTCATAGCTAAGACAGAAGGATTTGCTAATTTCGCCTTTGCTGTTTCACCCACTTGAGAGTCTTTACTCAACAATGAGGCGCATAATGACAAAACGGAGAATATTTCTGAAACAATGCTCCCGTCCCCTCCACCACTCACAATGGTTGTAGCAGGAAGAGAAGTGGGTAATCCACAAAGAACACTAGGAATAATTGCACTTTGCAGGCAGCACCTTGACAGGATCTGAAAGATTATCAATAAAACAAAGCTTAGAACACCTACAAGCAGTAATAAAATATAAGACACCACCATGATCTGAAAAAGTAAGATTTTGAGCACAAGGAATGACCTGTATTGTAGCCAGAAGAGAAGTCTCTATACGTTGACGTAGACAATAAGAGACGGCTACCTGTACAGCTTTTGATCTCAAGAAAGCTCTTGTAAAAGCATCAATCATTCTTGCTGAATCTGTTCCTACCAATGAAACTTTTTCATGGTCCTGAATCTGAAGCCAACGTAATGAACAACTCCGGAAAGCAGTTACAGGAAATGAGATAGCATTTGCTTTCATGAAAAGAGCTTCCACTCCTTCTATGAATGAACCAATAGCCTTACAAGCTTCACAAGCTGCACGCAGCATGGTGGAAGAACCAGAGATGAGGCCTTGGCCTGATGTCACTAAACATCCACACAAGTGGTCCATTAAGCCACAAGCCTTAGCTCGCTCCAGGATCTGCTTTGATGCCTCAATCATCAAAGGAGCATTAACTGTATCTGAACCTGAAGTCGAAGAACTTGCTTTAACAGCATTTGCTACTTTTGATAATACAGATGTGATACACGTGCTGGCCTCATAAACAATCCTTCCTGAGGAGTCATCAATGATGCTGACAACCTACATTTTGTTTATTTTTCACAGATATAAAGAGCTGAAGATGGTGCATGCACTTGTTCATATAATAAATTTGTCAAAATAATTACCTGGGGAAAAATTTCTGTCAAGGCAATCCAGTGTGTTGTGAAGTGTGAGCTTATGATACCAATTCCTCCACTGTCTAACAACTGTTTTATGATAGAGAAAACCTGCAAATTAAGCTTATAAATGTCACAATGGTTATTGATTATAAAAAGCGGCTGTCTACTAACTGAACAGCAAAATATTGGAATGTTCAAAATAAGTCAAGCTTAGATCTGACAGATCTCCAAGATACAGGGCATAGTGCACATTTTCAAGCAATATTTTGGTTGGTTTCAATTAATTTGCTTATATCTTGCAAGTTAAAATTAGAGTTGAAGCTACAGCATTTTGCTCTCTCGGTGACTTAATGCTTGGCTATCTGCTCAGTTAATTGGAAAAAATCATTTAGAAGCGAAAAACAGAAAAGTCATCTTTTATCATCATGGAACAGTTAATAACCAATCTGATTAGTTCAAACAGACCATTTTCTTTTTACCATGGAACTAACCCTTTTCTGCCTACAACATCATCGCCACAGATAGCAAAATATAAGAATATGTGATATCTTTCTTCACGTATATATTTCATGTTTTGACAATACAGGAGCATGTAAAGGCCATGAAAGTCTGTAGGAAACATCATTCTTAACTCAGATTTCCAAGCCTTTACCAGAATACACAATATAGTATTTAATAGGGGGAAAAGCCTGCCAAATCAGATCAAAGATTATACCTTAGCTATTAATTCATTGAGTGCTGATGACCTCAGGCTGACTATAATGGAAGTGAACTGAAGAAGTTCACCAAATATTTCATGCAGTAGTCCGCTAGACTGGAAAGCACCAGCTGCAGCTAAGTTTGAAAGGATTCGCAGAGTTTGGTTTGCATAAACAACATCTTGATCCCTGTAGTGCGTGTGTGTGTGTGTGGTGTAAATTAAGCAAAAACAGTAAAACAATAGAAAAATATTGCAAGAGAAATTACATCCTTCAAATATCAAAGTTGTGAAGTCTAGTCAGAATAAAGGCGAGTAGAGCGTATTTTGACCTGCAGGAATGATTAGATTCTTTTGACCATCTTCTTAAAGGAAGCAAGATTTGCGTCAAGGATTCACTATCTTTACCAATTACTTGTGCGCCTTTAACTGTTCGCGAGTTGTTTTCCAACCTGTCCAATGTATGGTTACCTGAAAAGGGAAAATATTTACTTTAATGGTTCTAATTCTGTTGAAGAGAAAAAAAGGAATGAATAACTTATGGGCGTCGTCATCGATAAGTTGACCAGGAACAATAGGCGGTTGCTAATGGAAAATAACAGGCTAGATTCTCATACGCAAGGTAGAAACCCGAAAAGCAGATTTATCCATGCACCACAAATTGACTGCATTGCTAAATAGCCTTCTAACTACTTCTAGAAAATATAAAAAATGGAAAAGAGCCAGATGTGAACAAACTAAAATATTTCCCAGGACATCATTAGAAAAGCCAAATGCAGGTAATTCCGGTTTCAAGATGAGAAAAAGATATACCTGAGTGTTTGACATCATCAGGACTCGCAAATCCTGGAAAATCTTCATGTACTGGCGAAGTTTTCACTGCAACTACAAATAAGACAATTAGTTTTGGCAAGTCATTGAAGCAATGTAATATTACTTCTAAATAGTAACTGAAGAGTTATCTAATTTTTTTTTTCTTTAACTTTTGCTGTATCCATTGAAGTCATACCCTCAGGAGAAGATCCAGCTAGATCAGCTGATCGTGGGCTGTTTTTTCTGTCGATATCCCGGACTGGTTCACTTGCTGCAGCAACTGCAAAGGGGACCTCCTAGAATTTGACAACACAGAAAAATATGTTCAAAAGTTTCTGAGTAACAGCTGAGGAATAGACACCGTATAAATATGAACATAACTATTCTCTGTTGATGGCACTTTATGCAAGCAAAGAAAGAATATCAAAATATATGCTACTATGCAGAACGAAGTTGGATCATTGTTTTCTTTTGGTATGGGGAAACATATAAATAAATATCTGAACTGAGAAGATAGATACCCTGGACTCCATTTCATCTGAATTTTCTTTGACAAATGGGTGTTCCAGAAGATCAGGCCAACTCAACCGATTTTGTGGTGACTGCAAAATGAAATTGACATTAATCTCAAACTAAAAGGGAAACAAAGAACCATATAAAATGAACCCACCTTGTTGAGCAATCCTTTAAGGAAGCTTTTAAAATCTGGGCTCATAGTATCAGGATATTTAACTGGATCCTAAAACAGTGGACATGGTGTTAGCTCTTACATATATACAACTTAAGCCTCAAAAGCATTTACTATGAATCATATATTCATACACACCTTTACAATGTGCTTGATGAGAGCATATACAGAATTTGTGTAAAACGGTGGCTGACCAACAAACAATTCATATCTGTTGAAGACATTGTAAGATTTACCTTATTAACCACATAAACAAAGACATGGCATGACACAGACAAAATAGAACAAGTAGCAGTAACTACTAATATTTATGATCTAGAAAAGAGTCAAAAGACTTATTTTCACCTTAAGAAATCCTAGAGAAGTGATTTAGTTGATGCAAAAGGAAAAAGAAGGCTTCGTACTAAAAGTAATGCAGCAATTTTGTGTTTGTAAAGTGGGCAGAAACCTGAAGAGAAGGAAAGAACAGCCAGCAATACTAAAGGTATTTTCAAAGGCCACCTATCCAGTATCCAGTGAAAAAACCACTTGTGGTGACCTTTAAGATTTGTATTGTAAGGCAGAATAAGCTTCCAAAGGAATGGGATAGGAAGATAGACCACATACAATATAACTCCAAGCGACCACAAATCAGCAGTGTGGTTGTATGGTTGCTCTCTCACCAATTCAGGAGCCATATATAGAGGTGTTCCTGAGATAAGAGATCAGCATAAAAAAGCCAACCCATACAATCAGAAGGCAGGTTCAAAGTTCTCAAAGAAGACACATGTACAGACTATGCCACATGCCCACCTTTTATAGATCGTAGAACCACAGTGTTTTGGGACATCGCACGCGCAAACCCAAAATCACAAAGCTGTTAGAAACAGAGTGAAGAGTGAATACAAGAGTTCACAATATCTGACAGTCCTTTCAAACAGTCAAACAATTTAACAAAAAACTGTTATCATTCACAAAAAACAAAAATAAATTGTAAAAATCTCAAAATCATACCACTCACTTCTTACATATAGTTTAGTTTTTAAAACCAATATCCATCGTTTTCTGTATTGATTGCAAGAAACAAACACCAAACTACTTCCATACTTCGTCTCGCATGAACTTAGTGCTAACAGCATTAGTGCAAACTAGATAAACATCTTCTGATAAAGCATATGAATAATAGAAAACTTGATACTTGGCAGTCTAAATTTACGTATGCAACATTCTCTGAGAAAATTGTAAATAAGTTGTTCAGCTGACCTTAACAATTGAATCAGAACAGATAAGTATGTTCTGTGGCTTCATATCCCTGTGGATGATTCGGTTTGAGTGCAAATAGTACAATGCTCTCACCTGCAAAGTAAACAAAAGAAGTTCAAACCAAAAGAAGTCGAGGACCTCCAATGAGAAAGTAAGAATCGAAGTTGACGCCAGGTGATAAGAAGACGATACCAGTTGCTTTGCAATAGCTTGGACCTGTTCTTCAGGTAGGTACTTATCATCCTCTAGTATCTCAAATAGTTCGCCCTGGAATCTCAAGGAATGGAAGCAACTATGTTAACACAGCTAAAAAATAGTCCGCATTATAAGATAGTTGCTTATAACTCCACACATTATAATAAACTTAAGATAAAAGTTACCTGTGCAAATTCGGTCACAACACAGAACTCTTGAGGACTCTCAAAAGAGTCGAGCATTTCAATTACGTTTTCATGCTTTAGCTTCCTTAAAATCTGCAAAAATATCAAGATATGACAAACCAACCCAGCTGGAAGGTAATAACAAACTAATGGTACTATAAATGTGAATTCCTAATGAATCATGATTGTAATACATGAATGAAGACTACACACAATTTTAGGAAGTTGAATTGCTAGTTAACCAATATTATCAAGAAATATCTTGCAGAACTTTCCATATGCATCCTTGTCACTTTTCCTCTTCATCCATAAAGTTTGTCGCTGAAATTTCAGTGACTGCAACCAACTTCGGAGCCCAGCCATGAAATTCATGGAATAACCCAAATTCCAAGAGAGGAATGCTTGGCTAAAACACACAAGCTAAACCAAAACCAGTAACGTAGTATTTGCAAGCTAATCACCCATGTCATTTTCTATACGGATAAAAAGACACAAAACACAACATTAGGTTACACGACTTCCAATCTATCTGCCAGTGCTCCAAATGACACCTGGCACTAACTTATACGACAAACATGGCAACAAGGTAGATACAAACATTGGAAAGCCACCAGTTTCCACAATTCCGTCTAAATCAGTAGACTCAAGCGAGTAGGACTAGTATCAACAGATAGTTCTAAAATGAAGAACCAGTTGAATTAGGCAACTCTTACAAAAAGATAATTTAAGAAACAATAACAACAGCAGCAGCAGCCACAACTGCAAAAAAAGAAAGGGAAAGAAAAGGCAAAAAGGAATGATGAGAAAGAACTTGACTACCTCAATTTCCTGCCTCAGATTATGTACATCCTTCTCGGATTTCCCTTGTTTCATGATAAACTTCATCGCAACAGTCTAGCATGGATGCAGCAACAGTAATAAGCTCAAACGAGAGCAACCTAAAAGTTCTGAAATGTAGGAAACAAATCGAGAATTTGAAATCAAGAGAAATGTACCTGGCCTGTGCACTTTCGCCGGCCTTTGTAGACTTTGCCGAAAGATCCTTCCCCAACTAGCTCTATCACATGGTAGCTCTCCAATCCCATATTCCCCGCAATATAATGAAGAAAAAATTATATAGTATATTGTATCTGCAAAATCACAATACAAGAGTTTACAAATTAAGGAACCAGCAATCATGTACTTGCCGTTTTGGAAATCAATAAACTGAGAACCCCAAATTCGGAAAGTAACAACGATAATCGGCAGCCAAAGGAAACTTCTATTAAGTAGAAGAGGAGTTATCGGGAAACCCTAAAGCTCCGGATTCAGTCCAGGCTAACAAGCTGCAGAACGAAGTACATCCTAACTTTCCGAACTAAGAAATGAAATGCAAACTTAAAATCAGCACAGCAGAGATAGATGCAAATGGATACTCTGGCTGGAAGAAAGAACCTGAAGCATGCGGCAGTTGACCAGACTCCGTCAATCGAGAGGAGGAGGTCAGAGGCCGGACGGTGGACAGTTGAGGCAGTTAGCGATTAATACTTGCGTGAATCTAGTAACTGATTTGCAGAAGAAGATGAAGATGGATAATGAAGAAAGAATCTTGATCCAGAAGTAGAGTTTGAAAAATGGAGCTTCAAATTTCTTAATTGCTGACCCTACCCTACTGGTTGGAGGGAGAGAGAGAGAAGAGAAAATTTGAAAAATAGAAAGATGGGAAAACGACGAGAGTGAATGGAAGAGATGAGCAAAAAATAGTTTTGCTTTTGTTTGCGTTTCCCGCTCGCAATTGTTTCAAAAAAGTAGAACGGCCGCAATGGGTTTGGGCTTCTCTTTCGAGGGCCAACGGTAAAGAATGTCGCCCAAGAAAGTTGGGTTTTACGCATACCACGGAAGCTACGTGATAAAATGCGGTTCATGACCTTATAGTTTTATGTTCTGTATGTTATAGTCATCATGGTGTAAATTTTTGTCACTGGTGTTCTCAAAGTACTGTTTAACTGCACGAGTATGATTTTATTCGATTTTCAAGGATCCAACCGGTTAACCATCTGACGTGGCCACCACGTGTTTTAAAATAATCCATTAATGAGTGGGACCAAAAAAAAACTATTATTAACTTACATAAGGAGTCCCTATTTATGATCTCATCGTCTAGTCTGGAAAAGGATGAGAAAGAAACGAAGATTAAGGTGGAACGAAATCTCTATCCCACATAAGAATTTTTGCTTTTCACGGTGATAAAGAACGACGTTTGTCGATCTAGTTGGGTGAAAAAATTAAGTTAAAGGTAAGTTCTCAAATCTATTTTAATTTTTCAGATTTCTTATGCTTCCTCCCACTTATTATATTCCTCATTCTGAATTCTCACCCTCTATTCAAAGTATGGCTACAAATTGTTCATTTTGTGGGTGTGGTAAAATGGTTGTTATCCGAACGTCTTGGACAGAGAGCAATACTGGACGACATTTTTTTGGTTGCGACAAGTATGAGGTAAGTAACGGAGTTGTGGCTTACTGATGTGTTGTATATGGTTTCATGATCATTTATGTGTTGCTAGGTTTGTGGTTAATACATGATTATGTTTTGTAGAAAGTTGGTGCGTGCAATTTTTTTGGTTGGGCAAATCTGAAACTTGACAGCATGTTAGACATATTGTTGTCAAATTATCTTGGAAGATTCGTGATATGGAGCGAGTAAACCGACGTCCCAACTTTGATGATCAATGCAAGAAGTTTGGCTATGTACTGATTAACATATGTGTAATTCTAATTATAGTCATGCTTGGTGAAAATTGTTGAGTTGGCTTGATGATATCAACATTTAACGGATAACTTGGATGGAGATTTGACTGAATGACTAACTTGTTTCAAATCCAATAAGTTAATGACTACAAGAAAAGGTTATTGACCACAATGTTACAAACCTTATAAGTTAATGACTAAGATAGATTCTAAGTCATGTTCTCACTGATCACTTGTGACGTTTTCCCCAATTCCGCTTCGTCGAGTGATCAAGGTCAAACTCTTTTTTTAGTTGCCTTGATGATATCAACATGTAACGGATAACTTGGATTATGATTTGACAGAGTGACCAACTTGTTTCAAATCCAATAAGTTAATGACTATAAGAAAAGATTATTTTTTATTGGTAGAAAGAAGGGTAGCCCCTTACGAAGTATTATTAATGAAACGAGGTGTAGTAACACCGATCAGGTCATAACATAACTAGTACAGAAGAGTTGTATCAGGAAACTGACATACATGAGTCCCAAGATCAAAAGAATGGCCCAAATTAGCCAAATAATCCGCAACGCAATTCGCTTCACGGTAAATGTGATGGATCGTGACCTCCCAATCACGATTTTCCAAGTCGATAAACTACTCCACAAGGCTAGCATGCCTATGCATCCGACCCTTATTACTGGAGAGGAGGGAGACTGCCGCTTAAGGATCCGTTTGAATGCAGAGCTTCCGAACCCCTTTATCCCACGCAATCTTCATGCCCTCAATGATGCCCCGAAGTTCAGCTCTCATAATCGAGCAAGACACCAAATTGATAACATAGAGGTAATAAGGTTACCTTCACAGTCTCACACAAGAAAAGATTATTGACCACAATGTTACAAACCTGTTTACACCAAAAAATATTTGAGCCAATACCACATTGAAAAATACAAGAAACAAATGATTACCATAATGCTTAGAATAATAATAAAGGTCTGACCATCTTTTGGTATTTCCTAATTGTCAGATTATATTGGCCAAACTCTTCATACGAACTCCATGATGCAATGTGCGATTTCATCAGAATAGACCCATTCCATCGGACCAGTGAGATATGGCCTCTGAAGATGCGACAAAAATACACAGCAGTGATTTGAATGGCTTTATTAACATGTAATCATTCTATTAAGTTAAATTGATAAAGTGAGGCCATGAATTTACTATTTTATCCTCACGGAGCCTCCCCATCAAGGAGGAGGCCATCCCATCGAAGAGGGAAGGAGGGAAGCCATCTCATCAAGATGGAAACCCTAAGGCCGACTCCGTCGAAGTGAAAACTTCATGTCGGTCCATCGAAGTCAGAATCGCATGTTCATCCATCGAAGTGAATACTTCATGTCGATCCATCGAAGTCAGGATCTCATGTCGATCCATCGAAGTAGGATCACATGTCAGTCCATCGAAGTCAAGATCTCATGTCGATCCATCGAAGTGAGGATCACATGTCAGTCCATCGAACTGAAGACTTCGATCCATCGAAGTCAAGATATCATGTCGATCCATCGAAGTGAGGATCACATGTCAGTCCATCGAAGTCAAGATCTCATGTTATCCATCGAAGTGAGGATCACATGTCAGTCCATCGAACTAAAGACTTCGATCCATCGAAGTCAAGATCTCACTTCGATCCATCGAAGTCAAGATCTCATGTCCATCCATCGAAGTCAGGATCTCACGTCCATCCATCGAAGTGAAGACTTCATGTCGATCCATCGAAGTCAGGATCTCATGTTGATCCATCGAAGTCAGGATCACATGTCAGTCCATCAAAGTCAAGATCTCATGTCGATCCATCGAAGTGAGGATCTCATGTCCATCCATCGAAGTGAAGACTTCATGTCGATCCATCGAAGGGAAGCAAGGAGGAAGCCATCATCATGACGATCTCCTCGTCAAGAGAGAAAGAGGGAAGGAGGGAAGAGAAGGAAGGAGAAGGAAGGAGGGAAGCCATCTCATCAAGATGGAAACCCTAAGGCCGATTCCATGATGATGATGTCATCATGACGACCTCCTCGTCAAGAGGGAAGGAGGGAAGCAAGGAGGAAGCCATCATCATGACGATCTCCTCGTCAAGAGAGAAGGAGGGAAGCAAGGAGGAAAGCCTCCTCATCAAGAAGGAAACCTAAGGCCAACTTCAAGAGACGGTGTCATCTCCTCATTATGGTGAAACCCTAAGGGATGACGTGATCATATCAAACCCTATCTCAGGAATACAAGCTTCTTCCACCAACGTCACTACTACTCCAAGGCAGTTGAAGAGAGGAAACCGCCACCACCACGATGATAGACACGTTCAAGAGATAGGAAGTAACCTCCACTTCTAGTTACCATTCATATCTTTCTATAAATATGAGAGGCATTCGACAGAGACAGAGGAGACACGAGCACACAAGCAGACACTCTGCCCAAATTTCTACTTTTCTCTGCAATTTCAATTTCAGTAGCCATAGTTGTCTTTTCTTTTGGAGCTCTCTCACAACCTCCATAGGAGTAGCAGTATCAGTAGCAGTAGACTTAGCCAAAAAACATCAAACACCCTCGTTCGAACATTGTTTGGAGAGGTGTGAGCCGTGTAATTAATCCTTGTTCCAAGAAGTCAAAAGAGCATTTATTGTGTTCAAACACAAGAGTTTCTACCACCAGAAACAAAACCTCATATGTTAATGACCATGATAGATATTAAGCCATGTTCTCACTCACTTGTGACTTATCCCCAGTTCCGCTTGGTCAAGTGATCAAGGTCAAACTCTTTTTCAAGAGTTAGAATACTTCCAACTCTTATCTTAACTATTACACTACAAGAAAACAACATATTAGTCACAGTTTTTTGCCCAATTAGTCACGATTTTAACCGTGACTAAAAATATTAGTCATGGTTTGTACAACCGTGACTATTTTGACCCTTTTTTGTCACGGTTCAGTTTGTAACCGTGACAAAGTGTAGTGATGAAATTGTATGGGCAAAACTTTTTAGTGACCCAAATTAACATTTCGTTATACAAATCTGTCACTCCATTTTTCCAGTTATGCAACTTGATCACTTAAGGTCTCATAATCTTGTTTTTGGCCACTGAACAACAAAATGGTCACTTAGATTTATTAGCTTGCCCTTTTGGTCATGTTCTTCTCAGAACGGTGAACAACAAAATTGTCAATCGTCAATCTCAATCCAATCGTCAATCACGGTGATCCAGAGGAGGCAGAGGATCTAGATCTATGGATCGTCAATTGTCAATCGCGGCGGTGGATCTTGATCCAGAGGAGGGCGGTGGCACATGGGTTCTTCTCGTCGGAATTGCGGCGGCGACATGGTGTTGGAGGAAGAAGAAGGCGACGGCGGCATGGTGTTGGAGGAAGAAGAAGGCGACGACGGAGCTTCCAGAGGTTGAATTGGCGGCGGCGGCGTGGTGTTGGACCGGCGGTGGAGCTTTTAGAGGTTGAACCGGCAGCGACGTGGTGTTGGACCGACAATAGAGGCAGAGAAAGAGACAAGAAGAAGAGAACCGAAGGAACGCTGACGTGGTGTTGGACCGGCGGCGACAAAGAAGAGAAGAGAAGGACTGAAGAGAGAAAAGAAATGAAGAAGTGGAGAAGGACAGATCGGAGAAGAGGCGAAGAAGAGAAGAGAACCGAAGGAGGGAGAAAAAGAAAAAAAAAGAGGGAAGAAGGAGAAGGGGCTGATCGGCGTGAAAATCGAGGAAGAAGGGGCTCGGGTATTGGAAGGGGAGGAAGCACACAGATTGCCAACGTGGCAATCCGTGTTTCTTTGGGTAAAATATTAGTCACGGTTTATAAGAAACCGAGACTAATTTGGTCACGGTTTTTATGGAACCGCGGTTTCTTATAAACCGTGACCAAATTAGTCACGGTTCTTAAGAACCGTGACTAATTGGTCACGGTTTCATAAGAACCGTGACTAATTGGTCACTGTTTTTAAGGAACCGTGACAAATTAGTCACGGTTTTTAAAAATCATGACTAATTAGTCACGGTTCACAAATCCGTGACTAAGTGTTAGATCAGTTTTGATCGTTTAATCATTAATTTAGATTGTTATAAGTAGTTAGGACACTTAATAAATTATTAATTTTTTATTTTAAAAATACACCCCCTTCTGGCAAAAACCTCAAATTGTCAAAACATGAGAATAAGTGATAGAAAATGTTAAACTTTCAACAATTATTAAACAAATTCCAAATTTTTTGTAACTGCAAATCAAATCACTTAACTTAGCTAAGTCACAGAAAAGTTATTCTTCTACAACATTTCCTACTAAGCAGCGGCGGCAAAAAATCAGCAGCCTAGTATGACGATGACGACGACAAATCAACAACCATCCAGCGTGTGTGTTGCTGGTAGCCGCCCTTGCTACATCGTCGTCATCATAATTAACTCATTCCCCCATATATCCCATTTGTTATTCCACTGTTGCCACGGCCGAAATATCCTCTACCGAATTCACCATCAGCTCCGTAAACCATTGCACCGCTCCACCATATTTTCCTCCATGAATTAATCCTACTTCCCTGAAATTAATGACGGGGCCAATATTGATGTGGCTAGGGGATTCTCAAAAAGCGGGAAAGATTGGATGGAGAAGCTAGTAGCCATGTATTTGGTTTTTTAATTCTCGAAACCACACCTCTTGTCTATGGAATGGAACGAGAGAACCGTTGCATTCCAATAACTCGAGTTGTTGGGAGAGGGTTATGAATGAATCTTATACTGTTTACTAACAAGAAGTCTTCCGCTTTGGTGTGGACCCCTTTTTTTGTACTTATTGTTTGGGCGATTTCATTTTAGTACACATCATTATAAATTTTTTATTTCAGTCACAATCGTTTCAGAAAATCTCGAAACAATACTTTCGTCCAATTTTGTTAATTGCTGACTTGACAGCTAAGTTACACATCTCATTCAGCTAAAATATTAGTAAGATAATAATTTCATTATTTTAATATAAAAAATTAATTTTCCAAAATTAAGACTAATCCTAAACCATCTTCTTTGTCCTCTCCCTTCCACCTCGGCCTCCCCTCCACCTCCTCCCTTTCTCCTCTCCCCTTCCTTCCTCCCTCATTCACCCCTCCTTCCCTCTGCCTCCTCCTCCTCGGAAATTCACAATAAAAACTCAAATGTACAAACAAAAAGTACCAAAATAAAAAAATGAGAAACGTTTAGATCTGAATTTCGATTGATGACTTTCGAGGAGGAAAGAGGCGGGCGAGGAGGAAGAGGGAGAAAAGATAGGTCGGAGGAAGGAGAAGGAAGAAGGGAGGAGAGAAAAAAATTGAAAATTTTTCTTGTATTTTTTAACTAAAAAAAATAATTATTTTAATAATATTTAGGTTGACTGGGATGTGTGACTCAGTGTCACGTCAGCATATAACAAAAAATTTGGATGAAACTGGACCAAAGTACCGTTTCGAGATTTTCTAAAACGATCGTGACTGAAATGAAACTTTTGAAACGATGTGTACCAAAATAAAATTTTGACCGAAATATTTGGTACCAAAAAAGTTATCACCTCCCTTTTTTGTCATTCACGGCGAACAATGTTATTTGGGTGTTATGCCGGATGTAGGCATTATTCATGTGTTGTTTGGGGGTCAAATACTTAAAAGGTCCTGAAACTATAGGGTGGGTTACAAACTCGTCCTAAAACTTTTATCCGTTATAGAGTGGTCCTATTACTATGAAACAAGTTACAGGGTAGTCCTAATGACGTCATAAGTGTATTTTTTCAGCCATTTTGTCATGTCACCATTGACATGTCATCGAAAATATAATTTAAAATTCATCTTAAATTGATTCAAATCTAGAATTATATCAATATAACTCACTAGATTTAGTTTTGAACCAAAGTTTATCAGGTCGATGAGTTAAGATTTAGATATGAATCTTATTGTTAAACTTTGAATCATCTTTTAGATGATATGTCAACATTGACATGGCGGAATAGTTGAAAAGTACACTCATGACGTCACTAGGTACTCAGTAACATGTTTCATAGTAACAGGACCACTTTGTAACAGATTAAAATTTTAGGACGAGTTTCTAACCCGCCCTATAGTTTGGGACCTTTTAAGCATTTGTACCCGTTATTTGGGTGTTATAATATTCACATACAACACAAAATATCATACGAAATCATACCACAAATAACCATCGAATAACGCCACAAATAACAGATAAATAATTATACAAAAAATAACACTATAACATCCAAAAAAAAGCATATCTACATTATATTGGCGGACAAAAAGGGGTGTCCGTACCGAAGAAATTTCGCATATCTAGTATATATTCAAGTGATTTCATTTTGTTGATTAATATATAAATGTTTGAGATATTTTGATGAAACTAGTTTTTTTTTTTGCCATAGCTCTGGCAGGAGACAAACCTAGATAACAAAAGAGGCAAACAAAGATTAAAGATCAACCTAGGGAGACAAGACTACCGACAAGTTCTCTTGGTGATCATCGAGAGTCATGCGAGCCACAGAATGGGCGGCCCTATTACCAGAATGATGAACCAAGTAAAACCAAAAAGAGGGAGCTTGACGGTGCAAAAACAAAATTTCTTCAATAATGGCCCCATCAGGAGAAGCTAGCGTTTGACTCTCAGAGATACCCGTGAAAACTAATTCAACATCCCTTTCAATGTCGACATGCAAAACATTGAATTGAAGATACCACAAACAAGCATCCCGAATAGCCAAAAGTTCTATAACGAAAGGATCAGATAAATCTGGATAAGGGTACCAACAACGTTGAGTAGTAATCCCGAGGAGTCTCGTAGTACCCATCCAGTTCCTCCACCTATCCCTGCCATGTAGTCAAAATCCCGATTTAATCTTAAAATCTTACGGTTTTTACGATTTGACTGGTCCTAGCGATCTTGATTCCACGCAAAATCTATTGGTCGTAAAATCTAGTAAAATCTCGATCAAAATCTTAGAATCTTATAAAATCAACGATTTTCTTGTATTTTACGATTTACTTTTTAGGGGAAATTACTAGTTTGTACAACTACATATAAGCTCGGAACAAAGACAATTAAATTAAATTGATTTTTTAAAGATTTTGATTAATTAAATTAGAAGTTATTACTAAAAAGTGTCTAAATCAATTATTACTTCCTCGAATGACCGCTAAGAGCCGACATTCCTTTTTTTTCTTATCTAGACTTTTGAAAGTTGGGTAATGGTCTCTATTTCTTAATATATTGTTGACTTAAATGTTTTTATAGTAGTTTATAAAATCTTATGATTTTACGATTAAAAACTACGATTCCGATGTTACCCATGTTTTCGATTTCACGTGAAATCACGATTTTGACTACATTGATCCCTGCACGCAAATCTCCATCCACATTAAGTTTCAGTCGGTCACGGATAAGAGCAACCCACTCCGAAATGATGGAAACTAGGAGAGGGTTAGGGGTAGAAAAAGGGCGATGCTGAACGAGGGGAAGCTCCGCAACATGATGAGTGAATTGTCGGAACATAACATGAGGGAGGAACTGGGTTGAGTTAAAAACAACATGATTCCTGCTTTTCCATATATGCCACCAGGCCAAGACCCAAATAGGTCCCATGAGAGGGGCAGTCTGCAAGATATGCCTCCAAGCTAGACACATATGTGAAGACTGAAAGGGAATATGGGATAGAGTGGTCAGAGCATAAAACTGTCGAGAAACTGCACACCCAAAGAGGAGATGCTCAATTGTTTCATCCTTCTCGTGACAAACAAGACAAATGGGTGGTAAATTGAGCCTCCGAGAATTGAGGGCATTGATTGTAGGAAGAGCTCGGTGAAGAAGTTTCCAGAGAAAGAATCGAAGCTTGGGTTGTAACCTTTAGAGACCAAACAGATTTTCAAATAGTATCATCAAAGGGGGAGGCTGAGAGAACCAAACGTTCCTCCCGAAGAGATAATCCCAAGGAAAGCCTGAGGACGAAGAATATTCTCTAAAAGGGCTATAATGCCATATTATCCGATCGTGAACAGGAGAAAGTGGGAGGGGAATAGACATAATCGAGGAGACTGAAATCAGATATGAACTAGTAACTACAAGAAAAAGCTAATTTAACAGCAGACGTTTAACAGCGGCCCTGAAATGGCCGCTGTTAAATTATAAAAACCGGGATATTTAACAGCGGCCAAGTGGTCGCTGTTAAATTATAACATTTAACAGCGGCTAGTGGCCGCTGTTAAATTATTTCACGCGAATCGTTATTCTCGTCTGTCGGATTTAACTAAAGAAACACAAATTTAGAAATCTGAACCGTCCAATTTCGGAGCCGGACGGAAACCTTCGCCGGAAACCTCTTTCTCATTTTCTTCTCCGATTTCGAAGCCGGACGGTTCCTCCTCCTATCACTGGTCCTCCTCCTCTTCTTCTTCTTCTTGGCTGATCCGCCTCCTCCTCCTCTTCTTCTTTTCCTCTTCTTCTCTTCTTCTTCTTTCTTCTTGGTTGATCCGCCTCCTCCTCTTCTTCTTCTTCTTCTTCTTCTTCTTCTTTTCTTCTTCTTCTTCTTCTTCTTCTTCTTCTTCTTCTTGTTGGCTGATCCTCCTCCTCTTCTTCTTCTTCTTCTTCTTCTTCTCCTTCTTTATCTTTTTCTTCGCCGCTGCCGTCGTCGTCGCTTGTTTCGGCCGGAGGAGGAGGACGGGATATGGCGTCGATGGAAGCTGGTTGAAGAAGCGATGGAAGCCGGATGGAATCGTTGCGTCGACAGAGAGAGGAGAGCAACGAATCTAGCGTTGACGGAAGGAGGAGAGCGACGGAAGTGACTATCGCCGGAGTTCCGGCTCAATCGCCGGAGCTCCGGCTATTACTTTAATCGACGGACTAATTTAACAGCGGCCTGTGGCCGCTGTTAAATTATTTAGTTTAACCGCGGCCACATTTTGCCGTTGTTAAATGAGTTTGCCATTGGGCAATTTAACAGCGGCCCGCGGCCGCTGTTAAATTATTTTAACAGCGGCCACAACCGCTGTTAAACGCATTTTCTGCCGCTGTTAATTAAACAGTTTTTTGTAGTGGGAGGGGTCCATTCCAAACTCCCTACCAAATAAATCCTGAAACTGTTGGAGGTCCTTGCTATGTCGAGTCCCAATTCAACGTGGGGTGTGTGGGGGTTCTAGCCAGTTATCAGCACAAGAATCAATTAAAAGACCAGATGTAACTTGTCATCAGAGGCATTGAAGTAACAACTCTCGACCATGAAGAATACTTTGCCACCCTAGGAAGGGCGAATGCGTCCCGTGGCAGTAAGGATAGATTATGTTGGGAAATCCACACTTTTGAGCACCTGATAAAGAAGTAAATCTAGGGATTGCAGAATACGACGACATTTCTTAGCAAGAAGAGCTTGATTGAAAATGACAAAATCTCAGAAACCAAGGCCCCCTTGATCTCGAGGACAACAAAGTTTAGCCTTGGAAACCCAACGGATCTTACGTGCATCAACCACTTCTCCCCACCAAAATCTCGAGACCAATGAAGTTGATTCATCACCCAAAGTAGCAGGAAATTGAAAACAAGACATAGCGTAAATTGGGAGGCCCGAAATAACAGATTGGATAAGGGTATGAACTCATGCTGGGGATAGACATTCTCGTTTCCAGCTACGAAGTTGTAATGTAACTTGGTCCAAGACGTACCGAAATGTCTCAGATTTGGAGTGAACACTTCAGGGAGGCCCAAATATTGGTCGTGCCTTTGGAAAAATCAAACCTCTAAAAGAGAGGCATATCGAGTTTAGGTGCGTGCTGGAACAATATTACTAAACAAGATAGAGGTCTTAGCAAGATTTATTTTCTGACCACTCAAAGCCTGATATTCCGCGAATAATCCAAGGAGATTATTTATTGCAGAATTAGAATTAGCTGCCCCTCCCTCTGTCTCTTCTCTAGGGATCCAACCCATCATTACTCCGGAAATGAATTCGCATCTACTGGCTCAGGTTACTCTTGAAGAAATTCGTAAAGCAGTTTTTGGAATATCAATTTCATGAAATATCAGGCTTTGAGTTATTCATGAAGACATGAGCAGCTAATTCTAATTTTGTAATAAATAATCTCCTTGAATTATTCATGGAATATCAGGCTTTGAGTGACCATAAAATAAACCTTGCTAAGACGTTTGTCTTGTTCAGTAATACTATTCTCACGCACCCAAACTCGATATGCCTCTCTTTTAGGGGTTCAATTTTTCCAACGGCAGGACCAAGGTGAAGCTGGAGGAGGATAAGGTTGAGAGGGACATGGAGAGGCAGCACGTGGCGTTGGCTAAGAGGAAGATGGTTGAGTTGGCGCGGTTGTCGAGTTGTCGTGATGATGATGACGTGTTGAAGGGTACGACTAGCCGCGTGGAAGGACTTGTTGAGGTGGAACTGAAAGGGATGGCATATGGGTGGAGAAGGTGGTCAGGGTGGCGGGTTGCGTTAGGCTTAGGACTTTGAAGGGTATTTTGGAGATTTTGACTCTATTGTAGTGTGCTGCCTTTTTTGCTAAGAGTAGCTCTCTCATTCGGCTACATAAGTTTGGATTAGTGATCATTGACGTTGCCGGCGAGCGAGACATTCCATGGGAGATAGATTAAATTTGGGCCACATCCTTCGGCCCACATAATCACAATCATAACTATTATTATATTTCCTAATTCTGGAGAAAGAAGGGGAACTATGCCGACACGTAACCTTTCCTAATTCCAAGTTCCATAGTGTTATTCTTTCTTCTTCATGATTTACTCTAGAACCATCCTTTCTATTCCTTCTCTCTGGAATGAGATTATCCAACTTCTCCCCTAGATTTTCAGGGTGAGATCTATTTTGTTTCCACTTTGTTGGTGTTTGCTCTTCCAATTTATTGGAGATAGTATTTTTTATTGATTGCTTCTATTTTGGACATCGTTTCATCTGCCGCTTTCACTCAACTGGGTTTTTTTCAGTTACTTCACTTTCGTTCGCTCTGCTGACCTATGGCTTCCAGATTTCCGTAGTTGCTATAACGATTTCCCGCCGTTTGGCACCCCTTCATCCGTATGCTCTTCGTGAACTTTGGTTTCTTCACCTACATAAATCCAAAGCTTTTTCTTCCACTCACATCCCCAATCCTCTAACCCAATTATGGCATCCTCTTCAACTCCAACTCCTACTACCCCTGTCTTCGCCTTCAATGCAGCTGATGTTACTACCCCTAACTCCGATTTCTCAACGAGCCTCCTTGCTCGGTTCTTTTTCCCTACTCCCAAAACTGTTAGGCTGATTCAATATACTCTTTCTCGTATTTGGAATCAAAGGAATTCTATTTGTGTCGTAGGTGGGGTTCAGACTGTTCCGAATTCCATTCCCAACCAAGGAGGGCAAAACAATAATTTGTTTTGTTAGTCCCATTCTGTCGATGGCTTCCTAATGAGCCTTGCTCCATGGTAGTCTCCGTCAACTGTAACATTTGAATCTCTCCGTTTTGTGAATTTTTGGGTCCATCTTGAAGATGTTCCCTCTGAGTTATGATCTCCAACTTTCATAACAGGCTTCCTTAGCATGATTGGGTAAGTCGCTGATGTTGGGATTTTTTATTCAAAACATAGCTGGAGTATTTATTCGAGGACTTATTCGACTTGATGTTACTAAGTCCTTTGAAGGTCATCTTCGTGACCAGCCTGGTCCAAACAGGACGTTTTGGTTTCATCTCTGTCATGAAGGGGTTCCATTGGTACGCTACTGGTACGGGCTCCTTGGCCATGAAATTCGCAGATGTCCAACTAATACGTCTTCCATTGACCGGTCGGATGATAGAAATTTTTGTATCTCCGTTCGAAAACTTCGCGGCGCTCGTCGCAAGGTCCGATCCTCTCCCCATATGGTCTCAAATCTTATTTTGATTACAGAGTCACTTATCCCTTCAGTTGGCGCCAGTCCACCTTTCCATTCAGAGGAGATTCCTGCAAATAGTTGTACTCTTCTTGATGAAAATTCTTCTGACAATATGGCTATTGTTACTCTGACTCCAATGGCTGCGTTGGTGGTTTCTTCAAATTCAGAGATGAACTTTGCCACCAATGATGGAATTCATAGATCTGGTAAAAGGCTGAGGCTTGAAGGAGTTCATGATTTGGGTTTGTCCAACTCCCGTTCTCCCTTGGGTAGTATTTTTTCAACTCAATCTGCACCTCCAGGCTTTGGTCGACCTTCCCTGATGGGTTTTTTTTTACCCATCCCCCACTTTGCCAGTCAACTCTTTTCATCAATTGATGGGTTCTTCGAACAATTAAACTCTTGGAATCAATGGGTTGCATATCTCAGCTCCTATGATTGATGGTGAAGGTGTTCACTTCTCTTCCCCTAATTTCTTTTACCTTTTTTTCGTTTGTTCATTATTGTTCATATTTTTTCTTCACTAATTTTCCTAGTTGTCACTGGTGTGTTTCTTTTTCAATAGAGACCATGGCAATTCAGACTGGTGATCTTCGGAATATTTTGCTTCCCTCATCTTCAATATAGATGGTTAGCGGTGCCGACCTTAATGGGCCCGCCCGTGCACAATGAATATCTTCGCTTGGAATTGTCGTGGTCTTGATGGTGTCACGATAGTTTCCCACTTACACGACCTTGTTAACTATCATTCCTTGCCTTTTTATTTATTTGTGAAACTCGTCTAGACAATAATCGTTGTTTATATGCTCTATCTCGTATTGGATTCTCATCATTTGAATCGGTTCCTGAAGATTCTGAGGGGTGTGGTTTATTATTTGCATGGGATTCCTCATTCCAGTGTAATGTAGTTTTTCACTTTCTTTTGCGATTTGTGTCAGTTTGGAATTTCAAGAATTAACATTTGCATATCTTCTTGGTGTTCACTTGTCATATGATCCACCAAGTCGTCATGAGCAATTTCAAACTCCCACACACCAAATTGGAACGTTTGGTAGTCCTACGATAGTTTTTGGAGATTTCAATGCAATCACATCCGATTTTGAGAAACGAGGGGGTCTTTTTGTACCACGATCTCACATCAATACATTTCTAGAATTCATAGACATGAATCACCTAATTGACATTGGTTTTTCGGGTACCTCGTTCACTTGGTCCAATCAGCACCAAACTAGCTTAATTGCGTTTATTTAATATATTCTATATATTATGAGTCACTTTATGTGATAGTTTGGGGTAGTTTCCGTTATTTTCGACTAATGGTTGGGTTTTAATGTCATTAGCCCTTTTCAGATACGTTCACTGTATGTATGATTATTTGCAATGTTGTTGGGTTTCTGTTCTCTATTTTTTTTAGTGTCGATAGTTTGTACTTTGCGACCTGTTGTGAGGGTTTTTTGTTGGGGTTCTAGCCTCTAGTTGCCTGATTTTTTTTGGGGTTTGGAGGAAGGGCGGGTTGTTTTTTGTTCTATTTTCCCTGTTTCTTCCCCTGTATAGTTGGGGTCATCCCCAAACATTCTTCTATATTTATATATCTCCACAATTCACATCACAACTCCAATTTCTCCACCAATTTGTCTATTTGTAGCTCCATCCACATACTGTTGGGGTTGAGTGGTGTGAATGAGAATTATGGAAGGAAGGATAAGAGATAAAACCCAACTGGTTTGAGTTGATTGTAAATTAACTAGAATTAGTGGTTAAACCGTGTCAGTTCTTTCAATTCAATTCAAATGAAGGGATGTGTTCTTTCATGAACCATCATGACTCTTCTTGTCACACCCTTCCATGTCCTATAAATCCAAGCCCCCCTTCAATTGAACACAAAAGTTGAGAGAAGGGTTTTTATGGAAGTTTGAAGACGTGTTTTAGCGCGCAAAATACAAAGAGTTTTTGCATTAGTTTTTCACAGAAAAGACATTGTCGAGTCGTGTGGCTCGCACCGCGTTGTTGTGTTCGTCGTTCATTGGGGTTTGAAGTACATGTTAGACAAAATCAACGTAGATTATAATAAGCACAACAAAACTGAAATCAAAAGAAATTGTAATCGAGACCTGTGTTGTCACAGTTTCCTTAAGATAGATTCGCCCTACACAAGGACGTCTTTCTCCTAGGATACAACGATCTTAACGATGTAAACACACCGCCGAACGCAACCACGCTTAAGCAAAGCGACTGACCTTAATGAAGAACGGGAGAAGAAGAAGAAGACTCGATTTGGGAGAGAGAGTAAATCGAAAAGGTGTGTTTTGAACTAAAGGAAACCATGTGTATTTATAGAAAACCTTTGGAGTAACGAGCAAGTCAAATATGCTCCAAAAATAATAAAATAATCCATAAGATATGTTTTAGAATAATTCTAAAATTAATTAGTTTAATTTTTAGGATTTATCACAAAGAGTAATCCCATAATTAACTCATTTAATTTCAGATTTATTCATAATTACTTAATTCCGAAAATTAAATAATTTAACAAATAAATTATTTATTTTTGGCTTTTGGAATATTTATTCTTATTGTTTAGTTGGCTAAAACATATTTGGCAAAATATGGGCTTCACCACCAAGTCAGTTATTCGGAGCCTGACTCGAACCCAAGATCTACAATCTCCTAAGCGCGCACTTAGAGATTACATTTATGTCACATTAACTTGGCCAAAAACAAATTTGTAGCCAAACCTTTTTAGGAAATGTCAAACATAGCCAAAACTATTCGTAATCCCAAAAATGGCAATGTTTTGTTTTTCGTTAACTTTTTCGTCAAAGTTAACGAAAATTTAACCCCAGAATGATGTGTCAGCTGATGTGTCCAATTTTTTGCCACATAATTATTTATTAATTAAAATTATGCGCCAATATATAAATAAATAAATATAATAAATGAAATTAAAATAAAAAAACCCTGTGACCTTTCTTCTACCCTCTCCGATGCTCCTCCCCTTCTTCCTTCTTCTTCTTCTTCTTCTTCCCTGCCCAACCGCCGATGCTCTTTCCCTTCTTCTTCTTCTTCTTCCCTGCCCAACCGTCGATGCTCCTCCCCTTCTTCCTTCTTCTTCTTCCCTGCCCAACCTTCCTCGCCTCCACTATCGTCGCCGACATTAGCGAAGGCCGTGACGCAGCCGGCGGCAGGAAGAAGGCCGATCTTGGCGGTGGAGGTAGGAGTCTGACGAGACGTGGCAACGGCGGAGAGATCGGGGCACAGCTGCAGCAGTTTTTTCTCTTTGTTCCCTAGATCCAGATCGAGATCTATGTGCGAATCGGAGGTGTTGAATTGGAGAGGGAGGTTTCTTCTTCCTGGTGGTGGTGGAGATGCGGCGGCGGTGGTTGTGGAGTTGCGCCGGTGGCGGTGAGTGTGGAGTTGCGGCGGCGGTGGTGGTTGTGGAGTTGCGCCGGCAGAGGTGGTTGTGGAGTTGCGGCGATGCCGGTGGTGCCGTAGCTCACTTTAGTTTTTATTTTAAATACTTTATTTTATTTTGGTTTATCATATTTTATTATTATTTTGAATTTAAATAATGACGTGGCATCAAGTTGACTGGTCAAGTGGATGCCACATCAGTTCCGTTTGTACAGTCACTAACGGTGTTAAAATTTTATCGGATCTCGGCTAAATTTGTCCTAAAAAATAAAAATTTGGTCTAAAAAGTGTGACGCAAATAGTTTTGGCTATATTTGACATTTCCCGGAAAGGTTTGGCTACAAATTTGTTTTTGGCCTATTAACTTATCCATAAGTTAAACCTTTTTATTTAAAATTAACTTGACAAGTTCGTTTCTAAGCACTGTGGTATTCAACCATTTTCCACTTTTATTCCTTCTCGCTAAGGCTATTATTAGACTCAATTTCTCATTCACCTTAATCACATTTCTTACCCATTTTCCAACAGTACCACTATGCCAATGAGGTAAATTCGTTCTATCTCGGGAGGAATGATTCCGTAACCTTGGGTACCGCGAGGGGAACAAAATTCCTTAAGGAGAAACCGTAAATTCGGTTAGCTCAGATTTCTTATATTTGTCTTTGCATTTGATTTCATGTTATATATTCATGAAGTCATTCTAATCATTGATCTCGTGTTGAAGGTATACACTGACACTAACACACACCATAACTATGTCTACCACTTGGTGAATCGCCCGAGAATATAAGTCGGTCGTACTGAATGGTGGAGTTGCGAGGCACTAGTCATCACAACTAAATCGATAAAAATTCACCAAATTGATGTTAATATTGGACTTATAGGATTCTAAGATTCATCTCGAAATGAATGAAAATTCACATTATAACGAGATTTTCATCGTTCGCGAGCAGAAGAAAATAATAAATGTATCTATAAACAAAAAAAAAAAAAGAGTTTTTTAAAGGGTCTAAGGGACACAAATTATCATTTAGAATAGCCAACATTCACCTCTTCATATACACATGCCCCCAAATTAAAATTTCAAAATGAGGAAACTCAATTAATAAATCCAACACAAATTAATACTTTGAATCTGTGATTTCAGACACATAATAAAATGATGATTTCATTCGGCTGAAAGATTCCAACAAATTGTTATCCTTAGATGTAATTTATTTGGGGAAATCAGAAAGTCAAATCACATCCTGCCAACACAAATAAAACTGATCATATATATCATTCATAAAACCAGATTTAAAAAAGTAGAAAGTAGATGGGATCATCATACGTCAATACAAAAATCCATTTTTTCTTCCAACTATAATTTAAAGGATTTAGCTCAAAGTGATTATTTGTTAATTAATTTTTTAATTATATTTTGAGCTAATCTACTTATTCATTTTCCACAAATTCAAGCATCTAATTTAGAAAAAATTATTTGTGTGACTCATGACCCATTACTCATTGTGCAATAAGGCAATATTAGTTGATGATCAATTCTTTTCACTTCCAATTTTAACCTAATTTTTTAACCATAAACACCCAATATTCAAATCACTTAATGTTCAACAACATGCCGGACTCAAAGTGAGCTAAAACCTGTGCTTTATGTATTAAATGGTTATTTATGGTGATGGCCCCAGACTCACCTAGGTCCGAACTAGAAAAGTTAAGGCTCGCAAAGTCCAAGGTCAATCCATTGGTGAGACCGATTCACCAATTCACCAATTCGGCCAAACTACCAAGAAGCTAGAAATAGCCCTTGACCTCAGCATTGAGGGGGACACACATAACACACATTATAATTGGATCCCACACTCATTGCCTTGGTCATACGTAATGTGCTCATACGCCCAAGGACCCCAAACGCCTACAGGCACACTCCCGATACTTCTCTGTCTCCCATACCATCGTTCGCATACGCTTAACCGTACTGCATCATCCCTTACTATCACCTATATGACGTTCTGCGAGGTACACACCTGACGCCAGGAGAGTCAGACGTGCTCAACCATCGACCCTCCACTCGAACCAACATATTGGACCACCCGGACTCTCCCGACTCAACCATCAACTCTCCACTCGAACCATTAACCGCACAATATTATTCACAAGGGTTAATGACTTAATTTTTTTTTGGCTGATGGGTTAACTAATTAATTACCAAAATATCATAACTAATTGTAATTAATTTAAGTTGATACGGTTATGATTAACTATTAAGGGTCTTTTTTTGCATTGAATTAGTAGGAGGAGAATTGAAATAGCTAAAAAATTATGGTGCGTGTCTATTTTGAAAACAATTTTTTTTGGATGGGTGATTGTAAGCATGGTTGGTTTAAATATATGAAATTATTAATATAAAAACAGAACAAAACAAACTATTTGGCTCAATTCTCCTACCTAAAAATTTGATGCCCAAATGGATCACCCACCCCAATTCCACCTCACAAACTAATGGGTGGTTTGGTTGATGGAATTGGGTATGAGAATTGTATTTCAATTCCCGGCTCAATGAGAATTGTAGTGTAATTATTTGAGTCAATTTTTAATGGACCGGGAATTGGGTCTCAATTCCCGACCCAATTCCATCAACCAAACGGTCCCTAACTCTTATTAATTTAAATCCTACGATTAACCATACATGTACTGCTTTCCAACCCTGTTTAATTCTATAAGCACATATACTAATAATTCATAAAAGCTTAAAATAGTAAATAGTTTATATTATTAAGTACCGATGAACTTCCAAGTCGAAACCGAATGCAAAGGTGTACCTTTCCACCCAATGATCAAGCTCTTCTCATCCATCTCAACCGTACACAAACCCCCACACCCAACATTTTCAATCACGACCCTTGCTTTCTCCAAACAAGAAGAACCCATTTGGACCTCATCCATCCCAAACCTTTCAAAAAACACCCTCCATGCTCTAAGAGGCACATTCCTAACCATTCTCTCATCTCCCTCACATGCAACAATGTTCCTTATGCTCTCCCCACAATACATTGCTTCCACGTCCATCCTCTTCCCACCATCGACATCCATGCACGCCTCGATGCATTCGAAATACGCCCCAAAGAAGAAGAGCGCCTCCATGAACCGATAAGCAAAGGCCGGGGAGTTGTGATTCGCCTCTATTTCACTTACCACCATGATGCTAGGATCTACGCCCTTGATCACTTTCATCAATGTGTCGAACTCGGTGGATGGTGACCTTATCAACTTCCTTGGCACATATTCCAAGTACACGGCTATCACTTCTTCATCATCCTCATCCTCATCCTCGTGTAGGTTTAAAACCATGTCATGGCTAATATCGCTTAGGTCCGTGACCATGACAGCACGAAACGAGAAGGGCACGTTCACCATTTTCGCGAAACTCAACAACTTGTTGCCAGTCGATTCAATCATGTCGTGACCGTGATCATTATTATCGAATAATAATCCAACTGCAGTGAGCTTGAGAAGTTGAATCGGTTGATGAGATGAATTAGCTAGGGCTGAGATCAGGATCGTCCATTGAGCACCGCTCCTGATCGAAAAGAGGTCAATGATGTGAACCCTTTTAGCCCCACTAACCTCATCAATGATGGCTTGGATTCCAGCAAATTGTGAAGCTAACCCCATGGGAAGACATGAACTTATCATAACTGTTGCCGGATCATGAACAATTGTACTACTAGTAGTACTAGTAGTAGGAGGTGATGATTGGAAACTGATCCTGTCCAAAAGGGCTTGTGAGAAATAGGAAACCAACCTTTGGATTGAATCCTCACCGTCGGATGAAGATCGGTCAATGCAATTTCGGACCAAGGTAGCAGCTTGATGGTAGTCTTGAACATCTACTTTGTGGGATGCTGCCAGAAGTAACTCGATTAGATCCACCTTCTTGGTGTCTTCCTCCGACAAGGAAACATCATAATCATCACAATCATAAGAAAGAAGAAGAAGAAGGAGAGGAGTTGATGAGGAATCTTGCACCCGCGATTCGAATCATCTCGTCCGATGATAACTGATGTTGATGAAGATGGTTCATCTTGGAGAAGGAGAGTTTCTGATGTTGTTGTTGGTCGGATAAGTAGTTTATGTAACATATGAAAGGATCAAGACTGGTGGCTATGGCTTGCTCATCTACCTGTTGATGATTTTCCATAGATAACTCAGATTATTGATTGCTAATTAAGATGGATGAAAACTAACACTCCCAATAATACCAGCCTTCGATTTATTATGTATTATATTTATATGAATGTGATGTATATGTTAGCATGTTATAATAAAATTTGGACAAACATAAAACGACATATAAAGGTTGGCTGTTGATGAATTACACATATATACTAATGAGACAGACATTGGGAATATCAGCTAGCGTTCAGGAAATAATTACTGTATTGTTTGGCTCAATTGGCCATTTCGGGTAGGTTTTTCAGTCAACTAAATTCAGTCGACTGATTTTGATTTCATTCAACTTGAAATCGGTTACAGTCATGACTTTGGTGCCAATTTGGTTTTCATCAGTCATTGACTAAAAACCGATTATTAGTCCAAGAACGACGCCTTCTTTTCTATGAGCACCCCGCGATTGATCAATGATGAACTTTGCCTAATTAATTGTGCATATCGGAGAGAAATAAGTGAGTTAAATGTCCATACCAATAAATTAAATGTCTATACCCATGATTAAATGCTCAAATTCATGATTTAGTTGTCCAAAATCATGTAATATTGTTCAAAATAGTTGACCAAATTCAATTCGGTTGACCAAATTCAATTCGATTACGGTCACAATCTGACTGAATTGAATTCGGTCACAACCACAATCAATGATTTTCAACCGAATTCGAATTCAGTGCTTGGTTTGACCGTGACAGACCCATTCTGAGGCCTAGTTTGGGGGGTTAAAAGGAAAAAGGTGAAGAAAATTCAAAATTTACCCAGAGTTGACTTTTGGGGGGATTGACTTTTTGCTATTGGCGCTACTAGTAACTTCTAGTCACTAGATGTTTATAAAACAAGGAATTAATTGTAGATATATCCGAAGATCCCCAAAGAGACAAAAACAAGTTTCATAGTAGTTTCGTTTTCGTTTCCTTGGACAAGAAGAAAAGGATTAAGACATCAGACATAGTTATAGTTATGTTTTTTGCATGCAGAGAGGGAGCGGTGTGACAAAGAAACTTTTGTATCCTATACAAAGCTCAAGGAGAGCCGTCGGATCTCCTTCAATTAGATCTAACG
This sequence comes from Linum lewisii, assembly GCA_034768395.1. Taxonomy (NCBI): domain Eukaryota; kingdom Viridiplantae; phylum Streptophyta; class Magnoliopsida; order Malpighiales; family Linaceae; genus Linum; species Linum lewisii. The sequence goes on from CM068300.1 coordinate 8,480,934, forward strand.
GACAGCATAACTAGTATTTAAGAGGTTAATTTTTTTTTTTTTACTTTTGACCAACCCCACTTCCTAGGGTAATTTCACCGTCGCCTCCACACCTCTGAAAAAGACGCACAAACCACCTGCGGGAACTCCGGCCGGCCCTCTTTCTGGACGGCGCTCCTTCTCCCGACGCCGATACTTTCTTTTATGGCGTCTATCTCCTCTCCCCGGTGCGGCGTTGCGGTTAGTTGATCGGGTCGATTGCATCCTCCGATCTCTCCTCTGCAATCGCGAGTCCGTTGGAGACGGCGCTAGCGTTCTCCTGGCCGCTCTCTCCTCTGCAATCGACGGCGATCTCATCATCGCTGGTAAGCATTCCGGCTTCTATTTTTTTCTGTTTATTTCAGACCGTATGCCGATTTAATCCTAAACCCATTTGTTCTCTCTATTACATGTCGCCCCTCCGTTGTTGATTTCTAGGTTTTGAATTCCTGGTTGCGTCTAATTTCACACAGCGTCGAAGAAAATCGAGGATTCTTAAGCCACGAATCTGATCCTGCCATTGATTTGCTCTAGAGGTAGGTACTGGTATATACTAGTACTTCTAGGATACAAGTATTACTAGCATTGTTTAGGATCACTTCTAGCATGTTTCCATTGGTTCTGCAAAATTACTTGCTTTCCTGTTCATTATGTAATTAGTTTATTTGATGTGAATTATGTGTTGCTTGTTTGATTTTAAATCAATGGATTGTTGAAGGGTTTTAGTAGTAACATTGTTGATTTAGATTAATAACTGAGTTGGTATTGGTTAGGATTCTAAAAATCATGATCTGATTGTTGTTTTGGGTTCATTACCATGCCCAAGTTATTCTGTTATTTGGAAGCACAGCTGCATACAATGAGTTTGGTTTTTTGCTGGTTTTTGTAGCTGGTTTTTATGTTTAAAGCACAGCTGCATTCAAGTGTTTATGTTCTGACTACCTAGCTCCTTTCTCAATCTCGGTTTTGCAGTCCAGGTTCGACACTTTTATTTCTGAAATGGTTGTGGTCAAGTATTGGTTGTTAGGTAGATCATGGTTTGCGAAGCTAGTATATAATGGAGCAATACTTGTATGATAATGTATTCTGCTTCACATCAAGTTCAATGAATGTGTTGCTTTATTGTTTGATTGTCTCATTCCTTTTTTCTTTAACCTGTAAAATTCTGCAGGTGCATAATACTTGTAGGCTTGCAGTACTAGTATGTTTCAGATGAATTTCTTGTTTCCCGTGGATTAAGTTCGTGAATTCCTTGTTTGTCTTGGATCTGCAGAATTACATTGTTAATTGTGAATTATATTTTAGTTTGTTAAGTGATTTATGGTATTCTGTTTGTGTTGCTGCACATAAAATTCGATGAATATGTTGCTTTATTGTTTGATTATCTCATTCCTTATTTCTTTAACTTGCTAAAACTTGCAGCTGCAGAATACTTGTAGGATTACAGTACTAGTATATTCACAATACTTGTATGTTCGTAGTACTAGTATGCATTGAATTAATTGTCATGTATGAGTTTATGTTCAAGCTGCATGTTTGTTAGTGCGCATATTGTTTTGATTGGAACAATCTTGTTTCTGATATTTGGCCGGTATGTTTGCAGGAGCTGAAGGAGAATCGGTGTCTTTAGCTGACAAAGTCATAATCGTTGGATCTCTTAGCTTTACTCTGAATCATATCGCTTCGATGGTTTAATCTGTGACTTTATCAATTTTGAGTGTTATAAACAAACCATTGTATGTATTGAATCAATACTAGTATTTACATTGGTGACTTATAATAGTATTTATCAGAGCATTATTATAATAATTATTATACTAGTATTTCGAGTAGTACTGGTATTACTTCATTTTCGGTGCAACTGTATCATTCTCATTGCTCCACTAAGTAGATTAATTTTCACATACAATAGACAAAAAATTACGATTCGTAATGCACCATTAACACGGTTTCCAGCCAATATTAGGTTAGATGGAATTTTATATTTGAATATATGTCATCAGTTTATATTTGAGTATATGCAAGCAAAAAAAATTATAGAAGGAAGAAGAAGGATATAGGAGTAGTGAAATAAGTAAAAAAAAATATTTTGTTCCATATTTTAAGGATGGGTATTAAAAAATATAACAATAATAATTGAACATTAAATTAGGAAAATAAAAAAAAGAAAAAAAAATCTGGCGGTTATAGAAGCAGCCAAGGTGGGGGTGAGGTTAATTAAATAAATTAGTTAATTAGATAATATATTAATTAGGAAAATGAGATGAGATTAAGGGTGGAGATTCAACTTTGTGTAGGTGACAAAGTTTCCCCTTTGTCACCGAAAAAAATCCCCAGAGAGAGGGGGGTCAAACAATGGAGACAGATAATGGAACGCTGTACGTGGCCAGCCCACTAATATATTAGTTGACTTTCCATTTCTCTAACCAAGCGGCAGCTGCCAAGAAGTCAACGTACGTACGTACGTACACAGCTTATAATCAGCATTAGTTCGAATCAGATTCTTCCATTCATGCATATTATTGGATTACATACGTGAATGTAATTCCTTTAAGCCAGGAAATATAGTAGAAACAATTTTGATCATATAATAGAAAAATCAACACCCTAAACGAAATAAGAAGTCAGAACAAAATGATACTTAAGATTCAAACGATAATCCAATAAATATTTATAATAACTACGATGAGATTTTATACTCTTAAATTCATTGTGGAATAGATTCCTTATCATAACTAGCATGCAACTTGTTCAATATATGTCACCATTGCGTCGTTCAAGCAGTTAGTAAAATTTTAGTATATGATAAATCAAGCAACAACTAATTTAATTTACTTCTTATTTTTTACATCTTAAAATTCACTAGCAAATACAAAAAACATAACGATTCAATTGAAATTGAAAAACTATAATGGATAAATACATGTGTAAATGACATGACGATTGGGGGAGAAGAGAGATTGAAAGTTATTCCTATCTAGGGCTGATGACGAACCAAGCCGCTTGTGATCGGCTCGGCGTTCGGCTCGAGAAAAGCTCGTTTGTGACTCGGCTCGATTTTAAACGAGCCAACCTTGAGCCAGGGCATGTTCGACTCGATAGGCTCGCGAGCTGGCTCGAGCTCGAGCTCGAGAGCCAACTCGAATACTAGCTCCACTATATGACTTATTACAAACTCAATAATGAAACATGTGGTGTGTCATATTCAATAAAAACTTGTAAATTTTAGGAAAACTTGTTTTTTAGCTTGACTTGTTGATGTTTTTTGTCACACAAACTTCAAATTGGGCTAAAATTGGACGCATCAAGTGGTTTTAATAAACTAAGTTGGACTTGAACTCGAGTTTGGCTCGTTAAGTGTAGTTAACGAGCCAGGCTCGAGTAGGCTCGAGCTCGTCACGAGCTTAAAAATTCTAGCTCGAGTTCGAGCTCGAGCTCATCTAAAAAGCAACGAGCCAAGCTTGAACTTAGTGAAGTTCGGCTCGGCTCAGTTCGTCAACACCCCTATTCCTATCTAACCCTTCTTTCCTTATCAAACTTAGAAACAGTAGAATAATTTCAGTGAGAATACGTTCAGAAATCATAATAGAAGAAGAGAGGGGCAAATGGCGGCGATTGATGCACAAAATGATAGTATGATTTTTTTTGGATGCTTGGGCAAAGATCTCTTTGTTTGTGGAGAAAAATCAGTATTTTTAGCCAACCTGGCCTTGTACCTTTCAATCCTTCCATCTGCATGTAATTTAATCTTATAGACCCATTTACAACCCACGGGACAATCTCCCAAGTGCGATTGTCTTCCAAAGCCTATAGTTCAGCTTTCATAGCACTCCTCCAGTTCTCATCCTTCACAACTTCATCATAGGTTTTGGGTTCTTGTAAACGGGTTAGGTTCATGGCATATGTTTTGTGATTTGGTGTGATATGGTTATAGGAGGTATATGCTGATATGGGGTATTTTGATGAGGAGGCTTGTCCTGTTACATAATCATCAAGATAGCTAGGAGGAGTTCAGCAGAAGATTAAGCAGAACATGATGGGAGATGCAGACAGAAGCAAGCCAATTCCCTGTTTCAGAAAGGCATTCGAAGAGAACCCATGATCGTGGATTCACTGACTAAAGTCAGCAACTTTCTCAAGGTATCAGCGCAGCAGAGGAAGGTTGTACGAGTCACGATTGCCTCACAGGTAACCCACAATCGAATCTGGACTGGAGCTCTTCAAGAGGTACTAAACGGATTGAAACTAGAAATGGATGGTTTGGGTTATGATTGTTCAAGCAGCATGGGGCCTCAGATTGTAGCTAGCTGTTTAAAGTTCTTGGCTGATTCGAACACTTGTTTCGAATACGATTCGTCTTCGTCATGGATGAGGCTTGCTCTTGCAGGTACTAAGCATACTGATTCAACCACGCCTCGCACATGGGAGGACGTTCTAGACATGTTCGATGATCTCATCAAGTGTTTACGATACGAGAAGGAGTCGTCACATTCAATCTGCCACCTCTCGAAACTCAAGACGATGAAAGAAGGGCTGGCGCAGATCAAGGATGTGCTGATCGATAAAGGGCTCGGGTAAAAATACATTCTAGTTTCTTATCTAAGTGATGCATCAAGGGATTCCTTCGAGAGCAAACGAGAATGAGAATGATGAAGGAGAAACACCGTTGAATCATCTGAACTCGTAGTCAAGGGCAGATCCAAGAGGAGGAAGGAACTTGGATGAAGACTTAGATCATGTCTCAGTCTAGGACACTAGCACAAATATTGTGATTCGGGTAAGAAGGGATGACATGGGAAAAGGTGTCCACCAGCACCGAAGCACAAAGGCCGACGGAGCTCTAAAGCAAAGGTTCGACGCTCTAGAGTACCAAAACTTGAAACTTACTAAGCTGTTATGAACTGTCATCGCTCAGTAGTCCGCTCTGAAGACTCTAGAACAACAGGTTGTGGCACTATATCACAATACTGAAATGATGCAGCAGTTCCAACCATTTATCAAAGTTGGGCTGGCCCAACTAGTTATTCGACAGCCGCTCTCACAAGCACTTTTCGTTGAAAAACTACTTGTTGGCCTCGTGCCGCCCAACCTAGAAAAATACAAGGGGACAAGCAATCTAGATGACCATCTACATACCTTCCAGATAGCTATGCAGATGCAAAGAGCTACGAACGCAACATATTGTCGAGTGACCAACCAAAGAGTGTTTCATGAATTTGTTGGAAGACATCATAATTTCATGGGATGGGTTCACCCAAATATTTCTAAGGAAGTACGACAACAAGAGAAACAGAAGGGTTTTTGTGCAAGTCTTAGTAAATCTAAGACAGAAGAAGGAAGAGTTGCTTAAATAATTCTTTAAGCGATGGACAGGTTTGGTTCAACACATAAGGAACGTAACCTTATAGCTGGCAAGGGTCAGTATAATCCAAGCGACCCATAAAAGGCGGCTGAATAAATCTATTGTAATAATATAGCTGCCTGAGACATTGTAAGAGTTAGAAGTGAGAATTAACAAGATAATTCTAATATAGAGGAGCAATTGGCAGAAAGTCTTGATGAAAAGTAAAAACATAACAGGGAATACAAAGGCGATAAAAAGCCCAAATGGATAAGAATGAAGTAGTCGCTCGATAGAAGGGGGAGCCATGCAAGCATGAGGGATCACACATTGAACTCCCTAACTCCATTTGGAAACCATGCGTTTTAGTGCTAAATCCAAATTGGTGGGAGGAAAAACGCCTCGGTTGGTTCCTGGAAAATTTGTGGCTAAGAGCAGCATGAAGAGAGACTTTCAAAGGCAGGCTGATCTCCTCATTCGATTCATCATTTTTGAAATCCCAAGGGCCAAACAAAGGAAACTCCTCAACATTCAGATTGACAAAAATACAGATATAGCGCTCAGAGTCCACCTTATCATTGTTGACAACTTTATAGTTCATAGCCTCTTCTTCTTTCTCAATGTTTGTATTCTCCTCCTGGTGACCTGGCTCTGGGGTTCAACATAACCAATACCTTGGTTGACCTCACCAAATCCCATATTTCTAGTCCCGCTTGAGGTGTTTCAGTCATCTACAGGATCAACATAGTCACCTTCATTGTTTATACTCTCTACCAAGTTCTCTAGCTTTGGGCCTAGAGGTGAGAGAGCATGAAGAAAATGGGAGAGGTAGATGAAGACCTCATATCAATGGATCGAGAATCGCTCTCCATTGAAGAGACATCAAGATAGGGAGAACTCGGAATTCGATCTGATCCGCCCCTTACTCACTAAAGGCATAATAAAGTATAACGATACTTTTTACCAAGGGAAGAAGAATAACAACCTTGTTCACTCTCGAAAGATAGTAACAAAAAGCACCAAAGGAAAGTTCAAATCAGAAAAATAAGACGTACTTGAATTATAGTGAGAAGACATGCTCGACATTTGAGGTGCTTAGAGAGAGAGAGAGTATGTGTGTCTGCAAAAAGTTTGGACATGTCGAATGCTCATGCTTAAAGAAAGGACGCGTGGAGAAGAAAATGAAGAGGTCAAGGTACTTATATATGTGACATGGAAATTGAACAGTTGCACAGCATATGAAGGACGCGTGGCAGCCAACTATTGGTAAAAAAAGGTGGTGAAATCTACTTTTCGGCCTGAACTTCTTTTCAGAGAGATGTTCGTGCAAAGGTTTCAGAAGTTTAAATCATTACACGCGCATGGAGGAATAGAGTGAGAGAAGGGGCAAGTCCATATCATCCCACGAAAATTCCCATTATCAGGAGGTGCCCGCCCACTTCCAAAACTTGAGGAGATCGCTCAAGAGTGCAGTGCAAAAGTCGGTGACAAACACTTCTAAACTACACTCAAGGGAAATTGATAGGCCCTAGACCAAGGCCCAAAACCAATCCTAAGGCACAATAGGCCATGCATCCTAGGTTTACCAACATAAGAGATATAAGGCATTCCCCCATCAACGACCAAGATCTGGTCAAAGTCGGGTCACTAATAAGCCAATGAAAAGTGGCGAGCCAACCTACATCTCAAGCAGCTATAAATAATAGACACTTCTCTGCATCTAAAGATACTTCTCTATCTCCCAAAAGCTACCTACATCGAGAATTGCTCTCCATTGAAGAGACATCAAGATAGGGAGAACTCGGAATTCGATCTGATCCGCCCCTTACTCACTAAAGGCATAATAAAGTATAACGATACTTTTTACCAAGGGAAGAAGAATAACAGCCTTGTTCACTCTCGAAAGATAGTAACAAAAAGCACCAAAGGAAAGTTCAAATCAGAAAAATAAGACGTACTTGAATTAGAGTGAGAAGACATGCTCGACATTTGAGGTGCTTAGAGAGAGAGAGAGAGAGTGTGTGTCTGCAAAAAGTTTGGACATGTCGAATGCTCATGCTTAGAGAAAGGACGCGTGGAGAAGAAAATGAAGAGGTCAAGGTACTTATATATGTGACATGGGAAATTGAACAGTTGCACAACATTTGAAGGACGCGTGGCAGCCAACTATTGGTAAAAAAAGGTGGTGAAATCTACTTTTCGGCCTTGAACTTCTTTTTAGAGAGATGTTCGTGCAAAGGTTTCAGAAATTTAAATCATTACACGCGCATGGAGGAATAGAGTGAGAGAAGGGGCAAGTACATATCATCCCACGAAAATTCCCATTATCAGGAGGTGCCCGCCCACTTCCAAAACTTGAGGAGATCGCTCAAGAGTGCAGTGCAAAAGTCGGTGACAAGCACTTCTAAACTACACTCAAGGGAAATTGATAGGCCCTAGACCAAGGCCTAAAACCAATCCTAAGGCACAATAGGCCATGCATCCTAGGTTTACGAACATAAGAGATATAAGGCATTCCCCCATCAACGACCAAGATCTGGTCAAAGTCGGGTCACTAATAAGCCAATGAAAAGTGGCGAGCCAACCTACATCTCAAGCAGCTATAAATAATAGACACTTCTCTACATCTAAAGATACTTCTCTATCTCTCAAAAGCTACCTAGATCGAGAATCGCTCTCTATTGAAGAGACATCAAGATAGGGAGAACTCGGAATTCGATCTGATCCGCCCCTTACTCACTAAAGGCATAATAAAGTATAACAATACTTTTTACCAAGGGAAGAAGAATAACAACCTCGTTCACTCTCGAAAGATAGTAACAAAAAGCACCAAAGGAAAGTTCAAATCAGAAAAATAAGACGTACTTGAATTAGAGTGAGAAGACATGCTCGACATTTGAGGTGCTTAGAGAGAGAGAGAGTGTGTGTGTGTCTGCAAAAAGTTTGGACATGTCGAATGCTCATGCTTAGAGAAAGGACGCGTGGAGAAGAAAATGAAGAGGTCAAGGTACTTATATATGTGACATGGGAAATTGAACAGTTGCACAGCATATGAAGGACGCGTGGCAGCAACTATTGGTTAAAAAAGGTGGTGAAATCTACTTTTCGGCCTGGAACTTCTCTTCAGAGAGATGTTCGTGCAAAGGTTTCAGAAATTTAAATCATTACACGCGCATGGAGGAATAGAGTGAGAGAAGGGGCAAGTCCATATCATCCCACGAAATTCCCATTATCAGGAGGTGCCCGCCCACTTCCAAAACTTGAGGAGATCGCTCAAGAGTGCAGTGCAAAAGTCGGTGACAAGCACTTCTAAACTACACTCAAGGGAAATTGATAGGCCCATGACCAAGGCCCAAAACCAATCCTAAGGCACAATAGGCCATGCATCCTAGGTTTACCAACATAAGAGATATAAGGCATTCCCCCATCAACGACCAAGATCTGGTCAAAGTCGGGTTACTAATAAGCCAATGAAAAGTGGCGAGCCAACCTACATCTCAAGCAGCTATAAATAATAGACACTTCTCTGCATCTAAATATACTTCTCTATCTCCCAAAAGCTACCTCATATACCCCCCCCCCCCCCCCCCACACACACACACACACAGACACATAGAAGCTTACTGGTCTTTGGTTAATACGCCTTGCAAGGGAACACGCAAGTGACCTAAAAGGCAACCAAGGAACAAGATGCAATCCACCACTCAACTTACTCGATCCTTTAGGTCGAACCACTCATTGGATCAGCTAGTTGAGTTGGGCGGAACTATATTTTAACATAAGTAATGACACAATCGGGAGGTATATATGATTAACTTATAGCCATCTTCCCGAGGAAGTTCGAGAGCAAGAGAACCAAGAGAAAATATGTCTCATCATTATTGGACATGGTTCAAGGAGTGGACAAAAGATGGTTCAAGGAGCGGACGAAACTTCTACAAAAGATGGTTCAGAGAAGCATTGATGATTAAGGACCTATACATGGAAATCACACTCTACAATATCTTCAAGTTAATCATAAATTAAATTTTGAGTGACACACTCGTAGTGGATCGACCTACAAACATGACAAACCTAAATGCACGAGTTAACAGGATTATAACCATGGATGAGAATGTAGCCATTAGCGCAACAACAACTCTCAACAAATCCACAAAGATGAAAAAAAAAAATTTCAAGTCAATTAACTAGTTATTTTTGGATAACTCTAATTATTTAATCATATATTGTTACTTTATTATTATTATTATTATTACTTTTTTTTTTTGAGAAATTGTTACTTTATTGAATAGCTGGTTATAATAAGACTAATCAGATAACTAGTTACTGACTAAACGCAAAAAATTTGTCAGAAGTTCGCCAAAAAATCAACAACGATGACAATAAGTGATTGTGTTATTGAAAAATAGTTAATAAAAAATTTAAGGGGAAATTGCACTTTGGCCCCCTCTACTTTGCCAACTTAACAAACAGCCCCCTATACTATAAATCACTCATTTTACCCCATCCTACTTTGTTCACTTTGCCGTTTGAGTCCTTCCATTCCAATTTTAGTCTTCGTGACATTAAATCTAGACACATCCACACATGGAAAAATAGAGATATCGGAGGTAGGAGATGAATAGTTGGCTAGGGAGGTAAATTCGGGAGGTATCACCAAGAGTATGGTGAAATACGAAGGATTTTAAAATCACATATTTTTACTCGTTAATTTCATCCTATCTAATTATATGGCAAGCACTCCGGTGCCCACGGGGTACCGGTACCCTACCACTCTAAATTCACATTTTTAAATGCTTAAAATTCAAATAATGAGTCCTAAATCCATTGTAATAAATCATGAGGAGTAATGAATAATGCTTACCCCGTAAACACTGAATTTTGACCCTCAAATACTACTTTATAAACTCAAATCATAAATCGTATGTAAAACTCTAACTTTTGACCAAAAGTCCAAATTAAAATATCATAAACCCCAAATATAAACTCGAACCCCCAAACACTATATCCTTACACCTGAACACTAAACTAAGACCCTCAAACTTTAAAATACAAACATAATTGTGATGAATTTTAGTGGTAGGGTACTAGTACCCAGTGGGTACCGGAGCGTTGACCCTAATTATATATACTTATATTACCAATTAAAACACGCTTAGTAAGCTAATGCATGGCTATTGGAGCTAATGTGGTGTCCTGAATGCGCATCAATTAACGTCACGAAGACTAAAGTAGGAATAGAAGGACTCAAACGACAAAGTGGACAAAGTAGGAGGAGGTAAAATGAGCGATTTATAGTATAGGGGGCTGTTTGTTAAGTTGGAAAAGTAGAGGGGGCAAAATGCTATTTTTCCAAAATTAACCTTTTCTCAACCATTAGATCACCTTTGACCTTTTGACCAATCCAATGGTCTAGATTATTAGGGGTATTTAGGACTTTACACACATAATTTATTTTTTATATTTCAATTAAATAATTAATATTCTCAGGTGACCGGCCGGTGACTCTCCGGCAACTGGCCGCCAGTCGCCGGCGACTTTTCCGGTGAGACTTTTTTTTTTTTTAGACTCCGGCTCTGGCTACTTTTCTGGCGAAGGCATGTTAACTAGTTAACACTTTTTTTGCTGTTAACAGTATTTTTTTTCTAATAACTAGTTAACATGGTTTTTAAACTGATAACTAGTTAACAACGTTTTTTTGTTGATAACTTGTTAACAGATTTTAGCCTGATAACTAGTTAACAAATAATCATATAATCAAAATTTTAACAAGATTTTTTGTTAACAGGTTATCTTACTACTTATGTTATTTTTACCTAGTTAACTAGTTAACACTTTTAGGTGATAACTTGTTATCAACATTAGTTAACTAGTTATCAAAATTAGTTAACAGGTTATTCTGATGTTAACTAGTTAACAAATTACCATAATCAGTTAACTGAATTTTTGTTAACAGGTTATCTAACGAGTTATGTTGTTTTTAACTAGTTAACATCACGATTTAGATAACTAGTTAACAAGTTTTTTTTAGTTGATAACTAGTTATCAAAATTAGTTAGAAACCTTTCAAAATTAGTTAACTAGTTAACTTATCGAGTTAACATCAACATTAGATAATAGTTAACAGGTTTATTTAGTTGATAACCAGTTATCAAAACTAGTTAACTATTACGGACTAGTTAACACGTTATTCAACAACCAGTTTATATAGTTCAAATATTTATTCCAACAATGTCAACAACATAAAAAATAGTGACTGAAACTATAATTATGAATACTAAAAAGTCCAATTATCTATAACTTAAAAAACAGTGACTAAATTGAAATTTTTTATAATTATTAAATCCTTCTACTACGTCTTCAACCTATATCGCGTTATATCGGCAGCCGATGCTTCCGTCGTCGTCCATCAGCGGCGTCTATACTTCCACCGCCGTCTCCAACAACCATAACTCTGATTCCTTCATTAACTCTTCTTCCCTCCCTTCCAATTTCATCACCGCCACCGTCATCGTCCCCGCCGCAAGTAGCTCCGGATACTCCCACTCGGATCTACTGCTCATCGGATCTTGACAGTACCATCGCAGCCACGAAACCAATCCCGACCACAGCCGCAACAACACCGTCCTGGCAAGGTCTCGAAGGGAAGCAGGGGTATAGGGAGTTGGGGGAATACGGAGTGGTGCGGTAACAGGGGTAGGGTTTTATTAATATTTTATAAAATGACATTTTTACCCCTCCGATTTTTGGTTAGAACCGATCTAACCTTTAAAGGTTGAGTCCGGATCTTATCCCCTACCAACCTCATAAAAAAATTTTTTTTTGAAATAAACCTCTCTTTAAATTGGGGTTATCGATGCTTAAACCATAGACATTCCAGATCTAGGTCCAAGGTGAAGAATATATAGATACAAATTAATCTATTAATCTAAAGACAAATCACATAACAACCAAAAGTTGTATACAGCAACTGATCGATCAGATCACCCACAAAATTCATATTCAATAATCACATTATGCAAATTACAACACATTTTTATGACTGCAATTTATTTAGAGCCCAAATCACACTCCTACCTCCCTTCATAGCAAACCATTCCTCTCTTATCTGTATTTGTTCGTCTTTATCGAATGCACATACAAACCCTTTTGTTGAAACAAATACACGCAATAAAGGTGCTTAATTTGGTGGCCGATCTTCCTGTACATCATGATTATAAATACTTAATAGTATTATCCTCTAAGCCAATGTGTGCTTCTAAGTGCTAACTATTAGCAAGCACAGATTTGAATCAATTCTACCACTACTCGTTAATGGTGAATCAATATGGTTGAAGACTTTGATTTAGTGGGTTTCATTTCATCCTTCATTCACACAAGTCTCAGGATTCAAATATTCAAACAAGCAACAAAATGAAATCATGAGGTTTGTATCAGAACACAAAAATATGCCTTCTGCAAAACCCTCCAGAACCAGTGTCTTCTTTGAAATCAACACTACTTACTGCTTCTGATTCTCTCGAAAGCGAAACCTGTTGGCAGCTGGCATGTTTCACGGATTCAACTGCTTTAATATTTCTTGTCTTCCAACGATCTCGGAGTCCAAGTAGATGATGGCACCTCGAGGTTTAGATTTGGTGCGACTGCTTCCCTTCAAGTCTACATAAACCAGAGGGTTGTTAATCCCACCGAGTGCGTTTGAAAACGCAGCAATAACTTCATGGTTGCTTCCTCTGTACACCTCAAACGAGTCAGACAATCTTTGGCTCTCTAAGGATCCTTACTGTGAGCAATCAACTTTAGCAATCCTCAAGATCTGACCCATTCGTGGCTGCCAATCTAATCTTCAGAATGAATTGCTACAAATCTATGACTATGAAGGTCTACAAATTATAAGCTTGAGAAGAGTCAAAACATAATAGCATATAACACCATTCATGTGACACTACAATGATCTTGACAGTAGAAACAGCCCTTCACAGCCAATGACGATATTAGCAACCGGTCGAGCAGATACACTAGACAATTTGGGGACATGCGCTCAACTCGCAAGTACAGTTCACTGCTGGTGGACTTTCTCAAACTCACAATATACATGTGTTTACTGCTCGTGAGCTTCTCACTGTAGAGCCTTGGACTTCCGCGGATTCTCATGCGAAGACTTCAAATCGTATCTCATCGCCTGCTCTGCTTGAAGCTTGTGAGTAGTTCCTCTTGTGTTTTATGAGATAGCTTCCCAGAAAGAGTAACTGTTAAGACCTCTGCAGTTTGACGGTAATTTACCTTATCTGGTAAATTCACTACGTAATCACACAGCATTTCCACCAAGTGGACCTTGAAAGATTCCAACACCCTTACGTTAGTCATGTGATTTCTCAATGACTCATGCTGCTCGAAAAATGAATGTTCAGAATGTTTTCTGTGTAATGCTCGACAAATCTTTGGACCAAATCTGTCAATTCGGATGGGAAAAGTAAGCGGTACAGCTCAAAAATCTGCACCAGTAGCATGCTTCTGCAGTATATTGATAAACCATTCTGAACGCAGTACTCATAAACGTTTTCAAGTCTTTGCAGCACCTGTGTCCCAACAACATGTCTTTCCATAGACCAGTACTCGCTAGCAGCTTTCCAGAACTGGGCAGCGTCGATCCTGACTTGCTTCTTTTTTATTTGAACTATGTTGGAGCTACTCAAGGAACTGAACCATGCTGCATGAGGATAAAGTACAATGTATTCAGTTTTGTTACCACTTTGTTGCTCCCTTATACCCAAGTAGTCCATGCAGAACTCGCCATGAGAACCTCCATGTCCATGTCCTTTAAAGTATTCAATTATTTTGTCAATATTCTCCTTCCATGACTTCCAATAGACATCTAGACTGAAGAAGGAAAGCCATTGCCAGGACATGCTGCAAGATCTTGTATAGTGCTCTATATCAGCAACTAAAACATCCTTCCTGAAGTTGCACGAGCCACTTGAACCAGTGAACACATCAATGACCTTTCTAGCGGACAATATTTCATTCCTGATACTGCCCTGCCTCTGAAAAGATTCAAAACTCATTTTCAACTCTGGCAAACTTTTACCATTTTCAGAAGATAAAACAGCTATCACCTTGCAAACAGAAACAAAGTAAGCTTCTGAAACATGCCTTGCACAGGTTTTAGCTTGGTTCAGAAGCTTCTTCTTTCCCTCAAAATCTCTGATCGGCCAGCCTTTATTTGCATCACCCCAAAGAGACTCGCCAAGTATGTGACGCAGGATAACATGGCAAGCATCCTGATATTGTCCTGCTTTCTCAAAATTGTTAGCAGCAACAGTATCCAGACCCCACATGCTTTGCAATATCTGCGGCTTGTAAATAGCATCCCCACTCCTCCTCCAAACGCAGAAGATAGTGAAGCAAGTCTCTACTTCTTAAGAAGCTACGTACTAGGTTCTTGGAAGTAAAAGCTCGCAGAAACAACATTATGGATTCGTAGTTTTCCAGCCTAATAAAATGAAGTGCTCCTTTTTTGAGGAATTCCACAGATTCCTTACAATCGGGTAAACCATCCTTCCTCCACTGTTGAAAGTATTTATACCCAGTTTCAAACAACCTACCCTCGATGCATGCAGACAAACACTTGACATAAGCATTGCACTCAAAGTAGATCTCAGCAGCTCTTCTATAGCGCTTGGCGTGATAGAAACATTCACCAGCCTCATGTAGTTTTGGGGTTCCAAACTTCTCCAAGTAAATTTCACCTGTAAATAAACGGTTGAAATGAGTTTTGGAAAAAGGGATTAGAGATGCTGAAGTTATGACTCAGATGGAGGAGAATTACTATACCTGCTTGAGCATATTCCTGCAGCTCAAAGTAGCATTGAGCTGCAATTTCATCCTTTCCAATTTTGCAATAGATTTGAGCAGCATCTAACAGACAACGATGAAAAATTTCAGGATTCAAGCTCCTCATTTGATCAGCAGTTGATCTCAACTCAGAGGCCTGGCAATATGCTTCCCAGTATGATTCCCCTGCTTTCTGGAAGCACATTCTAGCACTTTGATAATTCTGTTGATGGAAGAACTGCGAAAAAACAAAACATCACAATTCAGCAACTACCTACCAGAAGTTACAACTGATGGAGAAAAATGACAAACATAGCTTCCAAGAGTAGAGATCAAAGGGACCTTCATCCCCCGTGACTTCCATGCCTCCTGAGTAGAAGGAGCTTGCATCAGTTGTAATACTTCACTATCAAACAACTGAAGTTTGACAATGCCCTTCTGCTTCCACAATTCCAGCATAGGATTCCAGATTTCATCAAAAATCCAGAACCTTTGCCTAGTACGAGTTATAGCTACATATAGTAGCTTCAGCTCGTGACACAAAGAAGCCAGCTTCCCCTCATTTGAGTTTGGCAAGAGACATTCATCATTTGGTGACAAGTTATGTGCTTTCATGTATATATTTAATACCTCCCACTGTTTGCCACGGGCGAGGAGCCAAAAAAATTATACAGCAGGACATCCTGTAAAGAGAAGTATCAATATAATATGAGATATCAGATCTCATGGCACATGACATACGAGCAAGTGTGAAATACAATGAAGTGAGTAAAAGTGAAAAAGTGCAAATGGCCTAACTAAGCACAGGCCAGGTAAATCCTGGTGAAAAGTGTGTTCTAACCTCAAACTCTAAGCCTTTGCACTCCAATATCGTCAGAACAAGTGCTTGCTTCCCCACTTGGAATAAGACCTTGTTTTTTACTTCTTGATCTCTTACCAATATTACCTGTTCAGCCCCAAACTCCCAACTTTTCTTGTCAGCACCAAAGTAAACTTCAGACATGCATTTAAATATGCTCTTATGGTTCAGAGAATGAAGCAGCACAGGCGTTTCCCCATTCAAATGACTAGTCTCAGGATTCAATTCATCAATGGTGCGAGGGAAGAAATAATAGATCAAGTCAATAACAGTTTGAGCTAACTTAAGAACCCCAGCATGGGTTCGGAAGTTCTGACTCAGCTGAAAAACTTCAGAAAGTTGTTTCTTTGCATTGCCACAGGAAACTCCTAAACGGCGTGTATTAAGCATAAAGGCATCATAGAATAGGGACCTTATATCCTTAAATCTAAACTCAACCCCTTTTGAAATTGCTTGAGCAGTGTCGCCTGTGAAAAGAAAACCTTCTTCAAAATTTGAACATACATGCTTGAAAAGAGCAATTTGCTTCATAGTAAGATCTTGAACTTCATCAACATAAACAAAGTCCACTTGGGCATCAATGTATCCTTCACCTCTTAGCCGAAGAAGTATGTCACTGACAAAATCAGCTAAATCAAACTCTCCATTTTTTCCTTTTTTCTTCTCGTACTCGAGGTAGATATCATAGATTCTGCCCCTTTCCTGCTCAGTCAAATTCGATAGGCGACGTTCAGATTGCGACACATAATCCTCACGGCTTAGATGACCACCACTGGCATCTAAAGCTTTCAATCCACCTTTGATATGAGATGTTATTTCAGTGAAAACCAGAAACGGGTCAACACTCTTAATTAGTATTTTCTGGTTCATGTGGCGCCAGTACAATGAACTAAACTTCTCATAAGTAACCTCCCTTGTCCTGACAAAGTTTTGTAAAGTCAAGGACTTGGAACTCCTAAATTTATCGTGTTCAGAGACCTCAGGGAACCTCTCAAAGAAAGAGATACCGACGGTGGCGTCCAGCATGAGCAAAAACTTCTTGAAAGTTATGACAAGAGGGAAACAATTTGATGGAATATCTTCAAATGAATCCAAGTCCAAGGAAAGGGATGTCTCATCAACGTCATCCAATTCAAGTTCAGAGCTCTCAGCTGTGAAGTTCCATCCACATGTGGATCTGTATGTTCCAAGCCACAAGAGAGATGAGGTTCATGATCATTTAACAAGAGATGAAGAGATAAAGTGCAGTCACAAGAAACGAAAAAGGTAAACAGAAAAAAATTTCAAGCAGTAATTATGGATTAACAATATATTACCTTTTTAAGCGAGAAATATGCTGCTTGACAACATGGCACAATCTGGGATTTACAGTCACAAACATTTGTTTCAACACTTGATGGTTTTCTGTTTCTACAGCATCACCATGTTCATGAAATCCTTGATGAGCGATGTGGTGAAGCTGCTCTCTTTGAAATAACTTCATGACCAACACAGTGGTTTTCCCACTGCCTGATCTACCAAGTACAAAAGAGCTCTTACCAAATTGAACAATTTCCTTCTCTTGATCTGAAAGCTCCAAAGGAAAGTCCACCTCCTGGCCATCACAACCAGATAGCAAGTTTCTGATGACACCAGATGATAGGGAATAGAACTTCATAAGCATCAAACTATCGCTTGTCATGCATATCTCAGCAGATGAACTTTTGCTGGGCAGATTTCCAGTTTCAGCACTGCAAGTGTTCTTGTAGCGAGCAATGTCATTTTTCCAACTCGTTGGTACCTCCAGTATCCTGTTATCATGAGTATGAGTCAAATCACAGAATAAATGAAATTGGATCAATCATGAACACATCTCAACTAGACAGCAGGATTTGAAGAACTAAAGATGTTGCTTACACAAACTTACCCTTCAAAAGACTTCTCCTTGCATCGGTTAATGTAACCAACAGAATGCAACGCAAAGATAGCATCAAGACGTTTAACCAAAAGTGGCATGTCAACCGCAGACACTAAATCCCAAATCTTCAAGACTTGGCAGTGCAAGCCTGAGTCCTTTACAATGTCAACACAACATAAAACAAACAGATGCCTAACTCTGAAATGTTTGACAATCTGCTTTGAGTTCTCACATTCAATGTCCGTCTTCCTTTTCTTCGGCCTCAGTCCATAAGAAAGCCTCAGTAATAAGTTCATTACCAACTTCTTCAACGCAGAAGAGTCAAGCTTCTGAAATGACGTTCTGAAGTTCTCGCTTAGAAGAATCTGGCATTGTTGTTGGGGAAACATAAAGACAAGAAGACATGGAAGTTGGAACATAGACAAATGAGTTAATGGATTTTAAGCCAGAGTTAGAATCCTTCAGATAAACCTTAGAGATATGACATAAAGTAGCAAAGCATACCTTCCATTTTGCTTTTTCAAACAGAATGCTGTCTACATCAGGTAAATCATTATACCGTTCAAGCTCCTTTTCAACTTGTACCAGAACTTGGGCTAGTTCTTCATCGTAATACCCTTTTTCGTGGTAGCTACCTGCTTCATCGTTATGAACCGTCTATATTGTATTAAACAATCTTTTCGTTTGCTGAATAAAGATAAGTAGCACAGCACTCCAGACAAAGGTTTTCTACTGGAACTCGTCGTTGTTTCTGCATGCAGAAACAATAACTCAAAAGACAAATCAAAACACATTTACATTATTATCTTTGAAGTCTGGTCTACGAAGTCATACCTTCGTCTTCTATGTCTGCTTTCTTTAACAGTAAAGGCTCGCTCAATGTCTAGCAAAACGGGGGTGAAGAGAAGAGAAGGTAGAGGATAGAAGCAAGAGCGTGGTAGAAGAATGGAGACTATTGAACAACAACAAAGCTGTTGCAGAGAGGAGATGGGAAGTCGAGGAGTCCAGTAGTAAGTAAATTAGTTGGACTTCCCCAAAAGAATTTTTAAACGCTGCATGGAAGATGGGAATACCAACCGAAAAGAAAATGGATGCATTCTGTCTGCTATGCTACTTACTTAAGAAACCATCATTATGTCCCTTTGTTCTGCTGAAAATTAATTGGAGTTGGTTTACTTTAAGACTTTCCTTATCAGTGGCCGTCACATAATAACCACTAGCTGGTTACTCCTTGAGAATGCAAACCAATTTTAGCTATCAAGGCACAGTTAGTTTGGATTTTAGTTACACTCACTTGTTAGAACTTTTTCATGAGCTATTATATCAAAGATAATGTACCATGATCGGTCTGTTGTATCTGTTCAATAGTGTGTACCAGACACCAATCTTTAAGGCTGTTGACGAGCCAAAGCTTTCGACTCGAAAAAAACCTCGTTCGTGACTAGGCTCGATTTTAAATAACTCAAGCTTCAGCCAGAGTATGCTCGACTCGATAGGCTCGCGAGCCAGCTTGAGTGCCAACTCGAATACTAGGTCAACTATATAGCTCATTAAAAGGAACATGTGGTTTGTCATGTACAATAAATCATATGCTACTTGTAACTCTACTAATGAAACGCAAGTGGTGTATTGTTTAGGTTTAACCATTTTAAATAAGAAAAGTAAAAACTTATAAACTTTAGAATAACTTATTTGCTAGCTTGACTCACTAATGTTTTTACACTAGTGTAAAAGCTTCAATTTGTGCTCAAATTGGACTCATGAAGCGATTTTAATGAGCGAAATTGGAGTTCAGCTCATAAGTGCTAGTTAGTTAACGAGTCAGGCTCGAGTAGGCTCGAGCTCATCACGAGGTTAAAAATTCTACCTCGAGTTTGAGCACGAGTTTGTATAAAAAGTAACAAGCCAAGGTTGAGCACGGTAAAGTTTGGCTTGGCTCGGCTCAATTCGTGAACAGCCCTGCCAAACTTATATGATTATGTTAAGGATTGTTACAATTTACAATGATTCTATCATATGATTCTTTCACGATTTTATTGTTAGATTTTGAGTGTTAATCTGTCTCTGCAAGTAACATTAATCACACAATCAAGGGCAAAGAAAGCTTTTATAGAAGGAACAACGATAAGATAATCTTGGCAGGCAGAGAAACATGCACTCGTCAAGAATAGAACCCTAACACACCAATCAGATTCACATGAAAATCAACAAACATTACTTCACTGATAGGGTCGAAAACCCTAACTGAAGCTACAAAAGGAGCTAATTATAAGGTCCATGACCACCAGCAGGAATAAGAGCGGAAGCAGCATCGAGAGTGGCTCCAATCTTATAAGACAAAAAGGCATCAATACAAGCATATTGAACCTGGAGAGGGGTGAGCCACAGATTGTCCCACCTACTCATCGTAACCCTCTTCGGCTTCTCGATCTTTTTCCCCAGCACCTCTTTGGCCAGCTGCTTCAGCCCCGAGTTCTTCAGCGCCTTATCTTCCAGCTTCTCCGCCGCAAGCCCCCTCAGGTCGACCATGTTCCTCACCATCAGCCCATAATCCTCCTCCAGCTTCTCCACGTCGCTCTCGATTCCGACGCCGACGAAGACGAAGTCCTTGCTGCGGAGGAAATCGAACAGAGACTGCGGGATTGAAGGGGAGTGGATGAGCTGGAAGATTACGCACCTCTCTCCCACGCAGAGTTGGAGAGTGGCGATCGGGTTTTGGTGGTGGCGGCCGAAGTTCGGGCGCCACTCCACGTCCAGTCCCACCACAACGGCGGCGGCGGAGCTCTGCTGGTGCTGGGTGGTTTCGAGGAGCCATTGGTGGAGGGGAGCGGGGGATTGGGTGAGAAGAGTTTGGATTTCATCGGTGAAGAAAGTGACGTCGTAGAGATTGTGAGTATCGTCAGGAAGACGGTGGTCTACGATGCTGATCGTCGCCATTGTTTCGCTCTCTTTCAGTGGTCTTTGATTTTGCCGGCTCCTTCCTTTCAGGGTTCTGACTTTTCCTTTTTATTTGTTGTCGTCTTCTTCCTTGATTCTTATGTATTATTTTTCGCCTGCCAATTGGACTATCACATGAACACAGTCATTTATTTTTTTAATTAGAGATTAATCATTATTAGATAAATTTCAGCTATTAGTTAAATTTTTATTTTCTTTAATGATTAGCTTTGAATTAATTTATTTTCAGGATTATTTTTTTAATTAATTAATTTTCATTTTATTACTAGACTGCTTTAGGGTTTTTAATTAAATATGGAAAATTTTCGTAATTATTTAAAATACTAGGATTTTTTCTAAAAATAGTTTTCTATTTTTCTTTTTTTGTAATTATAATCGATGACTTGGTTCCTAATTTTTTTATTCAGAACATTGACCTTATGAAATAAGCATAATAGAACCAGTCCTAGAAGATGACATGTTCTTAAATTGTCATAATGAAACCTGATCGATAAGATTAACATGTTCCTAAATCATCAAACCTCTAAAACTTTGTACCAACTCAGTTAAAAAAGAACCAGATGCATGGCAACTGGTCCAAATTTCTCAAGCTGGAACCTCATTATTAAAGAACGAAATTATACCCACACATAACCAAACCTAAAAGCTTATACACAAAACTTAAAGCAATATTAAACCAATCTTATAGATACTCAAAAGTACATGTTTGTCAAATAAAAACAAAACTGATTCCTACATCAATCAATAAACTGATTCCTAACTATTGGTTGTTCCAAAATAAATAATAGGAACATGTTCTCATATATGAGACTTGGAACAAAAAATATCTAGAACCAATCCTCGTTCTCACCTTCAAACATAATCATTAATCCACTGGATCTACTATTGTGAGGACTCTTTAAGTGTCCTTATATAAGGACACCCTTTGGTATCGTTGGATGATGATCCATATCTGATGGTGGGAAATAAAGTAGGGGTAAAATTGGAAGTTGGGACCAGTATATAAAGCAAAAAATTTAGGGTTTTAACCCAAACCCATCTCAGCCACCATTCTCTCTCTTTTTTACTCTCGGCGGAAACCTATCAATGCCGCCGCCAACTGCCTATCGCAGTCGCCCTCCCATCAACCTACCGACATCCATCTCCAATTCCTAATATGACGACCTTGATCCCCTGAAAACCTTCTCTATCCATCGCGTGTATGAATGCGTTGATGCTCGCATCGAGCAAGTTGTCGTACATCAGCTCGGCGTCGCCAAAGTCGCCGTCGGACTTGAACAGCTCGTAATTGAGCGGGATCCGGTTGGTGTGCGCCATGTAGGCCTCGTAAGGGTAGAGGTTTACCATGAGCGGCGATCCAGAGTCGCGAAGGAACTGGAGGAGCGGGATCATCGACGACTTGATGATCGGATCGAAGCTTTCGGACGATGGAGGGTATGAGCTGGAGAGAACGGAGATCGGCTGCGGTGAGGAGATCTTGATCCAATTCGCCAGATCTAGGGTTTAGAAAGCTTCGTGGACGTTGATTACTGCCGAAACTACGTACGACGTGTAGAATGAGTCCTTGACGAAGGCTTTGTTTTTTATGGAAAGGTATTTCACTTGCGGCGGAGGAATGTGGGAGAAGACGTTGGTGATCTGGTGGTTATTGCTCTTATTTGCTGTTGATGATTGTTCATATCACACATTTGAATTGCAGGATATATAATGAGATAGTGCATCTTTTGCTGAATGCTTAAATCGAAGACTTCGATTGGATTGAAAGATCCAGATCTCGAAGACAGTGATTGGATCGAAGAATCTAGATCGTGAAGACAATGATTGGATCGAAGGATCCAGATCTCAAAAACAACGAGATGGAACATGACTATTGCTATTGTTTCTTCTTCTTGTTTTGTTTCGAGTTTCTATTCGGAACATGTTCTTATGTACGAACATGTTGTTCCAGTTGTCGATTTAGGAACATGTTGTTCCAGTTTACGATTTGGAACAAGGTGGGTGTAATTCAACCTATATGTGTTTCACTCTTCTGATTTTGGTACCATGTAACATGTTCATCCTTATAAACAGTGAAGATTTAGGAACGATGAATATACTATGAGTCCTTTTCAAAATTTAATTAATTTTTGTACGGTTGATTCATGATTTTTTCCTAAAAAAGAAAACCACAAAAAAACTGCCAAATGACTGATAAAGATGATTTCCACGTACAAAATTACAAAATAACTGCTCTGCTAATTTTTTAATTATAAAATTAGATAAACTAACTATTTTGTTAAATATTTAATATTAATTATATAAAAACAGAATTAAAATAAACCCATTTACCAATTAAGGAAATTACCAAAACACCTATTTCATATTAACCATTAGATCTCGTCTTAAAAAATAGACGGACTAGATTAGTGTCCTTATATAAGGACACTTAAGGGAGTCCTCATATTAGGAATTCCCTAATCCACTGAATATGAAATGGAGAGTGTTTCAGCGAGCTACCTATCACCAACTAGCGATTCATTAAAATGAACATCCAAAACGTGAAGAGGGCATACGCTAGCGATTCTTTAAGCATGTTTATTCATCGAAACGCCAGTATGGGGTAACCGATACCCCCACTTTTAGTGGGGGCACCGAAGTGTTACCCATATCCACATTTACCTAAGCAGGAGAATAAACGCGACTTTTGTGATGATGATGACTACGACGAGTTAACTCACTGAGCTGCTGACTCCGACTCGGCTTTTACCTCACCAAACAAACAATAATCTTCTAGAGAAAGCGGATCTCCTGAATCTCGACTTGGTGATGTCGTAACCGCTCTTCATCACGACCTCGATCATCTCCTTCAGCACGTTCAAATCCTCGTCACATTTCTCCAATGCTCCGAGCAGCGCGCTCTTGTCCACGCCTGTTCATTCCCATCAGCCTCGCCACTATAGCTTGTCGATTGATTGCGGTTTCATTGACTATCATCTCTGCTATTAAGAGAATTGGACATTGAGCGCCTGATCTCTCGCAGTAGAGTCAGGCTTCTATGAGCGTCGAAGGCGGCGAGATCGCTTTTGGCAAGGAGGCAGCGGCTGGTTCGCAAGAGAGAAAGAGAGAGTTTTTTACGGTCATTCATGTAGATTGAATTTTGATTAGAGTTTGGGTTGAAACCCTAATTTTTTATTATATAAACTGGTTCCAAAATGATTATTTTGTCCATTTTATATAGCAAAAATCCCCACATGTCACCAACTTTTTGATTATTACTCGCGTATATACCACCTATTGTCTATGTTTGTGGCATCATCACTTATTGGATTCTGAGTTCCTCGTAACACGTCGTCTATTTTTTTGCTTTCCTTCGCATACCGTCTGCTAACGTGTCTAGTGTTGCTGATGTGGAACTCTTGGTGCGCAAGTGGAAAACTTAATTTGGCCAACTCATTTTACATTTATTATATTGGAAAAATTAAAAGTCATTGATCTTATCCCCATTCCGATTCTCCATAACCCATTACGATTTCCCACCAGACAATCTAATTCCCCACACAGTCTCTCCGCCTCTCTATTCTCTTTGTTCTTCGTCCTCCATCTTTCCTGAAAGCGCCCATCGAACCCTAATCCTTGAAACAATGAATTGAAAATTTCATTTCTCCGATCTTCCGATTTGAGCACTTTTCTTTGCATACAGCCTCCTCCTTTGTCTATGTCTGTCTCTCCATCTGTTATACTTCCCGAAACAATTTTCTTCCACCCAGACAGCTTATGTTTTGTCGTCTTCCTCGTTTCTCTCTGAAAGTTGACAGTAGTTGTTGTGGTCATGCTCGAACTTCGCAAGCTAACACAAACTAGGGTTTTGTGGTAGGGACATCGAGAATGAAAGTGAAAGGTAAGGGTCCTTCTCTCTAAGCATTATTCTATTTATCTCCTCTTCTTTATGGTTGGGGACCAGTTGGGTTAAGCTACTTTTCTTTATTCTTCTTCCGTTGTTGATTAGGGCTTTGTCGTCTTCCATTTTAAGAGTTAGGGTTTCGACTTTATGAGAGTGCACACGTGGTTGTTTTTTTTTCCAGGGTTTCATTTTCGTCATGGTCCACCGACCAATTTTTCACTTCGTATTTCCCAATTGCAGAATGATCTTCGAGCGGAGCTGCTAGTATTCCATGGGGGTCGCATGAAAATAACAGCAGGAAAAACAGAGTATGAAGGTGGCCAGGTAGCCAAAGATGATGTTATGGATGACTACGTCTGCTTCTTCTAGTTAAAGAAGACAGGCACAAAGATTTTGCGCTACGACTTTGTTTGACGGATGTGGTTTGTTCCTCCTGGAGGAACACTCTCTACTGAATTCCGTGAGATTATCAACGACGCATATGCAGAGAAAGTTTGGACCGCTGCGAAGGGAGGTGTCATAAGCCTCTACATGGAAGCAACAATCGACACAAGTTTCATGGCGGATAATGAGGACTCTAATTCTGACACTGGGCATGAATATGGTACAAGTGACTCAGAGGCAGAAGTGTCATGGGTAAGGGCTGGCCAGGGTGTCATCCATCTAATTAACGACTCAGACCGAACAAGTGATCCATACTTCCAGGAAGCCATGGAAAATCTTGGCATATCTAGACTGAGGAGGAGGAAAGTGAGAACCAGCTATCTTCCCGATGGTGGCATTGAAGTGGACCAACTCAACGAAGTAACAGTCAATGAGGCACATCAAGAGGAAATTGTAATTGATGCAGAAGGTCCTCATCAGATGGATTTCCTAAATGCAAACAGTATGGAGTTAGAGAAAGAGTGTGAGAATGCCAATTCTGATGCTGATGACAAAGACTTTGATTTCCAACCATCAACGGGTATCTCTAATGCAGTCTCTTCTCCAATGTCCAGTTATCGTGGATTGTCACAGTCCAACCACAACGTGGCTGACAAAATAGACGGTGAGGAAGTTAGTTCACTAGACGGGCATGCTTACTATGATCCCACATGTGATCACAGTAAGTTAGTGTTGAAGGAGGGAATGAGTTTTACTGGTCTGAGCCAATTCAAAGACGTTGTGGTGAACTTCACTATAGCAGTGGGTGCAGAAATTCGTTGGTTAAGGAGCAATAGGAAAAACAAAGAAGTTGTCTGCATTATAGAAGGTTGTAAATGGAGAGTATATGAATCTTGGTTCGCCAGGAATGAAGCTTTGTTGTGAAGGCTGTAGGCTTGCCTCACAACTGTCCTCGTGCTCAGGAGAACAGGAGTGCTACAACTAAATGGATTGACAGCAAATACTTCGGCAGGTTCCGAATAGACCTAGAGTTAAATGTGAAACATCTAGTAAGGGAGATCAGTGAGACACGTGACATAAGTGTCGATGCGTGTATGTGCAAATGCAAAACGCTTGGCCAAAAAAATGTTGAAAGGCACACTAGCTGAAGCTTATTCCAAGCTGAGATCCTACGTCAAACAGTTACAAACATCTGATCCTTAGGGAATGTTCGTATTGGAGGTGGATCCAGTGGCAGGAGAGGTGTACGTTCTGTTCAAGAGGATATTTGTAGGGTTTAGTTGCTTGCGTAGGGGGTTTAGGTCTGGTTGTCGCAAAATGTTTGTGCTAGACGGCTGTTTCCTGAAAGGGGAAGTTAGGGAATGTTGCTTAGTGTCGTTGGAAAGACGGCAACAACCAAATGTATCCTATTGTGTGGGCAGTGGTTGAGGGTGAGAATCGACATTCTCGGACGTGGTTCATAGACATAATAAGAGAGCAACTTGATATGTCTGACCGGACTAACTGGTCTGTAAATAAAAAATGCTGAACTCGTTGGATCTTCGGTTGTTGTGTCCAATGATAGCTTAGAAAATATAAAGAGGAAAGGTAGTGGCCATACATTGCATTGTCCGCCAGACTCTAGAGTTAGTGTGTGAATGTCAGCTTGGAAGTAAATGATACGTTGTGGACATGGATAAGAAAGTATGTGCTCGTGGGTACTGGGAGCTTAGTGGCATCCCATGTGTGCATGCCATAGCATCTGCAGCATACCTACAAAAGGACATTTATTACTGGACAAATATATCCATGCTCGAAGGGCATATGGTTTCGAGGGCATACCAGCACTGCTAGGGCAGCAGGCATGAGAGCCAGCAGAAGGCTACGAAATCAGACCTCCGTTGACTAGGCTGATGCTAGGAAGGCCAGAAAGGAATAGAAGGAAGGGGAGGCAAGAATTAGAAGTTAGGCCAACAAAAAATGGAGTAGGAACTGTCTTAGGTAGGAAAGGTATAGTAATGCATTGCAAGAATTGCAACGGTAGAGGCCACAACGATTGACGTTGCCTGGACAAGAACATCAAATCAGCAGATGTGCCACCTCCAAGGCGTAGCAGAAGGGTCCAGGCT
The DNA here is from genome assembly GCA_034768395.1 of Linum lewisii. NCBI lineage: Eukaryota > Viridiplantae > Streptophyta > Magnoliopsida > Malpighiales > Linaceae > Linum > Linum lewisii. Next base: position 8,508,213 of record CM068300.1, read on the forward strand.
GCAACAACTGAACACAATGTCACGTTACTGGACACAATGCTAGAACATGTCCTATGCTTAAAGGTCTGCAGGTAATGTTTCAGTGTATTGTTGAGGAAAAATCTTTGTCATACTTTAGAGTATATTGTGTATTGTATGCAGGTTGTGGTCGATCCAAACATATCTACCTGTAGGGTCCGGAAGCGTGAGGTCCTCACTACGATGCAAGGAGTTGGTGTATACACGAATGAGCTTACTTGGAACTCATACTTCAGGGTATGTACATGAACTACAATGTTGTATCACCAGTGAATATGTCTTCATTACTCTAGAGCCATAACAATGTTGTATTATTTCAGGGTGGATTAGGAGTAGGGGGCCAATGTCAGCGGTCAAGATGAGATTGAGAATCGACTTTCTCAGCCTGAACCACCATTTGGCACCCAACCAACAGAAGGAGGAATCAAAGAGGTAGAGGAATGATTTAGAAGTACTACGATCGTTGTTTAGTTATTTTGTCAAGAACTTGAGACCATTTGGGTTACCAATAGGATGATGTTTAGTACGCTTTGGTGTAGGGGTTGTTGCATTTTGGATAATGGTTCATGTTTTGAGCACAAACTATTTCACTAGTTGCATCTGAATTTTGGAATGTCGACATGCTTATAAGCACCATGATTATAAGTTGGAGAATGAACTCTGTTTGGAGAAATATTTGTTGTATTCAACCAACTACGAATTACCTACTCATATCAGTTACAATCACAACGATTACAAGTTCACATATGCGATACACAAAATGATAACACCAATAATTACCCACATATATCGAATTTCGCGATGTAAACGTTCGAGATTGTGCCGAATGGAGCAGAGTTCATGGCCAACCGAATCTAGATCCATCACTTCATCGTTCCTCTAGAATAACCCATCAGAAATTTCTGGTTTCTCATCCGTCCATTTGAAATACCCACAATCTGTGGTGCTATGTTGCCAATACGGACATCGATAGAAGTATCTACCATTGTTCTTTGAAGTTATGGCAACCAATAGTACCACCTCTTGATTATGAGAACAGTTCCGTAATCTGTGTGAAGCCCTCTGCGCTTGACTCGACGTCGCTACACCCGTCGATCGAGAGTTGCTATGAGAATGGATGGAGTCCATTTGCATGAGAGGGTTTGCTCGCCGATGATGAAAGACGAAGAAAGAGAAGCAAAAAGAAATGAAGGTAAAGATATTGTTCGTTGGAGAATTTTTTACGATTGAAGATGGAGAAGAGGGTCCCTGATGACGTTAGATTTATCACGTTCATCTCGCCACATTTGAACGAAATTTATTTTGTTTGACTCTGAATTGTGATGATTTCAAAGGGTTTTTATGAAAAGTGTGTTTTATCCCCCGTTGGCCCTCTTTTGGGCAATTTGATGTTGTTTCGAGTTGTTTTTATTGAGATTTCAGGTTACCACATTGTGGAGGACCCTTTCTACGAGCTCGACGCTTCAAACGGGGATCAATTCGGAGCACAAATGAGGATGGAATTGCAGAAAGAAGCTTGGAGCTGAACTCAGCTCCAAAAGTGCGCGTTTTTCAGACCAAAAGTGCGCTGGCGCACTTTTTGAAGGGGTCAGGCGCACTTTTGCAATAAGCTTCGGCGGAATTCTCATCATAATTAAAAAGTGGCCTTTTTAAGGAAAAGTGCGCCGGCGCACTTTTCAACCCTTCCAGGCGCACTTTTGGTTAGAAATCCGGATTTTGACAAATTTGGGTTTTTAACCCAATTTCGAGGAGAGAGGAAACATAACTTACACCCTACAATTCTCTGCTTTTTCTCGGACGAACCAGACACTCTCGGAGATGAAGACGGAGCTTTGAAGAGACGATTGAGCAAGAGAAAGCCAGGATTAGCTCTGGAGATTCTAGGATTCTTGAAGATTAGGATTAATCGGAGTAAGATGATTTCTTCTCCAGTTAGCTTTTTCTCTGTTTCTGTGATTTCTTCTCTGGCGATGTCTAGCTAAACTCTTAGTTTGTTCAGATTAGATGAAGTTATAGCGAGATTTTGTATGGATGATGTCGGGTTTGTAACCCGTTAATGTTAATTGAGGTTTATTCAGACTTGATTGAGATTTTTCTAAAACCCTAATTTGAAGCTCTTGAATTCGCAGATTGACCATATCGTAGAATTTGCTTCATCTTTGTCTTGCGGTTCTGACCATGGACGTGAGTCATTCTAGGGTTTAGAAGGTCATTAAGATTACCGGATGTCTTGACCATAGGGCCGGTGAAATTAATCTCTTTGCATATCTGTGTGGCATTTCTTTGTTCTTCGTGCATTCTTGGCGATTTGTGAGTTATCTTGACCATCTCATAGGTTTGATAGGATAGTTTCTCTGCGTCCTGACCATGGAGTAAAGATTGCCAAAGGAAATGTCGAGTCTTTAAGTCTGTTGAAACCTTAGTTGCATTGCATCATCCGTCTAAATCGAGCTAGAGCGGATTCGAGTCTGGACAAGCGCCTTAGTCAATTCTTGAAGCTCCAACTTGTTTGCCTGCTTTGATTGGTTTAATTTGCATTTCTAGATATTTAGTTCATTCACCACCAATTCCAAACCAAACATTTAAAACCGATTAGCTTTAATTCACTTTTCTGAGTAATAGAAAAAGGAAGACCCTAGGGAAAAACGATCTCGCTAGAGCGATCTAATGAGTAAAACTAGTGTGCATTAATTTGCGCACCAAGTTTTTGGCGCCGTTGTCGGGGACCTTTTCTTTTTCTAGGAAAGGCATTGTGCGTTTTAAGCTTTTCATTCATTCTATTATCATCTCTTATCTCCCACATTTTTATACTACTTGGTATTCTTGTTTTTGGTGTTTCAGACAAGATTGCAGGTACGGAAGAAAGAAGATAGAGTAAGTGCATAGTTGACAAGGGCAGAATTTTCTACACTCAGTTCGGCACTACTCCTGTACCTCCTCCTCCCGCCAAGACACCTAAAGCAAGGAAGAACCTCTTCACATCTTTATCCACACCTTCACCATCCACCATTGCTACCGCAACCCTCCCACAGATCCTCCTATTCAACCGAAGATAGAAATTATGGCGGCGGAAAGGACATTGAAGGATTACGACCGACCGACCATAGATGGGACATCTTCGAGCATCCAGATTCCCAACACAGGAACTCGGAATCTGCACATTCCATCTCACTTGATCAATATGATTCAAGCAAACGAGAACACTTTCTCTGGAGGTGTTAATGAGGACCTGAATGCTCATGTGAGGAACTTCTTGAGGCTGGCTCATACAGTTTCCAATAATGAAGCGGATCATAATGCAGTCAAGCTTCAGCTTTTTCCCTTCACTCTGAAGGGTCAAACAGAACTGTGGTTGTATGATCATCCTGGGAATCACTTCACTACGTGGGATGGTCTGGCTAAAGCATTCCTAGAAGAGTTCTTCTCCCTTCTAGAACAGATGCACTCAGAGCACAAATCGCAGGATTCGAGAGTGGAGCGGAGGAGAACTTCTATGGGGATTGGTAGAGACGGGAAAAAGAATAGAGAAAGAGAGAGGATTGGGGAAATAAGAGAAAATAGAAGAAAAGAGATAGAAGTTGGCTTCGGCCAGCAGAGGGGAAGAGATAATGCAGCGAAGTTGGGAGATGACAGCAGAGCAGCTCAAATAGCAGAGGAATCAAGGCCAACCTTGATGAATCGGCGGTTTGCAGCTTTCTTCTTTATTAATCTCATGAGTAGCTAGGTTTTCTTTCTTGCTTGGGTTTTGTTGATTTCTTTGAGATTATGAGTTGATACGTTGAATTGGATTGTGGATTAATGATGATTGATGATCTATTTTGTTATCTTGTCGCCCCGTTCTTAGACTTCCCTGTAATTCGATGTTTTCTGCAGTTCTCCTGTTTTAGGGTTTCTGTTCAGTTTGCTATTGGATTGTTGGTTGAATGCGAGTTAGGGTGTGTTGCAGGTGGTTCTTGGTTGTAGAGTCGATCGACCCAACCTTTAGAACCTGAAACTGATTGTCATCCATGTCCTGCCAGTTCTGTAGTTGCATTTGCTCATAATTTCTTAGAAGGATACAAACCCAAGCAAGACCTTTCCCCATTGTTGATCCTACTTGTTTATTTGTGTTTTAATTGTTAGTTAGGTTTTACATTTTTCTAAATTAATCAAATATTCGATCAAACGATTTCGCTGACTAGCAGAACTAAATTGAGTAAGGTTGTTCGAGTAGACTCGTGGAATACGACTCTGAGATCTCTCAGGTTTATTTGGTGCTGGGGCCTAAAAATCTCGTCATCAAATTGGTGCCGTTGCCGGGGATCGAACCCGGGTCCTTGGCAGAGATATTTAGGGCTTCTCCGGGCTTGTCCTCACCATGGATGGGATGACTATAACAAGTTCTCTACATTCTTCCGTGGCCTAGACTATGGGAAGAAAAAGGAGTTCTCTCTACAGCTGACTATGGATTTGAACGACATGGCCGCAATCGCGGCCTTGGATTCTTGCAAGAGTTTTGCCGCGAAAATCAAATCTCTCATGCAAGTTAACCCAATGAAGATGGACAGCAGACATTCAGAGAAAAATAGGTTCTCTATTGATTCATCATACCCTGTTCCCACAGTTCCTGCACCAGTGGATATTGTTAGAAGTCAGTTGGAGTTGGATAACTCGACTCTAGAGATGGAAGTACAGAGGCTGAAGCATGAGTTGGGAAGAGCTCAGATAGCTCCCGCATCGGGTGTTCCTACAGCTCCACCGCCAGGGTTCAAGATGCTTTCTAGAACCACTCCTTCCTCTTCTTCAATGGCGGCGACTGTAGCAGCAGTCACGCCCCGTGTTCAAACTGTGGTGGTCCAGATCATACAACAGAGAGTTGTAATTGGAAGATTGAGGGTAACCCAGACCAACAACAAGAGGAGGTTGATTATGTTGGTGGACAGAACCAGAACAGCAATCTCAAAAATTCCAATGGTTACCAGAATCAAAACTCTCAATGGCAGAGTAGAGGAAACTGGAACAACAACCAGAATCAGAATTAGTTTCAGGGAGGAAATCAAGGGGGTTACCAAAGGTATAATGGGAATCAAAATCAAATTCCCAATGGCAGAACAGAGGAGGCTGGAATAACAATCAGAACTAGAACCAGAGCCAGAACCAGAAACCAGAACCAGAACCAAAAAACTAGAACCAAAACCAGAACCAGAATCAGAACAACAACGGTGGTTCGAGCTCTTCTGCGCCTAAGACCTATTCCGAGATCATGTTGGACAAGATTTTTGCTGAGACCCAATCAAACAAGAAGGACATCTCACACCACGACTCTTCTCTCCAGAAGCTTGCGAATCAGGTGGCAGGAATCACAAATCTGCTTAAGGAGAAGGGTATTGGATCTCTACCTACCACCACTCTCCATAATCCTAACTAGAATGAACATGTGGGAGCTGTGGAAACAAGGAGCGGGAAGAAGCTAACAGATATTCCCATGAAGCAGGTGCCAACTCTAATTCCTCCCCCTCATCTCATTGAAGAAGAAGACGTGGAGGAAGAGGAACAAATTCAACAGCCAGATAAGGAAGAGATACCGGTTATCCCCTCATCTCCTATACCGGTTGCTAACCCTCACAAGCCTAAGGCACCTTATCCTGCTAGGCTTAATAAGGATCTCTACGATGCTCAATACCAGCTATTCCTGAAGATGCTGAACAGGGTTCACGTTGACATGTCGATGAAGGAGATGATTGTGACGATGCCGAAGTTTGCCAAGTACATGAAGATGCTAGCCACCAACAAGTTGAAGTTGCAAGAACTCTTAGCTCTAACGGAGGAAGAACAAGCGAACTTCCCGGAGCTATTTGAAGACTTGGAGCTTAATGAGGAGGTATCTACCATTGTGCTAAATAAGCTTCCTATTAAGCACCGCGATCCAGGTTCTTTCACTCTACCTTGTCGCATTGGTACTTTCCGTGTTGGACGTGGTTTAGCGGATCTAGGAGCTAGCATCAGTGTCATGTCATATAGCTTAGCTTCTGATATAGGAATGCTTGATTTTAAACCAACTCGCATGAACGTAAAATTAGCTGATAAATCTTCTGCTGTGCCTAGGGGTATTTTAGAAGATGTTATTCTTGAAGTTGGTCCATTCAAGTTTCCTACTGATTTTGTCGTGATTGATGCTCATGCTGATATGTCGTTGATTCTTGGTCGTCCATTCTTGTATTCAGCCGGTTCTCTCATAGATGTGCTAGGAGGTACTATAACTCTTAGGGTAGGAAAAGAGCATGCTACATTTCGTTTAGATAATATCATTCAATTTCCTCACCACTACGATGACTTGTGTGCTGTTGAAGAAACTGTAACTGTGCTTTCTACCTCTGTTTTTACTAACCTAGTGAGTGAAGACTCACTAGAGAAGTGTATTGTTTCTGGTCAGTTTGTTGATGCAGGAGCAATTCGGGATGAACAGGTAGCATCTATGAGCATGTATGAAGAAGAGGAATATGTTGACCAGGTTCCGCAAACTGCTTTTACACCGCCACCGGAGCGTCGACTTTTGACTTCATATGAAGAAGCTCCGGAACTTGAGTTGAAGGATCTACCTCCAAACTTAGAGTATGCATATCTGGGAGAGGACTCTAAGCTTCCGGTCATAATTAATTCGACCCTCACTCAACCGCAGAAGGATGAGCTCATACGGTTGCTTAGGAGGCATGTGCGTGCTATTGCTTGGAGGGTGACAGATATAAAGGGAATTCATCCTTCCCACTGTATGCATCACATCTTCCTCGAGGAGAACCAGAGACCTGTTAGACAACCTCAATGACGTCTTAATCCAAACATGATGGAGGTTGTAAAGAAGGAGGTGATCAAGCTTCTGGATGCTGGGATTATTTATCCCATCTCTGATAGTAACTGGGTGAGCCCGGTTCATTGTGTGCCTAAGAAGGGAGGCATCACCGTGGTACCTAATGCAGCGGGGGAGCTCATCCCTATGAGGACAGTTAACGGATGGAAAGTCTGTATTGATTACAGACGATTAAATGATGCTACAAGAAAAGACCATTTTCCCCTTCCTTTCATTGATCAGAGTTGGAGCGCTTGGCGGGTCATGAGTATTACTGCTTCCTGGATGGGATGTCCGGGTATTTTCAGATTCCCATCGCGCCGAATGATCAAGAAAAGACCACTTTCACATGCCCATTTGGTACTTTTGCCTACCGCAGAATTCCCTTCGGACTCTGTAACGCGCCAGCTACGTTTCAGAGATGCATGATGGGTATCTTCGATGAGCTCATTGGAGATGCTATGGAGGTATTTATGGACGATTTCTCGATTTATGGACATTCTTTTGAACATGGCTTGAAGAACCTTGAGAGAGTCCTTAAGAGATGTGAAGCCACAAATTTAGCTCTTAGCTGGGAGAAGAGCTATTTCATGGTGACGGAGGGCATTGTGCTTGGGCACAAAGTTTCGAAGAAGGGTATTGAGGTTGATCCGGCGAAGATCGACACCATTGCCAAGCTACCGCCTCCCTCTTCCGTCAAAGCAGTAAGAAGCTTTCTGGGTTATGCAGGGTTTTATAGGCGGTTTATCAAGGATTTTTCTAAAATCACCTTGCCTATGACTCGATTACTCGAGAAAGAGGTTCCTTTCCTCTTTGACGAGAAGTGCATGACAGCTTTCGAGACTTTGAGGAATAAGCTTGTTTCAGCACCTGTAGTTGTAGCTCCGAATTGGAAACTGCCCTTCGAGCTTATGTGTGATGCGAGCAATTATGCCGTTGGAGCGGTCTTGGGGCAGCGGATTGAGAAGAGGTTCAGGCCTATCTACTATGCCAGCAAGACAATGAATGAAGCTCAACGGAATTACACAACTACCGAGAAGGAGATGTTAGCGGTAGTTGATGACACTCGAATTGACGTGATTATCAGCCTCATTTGAGCGACATTTCATTGCTTAAGACACGGCTTTTAGGGTAGAATAGTGAATATTTACTCAATCGATCCATCTTATGCCTTTTGTGTTACCTTGGCCCATTTCGGGTCTATTTGATGGTTTTCTAGTGTTTTTATGTTAGCACAGGTTTTTGCCATCGAATGCGGTAGCCAGGGACGTGTCTTAGACGTTGGAACCCCGAAGAATCACACATAAATCAACCGGAGAAATCACTCAAGGCAAACGAATTCCTGCCCCATTTACACATATATTTTCGGCGAAAATACCCTTGGGTTTTCGCCGAAAATGAAAGAAGAATCCACTGACCCGATCAAGAGGGAGTTCTCGGCGAAAATACATAAGCATTCTCGGCGAAAACTCTAAGCAGAATCAGCCGGAAGGAAGAGACGAATGAAGCCACATTTGAACAGATACTTTCGCCGAAAATATCCTTGGATTTTCGGTGAAAATTCCAGTGGAAAAGCAGCAGTTGTCGGCTAGGTATAAATACAAAATCGAACGGCAACATAAGGGGGATCACTTTTTTTTATCACACACACAAATAAAGGGAGAAAACTCCCAAGACTGAGAAAGGGAGAGAACGAGTGGATAGAGTTCGAGGAGCCAGGAACGGATCGTGACGCCATCCATCCATCTCGGAGAGCTAGTGCTAGGAGTTGAAGATCCAGCAGATTGAAGCTGTCAGGAGTCGTCGAAATTAGGTTTTACAGTTCTTCTCTGTCTACCCTACCGGAGATGTATTCTTTGTCTATCTTCGATTCTTCTGTATTGAATATGAGTAGCTAAACTCGTGTAGCTTAGATTAGATGAACCCTAAGTGACCCAGGGCTTAAAAGCGGTCACGGATCGGCGGTGATTAGATTCGAAATTCATTCAGTTTCATCTTTCATGTTTGATTTGTTCTTCGTTCTCTGTGTTTCTTGTCTGGTTTGGCCACCTAGATTAGATTCTTGTTAAGCTAAGGATAGAAGCGAACGCTCGCCTTACTTTAGAACATCAAGTTGAACAATTAACCTTATAATTGGAGTGTGCCTTTCGTAGGAACCGATTAGGGTTAATCCATTGCAAGAGTAACTCATTAATCATCAGAATTTGCACCAATTAAGTTAAGTCGTTGCGAGAGGCGACCGTACCCGGGCGGCTAATTAATCGTGGTAGCTAGATCGGATAGAGCCAACGTTCGCCAGTCTTAAACCTAAGGGTCAGGAGTTATGGTGGTGTTTGTGAACTGAATGAACTAGAATCGAAAATCGCTGGTCTGTTGACTGCTGTTGCTCTGGTAATCTAAGGGGGATTCGAAGTCTAAGCTTGTCTGTCATCTTTCTAGTCAATCAATCAATCTTCAATCTTTCTTCGCTTTAATTTCATTTCAATTTTTCCTTGCATTTTAGTATAGAAGACGTGGAACTCACACCACGCACAACGTGTTTAACCTTGAATTATTTTGCCAACACCTTTGAGTAAGGAAGTAGAGGAAACCCCTGGAATACGATCTACCCTAGCTTCACAGCTTGGTAGTTATTTGATCGACCGCTATTCTGCAGCCTATCAAATTGGCGCCGTTGCCGGGGACTCTTCTATTTCGTTGAAAGAAGAGTTGGCATTTTTATTCTTCTACCTTTCCATCTTTCATTTTCCATCACACTTCGATTTTACACCGGTTGTGTTTGTTTTGTCTCTTGCAGATCATAGCAGGTACAGGAGTGGATCACTTCCGTTCCATCTTCCTTAAGAGTGTTGCGGACTACAGTAAGCCGCGTGCATCCAACTTTCGATCCCCCATCACCGTGCTTTCTAATGACGATGTTCCTGACTATGAGATTAAGATTCCTCTCCTAGAACTGATCTCTAAGGACGTACAATTCGAAGGGAGGCCAGATGATAATCCTTGCACCCATCTAGATGACTTTTTGGCTGTCTGTGACACCTTCAAGTCTGGGAACCTCAACAAGAACGCTTTATATCTCCGAGTTTTTCCTTTCTCTCTCAAAGGTGCAGCTAAGCAGTGGCTTGGAAGCAAGCCGCCGGGTCATTACACTAACTGGGAGGCATTAGCTCAAGATTTTGTTGAGGAATACTTTCCTCCCGCAAGGACGACTGCTTATAAGACCGCATCTCCAGATTCACTTAGAGAGAGGATGCAAGCCTGTATGACACTTGGAATGAATTCCAGTCTCTTCTCTTCAACTGCCCTCACCATGGGTATGAACAAAGACAGCTGGCTGAATTCTTTGCTCGTGGTATGCGCGAAGAATCTGCAAACTGGGTCAACTCCCTAGCTGGCAGAGATTGCACCGCCCTTACTTCTCAGGATGCTCTTCTACATTTTGCTAACTGTGCTTCAAAGTCTAGAAACTGGGAGAGGCAAATAGAAGGAAACAAGAGTCAGAGTCAGATGAGTGTTGCAGAGCAGATCAAGGCAGAGGTCCAGAAACATCTACAAGCAGCTGGTATTCCCCTCGATCCCCCGTGAGCCACCATCTTTTCAGTTTACTGTGGATGGTGTGGGTCCTGTGCTCATAACGGTGGAAGCTGCCTCAATTTCGGCACAGCAGAAGTCTGGTCTACAGAAGAGATAAACTTCATTGATCAGGGCTTCGCTAACAATCAGAAAGGCTATGCCGGTTATAGAAACTACGTGCCACGAAACCAGAGCAACCGGTTAGTAGATCCTTATTATAGACCTCCGGGGTTCATTGGAGGACAACACCAGTTTCAAGCAAAGCCGTACTACAATAGAGACATGGATTATGAGAAGAAGTTCGATCAGATTATGAGCAGACTTGATGACCACGACATTCAACTAAAAGCTCAAGCTGCACTCAATCAAGGACAGAGAGCTCAGAGCCAAAGGATAGAGGATGCTATAAGCAATATGACTAAACTCTTTACTAGCAATCCTCTCCTTAATCCAGAAGCATTTCAAGCAGACTCCGGTACAAAGAGCGAACACGCGCAAGCCATTACCACCAGGAGCGGCAAGCAAACAAATGATCCCAAGGCTCCAGAACCTGAAGTAATACCAGATACCAGAGCCGCCATGGATATGCTAGAAATTGAGGATATCACAGAAGAGGAAGAGGAAGCATCCGCTCCTCCTCCTCCTCCGCCCAGGACAGCTCCTGAGCCTGTTTTGGCGCCATATGTTCCTCGGATTCCCTTCCCAAAAGCTGCAATGAGCAAGGCTAAGGATCACAACACTCAGTACAAGAAGTGGTACAATGTTCTTAAGACTGCAGAGATCAAGATACCAGTGACTAAAGCTGTGGAGATCATACCACCACTTGGGAAGTTCTTTAAGGATCTCGTGAAGAAAGTGAAGAACGGGGAGGCGTACTCTATCACGCTTACTAATGAATGCGCGTCTATTCTCGGTGCGCCATCTCCCATTCGACAGCCGCCACCACCCCCAGCTAAGTGTCCTGATCCCGGTTCTTTTACATTACCGTGCATTATTAATGGCATTAAAATTGATCGCAGTCTGGTTGATTCTGGTGCTTCTATTAATGTTATGCCTGTTTATCTATATGAAAAGCTGAATCTAGGGCAATTAAAACCAATTACTCTGCATCTCGTGTTAGCCGATAGGTCTGTCAAACTACCTAGAGGTATAATAGAAGATGTAGCTGTTTGCTGTGGTCCATTTACTATAAATTGCGGATTTCATTGTTTTAGATACTCGTGAGTTAGACGGAACACTTATCCTAGGTCGACCTTTCTTAGCAACTGCTGGTGTAAATATTAACTGCAAACAAGGCCTGTTAACTTTAAGTATAGGACAAGAGAGTGTTGCATTCCACATTAAAGATAGCATGAGATATTCTGTTGCTCAAAATGATAAATGTTATACTATTGATCCCCTAGAGTTGGCCTCGGCCGACTCCTTTACTAATGCTTTATCTAGTGACCTGCTAGAGTTGTGTTTGATTTCAGGGATTGATAATGCGTCAGAAGATCCAGAGCAGCGCCTATGGCAAGATGAGTTAGACGAGCAGAAGGCGACATTCACACCCATTACCGCGCCTACACATTTGAGCCAGCATCGAGTCGGATTACTACCTCATACGAGAATCCGCCAGAACTTACTTTGAAGGAGCTACCTGACCACCTAGAATACGCATTTCTGGGGAAGGACTGCCAATTACCAGTCATCATTAGTTCGAATCTATCTCCCGAGCAGAAAGAGAATTGATTAGGCTACTCAAGAAGCATGTCCAGCTATTGCCTGGCAGTTAGCAGACATCAGAGGCATCTCTGAAACCTTCTGCAAACATCGGATAGTCGTTGATGAAGAATTCAAACCAGTTAGACAACCACAACACTGACTTAACCTTTTGATGCAGGAGGTTGTGAAGAAAGAAGTACTCAAGCTTCTAGATGCCGGTATCATCTATCCTATTGCCGACAGTCCTTGGGTCAGTCCGACAAAAGTCGTTTCGAAGAAAGGAGGGATCACAGTCATCCCTAATCCGAAGGGTGAACTCATCCCGACTCGCACGGTTATCGGATGTAGAGTCTGTATCGATTACCGACGACTCAATTATGCCACGAAGAAGGACCACTTTCCACTGCCGTTCATTGATCAGATGCTTGAACGATTGGCTGGTCATGAATACTACTGCTTCTTAGACGGGATGTCCGGTTACTTCCAGATCCCCATTGAGCTTGATGATCAAGAGAAGACGACCTTCACATGCCCGTTTGGTACGTTTGCTTATCATCGTATTCCTTTTGGTTTATGTAATGCTCCCGCTACCTTTCAGAGATGCATGCTTGCTATATTCAGAGATCTGGTAGAGAATGTGGTGGAGGGTGTTCATGGATGACTTCTCCGTCTATGGAGATTCATTTTCAAAGTGTCTGGCTAATCTGGATAAGGTGCTAGCTCGTTGTGAGGAGACCAACCTAGCTCTTAGTTGGGAGAAATGTCACTTCATGGTTACCGAAGGCATTGTTCCAGGCCACAGGATATCCAAGACAGGTATAGAAGTCGATCGTGCCAAGCTTGAGACCATTGCCAGCTTACCACCGCCGACCTCAGTTAAACGGTTCGAAGTTTCCTGGGTCATGCTGGATTTTACCGAAGATTCATCAGAGATTTCTCCAAGACCACTCTTCCAATGACGAAGCTTCTTGAGAAAGATGTTCCTTTCGTCTTTGATAAAGCCTGTCTTGAAGCCTTTGAAACCTTGAAGACTCAACTCACCACCGCACCAATTCTTACAGCACCGGATTGGAATCTTCCATTCGAGATCATGTGCGACGCTAGTGACTTCGCCATTGGCGCAGTTCTTGGTCAGAGGAAGGAGAAGAGATTTCATCCTATCTACTTTGCTAGCAAGACACTCAATGATGCTCAGAGAAACTACACTACTACGGAGAAAGAGCTTCTGGCTATCGTCTTCTCCTTTGATAAGTTTAGACAGTATCTGGTTCTTTCACATACCATCGTCTACACAGATCATGCTGCCCTGCGCCATTTATTAGCCAAGCAGGACTCGAAGCCACGTCTCATCCGATGGATCCTTCTCCTCCAAGAGTTCGACATTGAAATTAAAGATAAGAAGGGAGCAGAGAATCTAGCAGCGGATCATCTTTCCCGACTGGAGGAATCGCAAACAGGTAAGTCTACTACCCCTATCAATGATTCTTTCCCTGACGAGCTGTTGCGTGTTGAAACATATGAACAGGTTAACAGCATAGCTATCAGCCCTGGGCAATCCCCCACGCTCAAGATCTGAGTAATGCCGCCAATTCAGAGGAGCCGTGGTATGCAACTCTGGCTAACTATCTCTCACACGGCATTGTACCTCCTGAGCTGGATTTCAACGCACGCAAGAAGCTCTCTAAAGAAGCCAAGTCGTACTTCTGGGATGAGCCTTTCTTATACCGCATCAGTCTTGACGGGATGATCCGGAGATGTGTCTCTTACACTGAAGCAGCTGACATCATGCGTAAGTGCCATGAAGGACAGTTCGGAGGACACTTTGGAGGAAACCGCACGACAAGAAAGGTACTCGAAACAGGTTTTTATTGGCCTTCAATCTTTAGTGACTGCGACGTTCTTGCTCGACATTGTGATGCATGCCAGCGATCAGGTAACATCTCTAACCGTAATGAGATGCCTCAAATTGTTTCTTTAACTGTCAAATTTTTGATGTTTGGGGAATCGATTTTATGGGTCCGTTCACACCCTCCAACGAAAACAAGTACATTCTTGTAGCCGTTGATTATGTTTCTAAGTGGGCTGAGGCTGAAGCTTTACCCACTAATGATTCTAGAGTGGTGGGTCGGTTCCTTACCCGTCTTTTCACGCGTTTCGGTTCACCGCGCTTCATCATAAGCGATAGGGGTACCCATTTCCATGGATAATTCGACCGGGTGTGCAAATGCTTTGGCGTCACCCACCGAATGTCCACAGCTTATCACCCTCAAGCGAATGGTCAAGCGGAAGTGACGAACCGTGAGCTCAAGCGGACTCTTGATAGGACAGTTGGCCGGTCTCGCAAGGACTGGTCATCTAAGCTCAATGATGCCTTATGGGCTTATCGAACTGCCTATAAGACTCCCATCGGTACCTCACCGTATCAGCTGGTCTATGGCAAGGCATGCCATTTACCAGTTGAGCTTGAGCACAAGGCATTCTGGGCTAACAAAGAGTTGAATATGAGCTATGCAGTAGCAAGTAATAACCGCCATGACCAGATCGCTGAGCTGAGGAGCACCGCCTCCATGCTTATGAGAGCACGAAGCTATACAAAGAGCGCACGAAGAGAATTCATGACTCTCAACTAAAAACGATCAAGCAGTTTTACCCTGGAGAAGAAGTCCTCTTATATAACTCTCGATTGAAGCTCTTCCCGGGTAAACTGAAGTCCCGCTGGTCCGGTCCTTATACCGTGGTCCGACAGACACCCTTAGGCAGCGTCTACATCAAATTGCACGATCAAGAACCGTTTGTGGTCAACGGGCATAGGCTTAAGAAGTACCTGCAAGGATTAGCGGTCTCTTCCATCGACGTGCACTACTTCACGACGGATTTGTGATCTAAATCCAGGTATCGTCTGGCTCACGGACGTTAAACAAGAGCGCTTCGTGGGAGACAACCCACGGCTGGAGTCAGTTATTTTCATTTTGAGTCGTTTTGTTTTGAAACCCTTTTTTCTTTAAAAAAAAAACAAAAAAAGCTACAAACACACTGCCACCATTTTCGAGCACATTTTCGGCGAAAATGTACCATTATTTTCGCCGAAAATTTTTGGTTTAAAAACATCCTGTTTCTCCTGTTCCAACTTTTCGAACCGAGACTACCATCTTTTCGCCGAAAACTTTTCTTCATTTAAACTGAGATTTTCCCGAAAATCTATCAACTTTTTCGCCGAAAATTTGCCCCCTTTTCACCGGTATATAAGGCCCCTTCGGTTTTTGTTTTCGCGAAATCACAACACCCTATCCAAAAATTCCCGCAATAACACTCTCTCTGTTCGCCGCCGCCGCCTCCCAACCGTTCGCCGCTCCGCCTGCCCGCCGATTGCCAAGCCGCCGCCCCTCTCCTTTGCCCAGCCCCTTTTCGAAACCCTAGAATCGGAGCTTTTCAGCTCCAGTTTCGGCTGACCTAGTTTTCAAGTTCTTCATCGTTTCCTCGGATTTCCAATCGTTTTATCGAGTCATGTCTTCACGGTTAGTTGTTCAGCCCTTGATTATGAATCTTTTGGCTTTTTGACTTTCGGTTTTCGGCATGGTTGACTTTGGTTGACTTTTTGGTTCTCCCTCGATTTTCATGATTGCTTTGTCGGTGTCAATTGGCTAGGTTCTGGCATTTCTTTGTGACCCTTTTAGGGCTCGAGATTTGTTGTCTGTGCGATCGTGTTAATGAATCATTCCATTCCGCATGCTTGCTTAATTGATTCACCGTTCTTTACTGCTATATCTCGATTCGCTGCTCTCTCGATTTTATTTGCTTGCCCCCGCTTGTCAACCTAAGTGTGGGGTAGGATTCTTGTTTTCTGATGCTGGTCTTTCCTGAGTTGTGTTTTACAGGGCTCCCAAACGTTTTAAGACTACCAGTGCAGATAGAGCGCAACGATCCTCAGCTCGCCAGAGCAGGACACCACCCTCCCGAACACCCGCACCGGCTGCACAGACATCGACGACTGTGGCCATCATCCCCGAGGATGCACCAACCCCTGTGACTCCTATCTCATCTATTCCTGCACCTGCCAATGGGGCCCTACATCCTTTCATTGCAGCTCTGGAGCCGCACCAACTAGAGATCTTTCAGAAGATCAAAGACATTCCTCCGGCCAAGGTGGCAGTTCTTTCTCTAGACAGTCTCAAGGCGCACAGTCTGGCTTGGCACTCCACCATTGACACCGCCCTTCATAAAGCCGGTTTACGAGTGCTGACCGCTCATGGTTCCCCTACCCGCTTTTCGCTCTTCATGAGTTCTGGAGTTCGTTCCGGCGCCTCACCCCGAAGCCCATACGTGAGCAGAAATTCGTATCCTTCCGCCTCGGTGGTGTTCTCCACGAGAAGTCCATTCTCGAGTTCGGCCACCTGCTGGATCCGCACGTCGACCTCAATACAACATCCGCTGGCTTCAAGGACACATACTCCATTACAAGTGCTCCTTACCCAGAAGTGTGGAAATGGGCCTCCTGCCAATCTGAGATCACCCCTATCGTCAACCCCACGGTCGGTGAGATCTTTCACCCTATTCTTAAATTTTTGCATTATGTTTGGGTGCAATCTCTGTGTTATTACAGCAAGACGAGCCGTCACCATGTTTCTTTGGAGGAGCTCGTTTTATTCCGTGCTTTAGAGGAGGATGCCAACCTGCATCCCGGATGGTGGCTTGCACGATTCTTTCACAAGCGCACTACCACCAAGAAGCTTCCTTCTGAGCTTCCAGGGGGGCCTTTCATTTCAATTCTGATCGACAATCTCCAGCTCGGTGACAAATGGGGCCCCGATATTCCTCGTGTCCCGATTGAGCCCATAGGTGCCGACCTCGCCATAGCACGGGGCATCGACCTTTCTTTGGATTTTGAGCATTGCAAATCACTCCCTCACCCCATTCCCCAGCCTGTTGAACGCCCGCCGTCGTGAGCGCAACTCACCGCGGAGATGAATGATAGGCTGACGCGTATTGAGAAGTGGCAGCTAGACTACTCGGCTGGTTCGCTTCAATGGCAGAAGGACCGAGTAGCACATGAAGAGACTCAGAACGAGCGTTGGTCCATTCTCCAGCAATTCATGGCCGACCAGTCTTCCAGACACACAGATGATATCGCATGGCGACAGCAGCTGGAGCAGCAGCTTGGCATTTCACCTCTCCCGACACCGCCTCCACCCCCACCCTCGGAACAATGATCAGGTTGTTTCTATCCTTTCCTTTTCTTTTCTTTCTTCTTTTCGGATCTCGATCCACTTTTATTACGTGTGAATCCGGGGCACTTGTCCCGGTATCCTTTTGTTCGTTTTGTTGTTTGTGTTTTGTAGGATTTTGAGTAGCTACTCCGCCCCGGCCTCTTCGTGCTCGACCAGTACACCGCCCATCACCTTTCAGGCCCCTCGTATCTCTCTCCTTTAGTTTGGTCCTGTGAGGACACATAACAGTCTAAGTGTGGGGTGGGATGTTAGAAAACCATGCATGATCTTGATTGCCTTTATCTTTGTGTGCCTCGTGATTCCTGTCCTGTCACTCTAGCATAGAACTGCTCAATTCTTGACTTCTGTTGTTAAATTGACTTCAATTTTGAACAATGACGTCTAGACTGTTCCACTTAGAACCTGTAACCAACGTGTCGGAACTGAGATAAAATGAGTCTAGGTCAGAACAGATCATACATCACTCTTGTAGTTGACATTTGAATCAATTAAACAGTTTTGCTTGTTAATCATAAAGCTTGTTAACACCGTTCTAAGATGATAAATGTTAGCTTCTTCCATGTTTTTCACTCCATATTTGATCACCTGTGATTGTGGCTTGAGATTAGACGGAAATCCAATTCGAAATCTTGTGTAAAAAGTTATAACTAGCTAGGATTAAGTGGCTAAATGGTTAAATCAAGTAATTGAGTTAATCGAATCAATGTTAAGTTCTTTAAAGTGCTGAAAATAAAGCTAGGCAAGCCCGACACCTAAGTGAAGTGTTCGGGTTGAGCACTAGCAAAGGCACAAATACTGTAAGCTAGGCAGGTCCAACACCTAAGTGAAGTGTTTGGTATCGAGCACTAGTATGCAGTAAATAATTTGAGAAAGTTTGAATCTTGAAAAAAAAGAGAGAGAAGAATTGATGCTTAAATCAGTCCTAGCTAGAACATGTAACGTACAGATCTAGAAGCGGATGAAGTCGAGTCGATAGCCACGTCACTTTTCCTTCCTCCGCGTCCACATCATGGCTAGAGCTTAAGTTCGTTTTGATTAGAACGGGTGTTATCGCAGTCGGTTAATTATGATTCATTTGTTTTGCCAAGAAACGTGCTTTGTTAAAACTACTACTTGAAGTGTGCAGAAAACAGTGAGATCGAAACTTGTTTGGTCGATGTTCTTGCATGTGTAGGTCACCTTTTCTACGTGGAACAGTCTAAACCAAATTGTTAGAACTGAATCTCAATTTAATCTCGTGTCATTAGTGAATTTGAGTGTGTTCTAATTCAGTTTGCTTAAGGACAAGCAAAAGCTTAAGTGTGGGGTATTTTGATGACACTCGAATTGACGTGATTATCAGCCTCATTTGAGCGACATTTCATTGCTTAAGACACGGCTTTTAGGGTAGAATAGTGAATATTTACTCAATCGATCCATCTTATGCCTTTTGTGATACCTTGGCCCATTTCGGGTCTATTTGATGGTTTTCTAGTGTTTTTATGTTAGCACAGGTTTTTGCCATCAAATGCGGTAGCCAGGGATGTGTCTTAGACGTTGGAACCCCGAAGAATCACACATAAATCAACCGGAGAAATCACTCAAGGCAAACGAATTCCTGCCCCATTTACACATATATTTTTGGCGAAAATACCCTTGGGTTTTCGCCGAAAATGGAAGAAGAATCCACTGACCCAATCAAGAGGGAGTTCTCGGAGAAAATACGTAAGCATTCTCGGTGAAAACTCTAAGCAGAATCAGCCGGAAGGAAGAGACGAATGAAGCCACATTTGAACAGATACTTTCGCCGAAAATATCCTTGGATTTTCGGCGAAAATTCCAGTGGAAAAGCAGCAGTTGTCGGCTAGGTATAAATACAAAACCGAACGACAACATAAGGGGGGATCACTTTTTTTTATCACACACACAAAAAAAGGGAGAAAACTCCCAAGACTGAGAAAGGGAGAGAACGAGTGGATAGAGTTCGAGGAGCCAGGAACGGATCGTGACGCCATCCATCCATCTCGGAGAGCCAGTGCTAGGAGTTGAAGATCCAGCAGATTGAAGCTTCCAGGAGTCGTCGAAATTAGGTTTTACAGTTCTTCTCTGTCTACCCTACTGGAGATGTATTCTTTGTCTATCTTCGATTCTTCTGTATTGAATATGAGTAGCTAAACTCGTGTAGCTTAGATTAGATGAACCCTAAGTGACCCAGGGCTTAAAGCGGTCACGGATCGGCGGTGATTAGATTCGAAATTCATTCAGTTTCATCTTTCATGTTTGATTTGTTCTTCGTTCTTTGTGTTTCTTGTCTGGTTTGGCCACCTAGATTAGATTCTTGTTAATCTAAGGATAGAAGCGAACACTCGCCTTACTTTAGAACATCAAGTTGAACAATTAACCTTATAATTGGAGTGTGCCTTTCGTAGGAACCGATTAGGGTTAATCCATTGCAAGAGTAACTCATTAATCATCAGAATTTGCACCAATTAAGTTAAGTCGTTGCGAGAGGCGACCGTACCCGGGTGGTAATTAATCGTGGTAGCTAGATCGGATAGAGCGAACGTTCGCCAGTCTTAAACCTAAGGGTCAGGAGTTATGGTGGTGTTTGTGAACTGAATGAACTAGAATCGAAAATCGCTGGTCTGTTGACTGCTGTTGCTCTGGTAATCTAAGGGGGATTCGAAGTCTAAGCTTGTCTGTCATCTTTCTAGTCAATCAATCAATCTTCAATCTTTCTTCGCTTTAATTTCATTTCAATTTTTCCTTGCATTTTAGTATAGAAGACATGGAACTCACACCAGGCACAACGTGTTTAACCTTGAATTATTTTGCCAACACCTTTGAGTAAGGAAGTAGAGGAAACCCCTGGAATACGATCTACCCTAGCTTCACAGCTTGGTAGTTATTTGATCTATCGCTATCAGTAGTCTTTGCCTTTGATAAGTTCCGCTCCTATTTTCTTTTTGCCAAAATTACTGTCTTCACAGATCACGCAGCTATCCGATATCTTATGAGCAAGGCGGATGCTAAACCAAGGTTAATCCGCTGGATTCTCCTCTTGCAAGAGTTGGATTTTGAGATCCAAGACAAGAAGGGGTCGGAGAATGTGGCTGCGGATCATTTGTCACGATTGGAGGAGCATGAGCAGAGTTCTGGTGATAATCTAGCGATCCGGGAAACTTTCCCGGAAGAACACCTATTTGCTATAATGATAAAAGAGGCAGAGGGTATTTGGTTTGCAGACCTCGCTAATTATCTCGCTAATTATAAGGACAGACTTCTCCCGTCAAGAAAGGAGGAAGTTCTTTACAGAGGTTAAGAAGTACTTATGGGATGATCCTTATTTGTTTCGGATTGGCTCTGACGACATCATCCGGAGGTGCGTAACTCTAGCGGAGGCTGGAGATATAATGAAGCAATGCTATTCTGGACCTGTCGGTGGCCATCATGGAGCAAACCGAACTGCTCGGAAGATCTTGGCTTCTGGATTGTTCTAGCCTACTATCTTCAAGGATTGCCAGGATTTCATCAAGGCGTGCGATGCATGCCAACGAGCAGGTAAGATCTCTAAACGCGATGAAATGCCTCAACAAGTGTCTGTGGTTGTTGAAATTTTTGATGTGTGGGGGATCGATTTTATGGGTCCTTTCACTCCATCTTTTGGTAACAAGTACATACTCGTGGCTGTGGATTATGTATCGAAGTGGGTGGAAGCGCAAGCTCTCCCCACTAACGATGCCCGAGTTATTGGAAAGTTCCTCAAGAAGCTATTTTCTCGTTTTGGTGCACCTAGGACAATCATTAGCGACCGTGGAACTCATTTTCAGGGTCAGTTTGATAAGGTGTGCCAGAAGTTTGGTGTTACCCATCGTTTGTCCACGGCTTACCACCCTCAAACGAGTGGTGTCAAACCGGGAATTGAAACGGATTCTTGAGAAAACCGTCGATCAATCCTCTAAGGATTGGTCCACCAAGCTTGATGATGCGCTTTGGGCATATAGGACGGCGTTTAAAACGCCTATAGGGACCTCCCCATATTTTCTGGTATATGGGAAAGCGTGTCATCTGCCAGTAGAGCTCGAGCATAGAGCCCACTGGGCCCTTAAGCTACTGAACCTTGATGCTAGTCTTGCAGGTGAAAAAAGAAAATTGCAGGTGTTAGAGCTTAAGGAGTGGAGGAACCGAGCTTATGAGAGCTCAAAGATTTACAAGGAGCGTACCAAGAAGCTCCACGACTCGCGCTTGAAGGGAAGCAAGGAGTTTAAAGAAGGAGATCAAGTGCTCCTTTACAATTCACGGCTACATCTCTTCCCGGGCAAGCTTAAGTCTCGTTGGATGGGTCCATTTACGGTTTCTAAAGCCCTCTCTCATGGCGCTGTGGAAATTTTCAAGGCCGGAGAAGAGCCCTTTAAGGTGAATGGACATCGTTTGAAGCTTTATGTAGCGGATTGGGCATCTTAGGTATGACGTGGCATAATTAAATGAATTGGCAGCCTAGTTGGCAAGTCCACGTAGGCGGATGGATGGAATAATGGATGTCCGTAGCTAACAGTGACCATTTGGAGAATGGGTCAAAGTTTGGTAATGTCAATAGCAATTTTTTTTGTTTAGTGACTTCGGGGTTATTTGGCCAAAGTTCAGTGACTATTTAGGCGACCAACCCCAACCGAAGCCTCTTGCTTATGTCTAGGAAGCTCTGGATAACTTGTGGAAGTGTGAATGTACACTAAGAGTTTTTTATACTGGGTTTGGGCCGTATGAAGAATGGGTTCTTACACACCAACCTTGGTCATATAGGATTTCTATAATGAATATGAGGAGTTTTGTTGCTCCATCCAGTGATATCTTTGAGGATATGCAGTTTATGGAAGTCACTGTTAAGATTGTTGGTATTCCAATTGATTGTAGAACGATTCCTTTTGGCATAATAATGTTGCAGCCTCTTGGTTATGTTAGGGATGTTAAGCTTTTTAGTGCAGAGGCGGACGAAAGATGTCCTTTTTGGTTCCTCTTACTGTATTCCTTTGTTGTGCAATCGACATAATCTTTTAATTTAAATAAGTTCAGATTTTGTTCTCCAGATTGGTTCACTCTTATAGTAATTTCATCATTGATTGGGGACTGCGGCTCGCAATCTCGTCATTTTGGTATTGATTGGAATATCTTTTATTACTTAGCAGAAAAAAAATATCTTTTATTATGGTCCTGAACTGACTATGTGGGAATTGACTAGGATTTCCTTTTTTACCCAAGCATGGTCTTCAAATATTAAGGAGTGTCTCTTTCCTTTTTTGGTGTCTGAGCGAAATTTGAGTGATCTTTTGGTTTATTCTTTAATTAAGAGTTTCCAAATTCTAAAATTTAAATTAAACAATACACTCAATACGATTTATTTCCATACATGATACAGTTTTGGTGGAGTATTTATCTCAAGTATTTTGAATACGTTCAGAAGTCTTTCTGATAGACAAGAACATCCTCTTTTCCTCTTAGTGTTCTTAAAGTTCTTTTGTGCTTTACTACCATGTAGGTGGATAGATGAACTTGAATGGGAGTGCTCCGATTCACTTTTGTAAGGAGGATATAGCTGAAGTTGATGACAGCACGGAGTACTTCTTGCTGGTCCTAATTTTCTAGGAGCAACCGAAGCCTCTTGCTTATGTCTAGGAAGCTCTAGATAACTTGTGGAAGTGTGAAGGTACACTAAGAGTTTTTTATGCTGGGTTTGGGCTGTATGTTTTTGAATTTCTTTATATTAAGAAGAAAGAATGGGTTCTTACACACCAACCTTGGTCATATGGGATTTCTATAATGAATATGAGGAATTTTGTTGCTCCATCCCGTGATATCTTTGAGGATATGCAGTTTATGGAAGTCACTGTTAAGATTGTTGGTATTCCAATTGATTGTAGAACGATTCCTTTTGGCATAATAATGTTGCAGCCTCTTGGTTATGTTAGGGATGTTAAGCTTTTTAGTGCAGAGGTGGAAGAAAGATGTCCTTTTTGGTTCCTCTTACTGTATTCCTTTGTTGTGCAATCGACATAATCTTTTAATTTAAATAAGTTCAGATTTTGTTCTCCAGATTGGTTCACTCTTATAGTAATTTCATCATTGATTGGGGACTGCGGCTCGCAATCTCGTCATTTTGGTATTGATTGGAATATCTTTTACTACTTAGCAGAAAAAAAATATCTTTTATTATGGTCCTGAACTGACTATGTGGGAATTGACTAGGATTTCCATTTTTACCCAAGCATGGTCTTCAATTATGAAGGAGTGTCTCTTTCCTTTTTTGGCGTCTGAGCGAAATTTGAGTGATCTTTTGGTTTATTCTTTAATTAAGAGTTTCCAAATTCTAAAATTTAAATTAAATAATACAATCAATAAGATTTATTTCCATACATGATACAGTTTTGGTGGAGTATTTATCTCAAGTATTTTGAATACGTTCAGAAGTCTTTCTCATAGACAAGAACATCCTCTTTTCCTCTTAGTGTTCTTAAAGTTCTTTTGTGCTTTACTACCATGTAGGTGGATAGATGAACTTGAATGGGAGTGCTCCGATTCACTTTTGTAAGGAGGATATAGCTGAAGTTGATGACAGGACAGAGTACTTCTTGCTGGTCCGAATTTTCTGGGAGCAACCGAAGCCTCTTGCTTATGTCTAGAAAGCTTTGGATAACTTGTGGAAGTGTGAAGGTACACTAAGAGTTTTTTATGCTGGGTTTGGACTATATGTTTTTCAATTTCCTTTATTAAGAAGAAAGAATGGGTTCTTACACACCAACCTTGGTCATATGGGATTTTCTATAATGAGTATGAGGAATTTTGTTGCTCCATCCCGTGATATCTTTGAGGATATGCAGTTTATGGAAGTCACTGTTAAGATTGTTGGTATTCCAATTGATTGTAGAACGATTCCTTTGGCATAATAATGTTGCAGCCTCTTGGTGATGTTAGGGATGTTAAGCTTTTTAGTGCAGAGGTGGAAGAAAGATGTCATTTTTGGTTCCTCTTACTGTATTCCTTTGTTGTGCAATCGACAGAACCTTTTACTTTAAATAAGTTCAGATTTTGTTCTCCAGATTGGTTCACTCTTATAGTAATTTCATCATTGATTGGGGACTGCGGCTCGCAATCTCGTCATTTTGGTATTGATTGGAATATCTTTTATTACTTAGCAGAAAAAAATATCTTTTATTATGGTCCTGAACTGACTATGTGGGAATTGACTAGGATTTCTGATGACGTTAGATTTACCGCGTTTATATCGCCACATTTGAACGACATTCCCCTTATTTGACTCCGAATTGTGATGAACTTGAATGACTTTTATGAAAAATATGTTTTATCTCCCGTTGGCCCTCTTTTGGGCAATTTGATGTTGTTTCGAGTTGTTTTTATTGAGATTTCAGGTTACCACGTTGTGGATGACTTTTCTACGAGCTCGGCACTTCAAACGGGGATCAATTTGGAGTTCAAACGGAGCGGGAATCATCAAAAGAGCTGAAGGTCATTTCCAGGGGCAAAAGTGCGCCTAAATCCATGAAAAGTGCGCCGGCGCACTTTTCTGGTGCTGCCAGGCGCACTTTATTTTTAGTCTCCTGTAAATTTTCCATCGGCCACGAAAAGTGCGCCATTTTCATGGAAAAGTGCGCCGGCGCACTTTTTAAGTGCCGTCGGGCGCACTTTTTCCCAGGACGGATTTCGGAGAGTAAAACAGGGTTTTCGAGGGAGAGACGGAGAGACTTCATTCTTCATTCTGATTTCGACGAACTAGACACTCTCGGAGGAGGATTTTGAAGCTTTGAAGTGACGATTAAGCGAGGATGTAGCTCAGGAGTTTCTAGGATTCGACAGGATTAGGTTTACTCGGAGTAAGATGTCTTCTTCTCCAGTTCTCTTCTTCTTTGTTTCTGCGATTTCTTCTGTAGCGATGTCGAGCTAAACTCTTTAGTTTGTTCAGATTAGATGAAGTTATAGCAAAGCTTTGTATGGATGATGTCGGGTTTCTAACCCGTTTATGTTAATTGAGGTTTATTCAGACCTAATTTAGATTTTTCTAAAACCCTAATTTGAAGCTCTTGAATTCGCAGATTGACCATATCGTAGAATTTGCTTCATCTTTGTCTTGCGGTTCTGACCATGGACGTGAGTCATTCTAGGGTTTAGAAGGTCATTAAGATTACCCGGTGTCTTGACCATAGGGCCGGTGAAATTAATCTCTTTGCATGTCTGTGCGGCGTTTCATTGTTCTTCGTGCATTCTTGGAGATTTATGAGTTATCTTGACCATAGGAACTCATAGGTTTGCTAGGATAGTTTCTCTGCGTCCTGACCATGGAGTAGAGATTGCCAAAGGAAGCGTCGAGGAATTGAGTCTGTTAAAACCTTAGTTGCATTGCATCATCCGTCTTAGTCGAGCTAGAGCGGATTCGAGTCTGGACAAGCGCCTTAGTCAATTCTTGAAGCTCCATCTTGTTTGCCTGCTTGATTGGTTTAATTTGCATTTCTAGATTTTTAGTTCATTCACCACCTTTTCCAAACCAAACGTTTAAACCCGAATAGCTTATTCCACATTAGTTGAGTAATAGAAACAGAAAGACCCTTGGGAAGTAACGATCTCGCTAGAGCGATCTAGTGAGTAAAACTAGTGTGCATTAATTTGCGCATCAAGTTTTTGGCGCCGTTGCCGGGGAGCTTTTCTTTTTCTAGGAAAGGCATTGTGCGTCTAAGCTTTTCATTCACTCTTTCATCATTTCTTATCTCCCACATTTTTATATTACTTGGTATTTCTTGTTTTTGTTGTTTCAGGCAAGATTGCAGGTACGGAAGAAAGAAGACAGAGTAAGCGCATAGCTGACAAGAGCAGAATTTTCTACACTCAGTTCGGCACTACTCCTGTACCTCCTCCTCCCGCCAAGACACCTAAAGCAAGGAAGAACTTCTTCACATCTTCATCTACATCTTCGCCTTCACCATCCACCATTGCTACTACTGATCCTCCCACAGATCCTCCTATCCCACCTGAGATTGAAGTTATGGCGGCGGAAAGGACATTGAAGGATTATGATCGTCCAACCATAGATGGGACAGCTTCGTGCATTCAGATTCCCAACACGGGAACTCGGAATCTGCACATTCCATCTCACTTGATCAACATGATTCAAGCAAACGGAACACTTTCTCTGGAGGTGTTAATGAGGACCCGAATGCTCATGTGAGGAACTTCTTGAGGCTGGCTCATACAGTCTCCAACAATGAAGCGGATCATAATGCAGTCAAACTTCAGCTTTTTCCTTTCACTCTGAAGGGTCAAGCAGAACTGTGGTTGTATGATCATCCTGCGAATCACTTCACTACGTGGGATGGTCTGGCTACAGCATTCCTAGAAGAGTTCTTCTCCCCTTCCAGAACCGATGCACTCAGGGCACAGATAACAGGTTTCACAAGTGGTCCGGAGGAGAACTTCTATGAGTCTTGGCAAAGATTTCAAGGGCTTCTCCGAGCTTGTCCTCACCATGGATGGGATGACTATAACAAGTTCTCTATATTCCTCCGAGGCTTGGATTATGAGAAGAGGAAGGATTTCTCTTTACAGCTGAATACAGACTTGGATGATATGACCGCAGTCGCGGCTTTGGCTGCTTGCAAGGTCTTTGCCATGAGGATCAAGTCTCTAATGCAAGCTAATCCCTTAAAGGTGGACGACAGGAGTCTGGGGCAAAGGAGATTTTCTGCTGATGCCCAATACCCCGTTCCCATAGTTCCTGCACCAGTAGACCTTGTTCAAAGTCAGTTGGAGTTGGATAACTCGAAATTGGAGATGGAAGTGCAAAGATTAAAGCATGAGCTGGAAAGGGCTAAGATAGCTCCTTCACCGGGTGTTCCTTCAGCTCCACCGCCAGGGTTCAAGGTGCTTACTCGAACAGAGAATGTATCAGCTGTATCCGCTCCGTGTTCGAATTGTGGTGGTGCAGGTCATTCTGCAAAGGGCTGTACTTGGAAGTTTGAGAGTAACCAAGACCAACAACAAGAGGAGATTGCTTATGTTGGTGGCCCAAGCCAAGGGAATAACCAGAACCAGGGAGGATATCAGAATCAGAACTCCCAATGGCAGAACAGAGGGAACTGGAACAATAACCAGAACCAAGGGGGTTATCAGAGGAATAATGGGAATCAGAATCAGAATTCCCAATGGCAGAACAGAGGAGGCTGGAATAACAATCAAAACCAGAACCAAAATCAGAACAATAACGGTGGTTCGAGCTCTTCTGCGCCTAAGTCCTACTCCGATATCATGTTGGACAAGATTCTTGCTGAGACTCAATCCAATAAGAAGGACATTTCACTCACCGAGGCCTCTGTCAAGAAGCTAGACGATCGGGTGACGGCAATAACCAACTTTTTGCAGGAGAAGGTAGTTGGTCTTCTTCCTAGCACAACTCCCTCCTCTTCATCTAACAATGCCGGAGGAGGCAAAACTAAGGAAGAATTCTGTGGAGCAGTTTCTCTTCAGGATGGCACGGATGAATTGGAGAAGCCAATGGAGCAGTTGTGTCAGAAGGAGCAGCAAAGAAAAGAAGCTACTCCACCAGTCGATCCTTACCGACCAAAAGCACCTTATCCTGCAGCCTTGAACAGACCTGTGCTAAACAAGGAGAACTTGAGGAAGACTCTGGTAACAATTAATAACCAGAAGATGGGAGTTGCTTTATTGGAAGAACTTCTTGCAAACCCGGATTATGCTAGGCATATGAAAGAAATTCTCTCCAAGAAGAAGAAGCTGAAAAATGCAGAAGCTGCTGCTGTGGTGGAGGAGCTGAGAAGCGTGATTCCTGATAAGAAGAAAGATAAAGTTGTCCATCCTCTTCCAAAGAACTCCTCTCAAAAGACGAAAGCAGACGAGATAGAGGAGATAGCCACAGTTACCCTCCATGGAGCTGGCGAGTCTAATCCGAAGCAGAGCCACGTGGTGCCAAAGCAACCTGATCCAGGGAGTTTTTCTTTTCCTTGTTCTATTGGCACATATTTGGTTGATAGAGCTCTTGCGGATTTAGGTGCTAGCATTAGTGTTATGCCTTACTCATTGTTTGAGCGTCTAGGACTGCCTAGACTAACTCCTACCACCATGAATATCAACCTAGCTGATCAAACTGTTAGACATCCTAGGGGTATTGCTGAAAATGTTGTAGTTAAGGTGCATGATAGCTACTTCATGACTGATTTTGTGGTTATTGATTGCATGGAGAGTGTTAACATTCCCCTTATCTTGGGACGACCCTTCCTAGCCACTTCTGGTGCACTCATAGATGCAAAGGCTGGGAGGTTGACCTTTCGGGATGAGGAAAAAGTTATTACATTCGAAATCCCTCCACCTGATCCTAATGTGCACTCTTCCGCTAAGAAATCCATGTCGTTAGTGTTTGAAAATGCTTCAGTTTATACTGTATTTACCGATATGGATACTCCTTATTCATCTTCATCTTTGCAGGATCAGGTAGCGGCGATAGTATCTACCAAGGATACAGGTGGAGTTAAGAAGAAGAACAAGCCTCCTAAGAAAGATAAGGCGCCGCCCCATGAAACTACTCCTACCAGACCCCCAGATGTGGTCCTGGACAAAGTGGAGCTATTTGGACCCTTTGAGGTAGCTGGATTGCGTGGCGACGGTTCATTGGAGCTTTACCATGCTAGCGGGAAGAAATTTGTGCTTCAGAGTGGAGCGATGAAGGTATTCTTTCAGGACACGGATGCCAGTCTGAAAGAAGTTCTGAGCTGGGATGCCGCACGTTAGACCAGGTATCGTCTAGCTCAAAGACGTAAAATAAAGAGCGCTTCATGGGAGGCAACCCATGTCTGGAGTCGGTTTTGAGTTTTTGAATCAGTTGTTTAATTTTGAGTTTGTGTCGAACTGTTGCAGTTCTTGAGTCAGTGGTCTATTCTGTACTTTGAATGCTCTAATCGTGTTGTGAGGTTCTCTCCAGTTTCAGGCTATCCTCAGCTCCCGCCATGACTGTCCGCCTGTACTTCACTCTTGCCTCCACTGCATCCTCATGATCTACTTCTCGGTACCCCTTACACCCTTCTTCACCTTTTTGTGTGGTCCATTGAGGACAATGTCCAAATTTTAAGTGTGGGGTGGGGTGTCTATTTGCATGTTTTGATGGGCGGTGGTTGTGCTTTGTTTTGTCGCTCTTTCACACCTTCCCATTCTCGGTAGCAAGAAATTTTTCACATTGCTTAATAACTTCTTGGATTGCCTACTGTCTTCCATATGGTGAGATTGATGTGGTGCTTCGGCTTTAACCAAATGTGTGTGTGTGAGAACTGCAACTAAAGATGTCCTTTTTGGTTCCTCTTACTGTATTCCTTTGTTGTGCAATCGACATAATCTTTTAATTTAAATAAGTTCAGATTTTGTTCTCCAGATTGGTTCACTCTTATAGTAATTTCATCATTGATTGGGGACTGCGGCTCGCAATCTCGTCATTTTGGTATTGATTAGAATATCTTTTACTACTTAGCAGAAAAAAATATCTTTTATTATGGTCCTGAACTGACTATGTGGGAATTGACTAGGATTTCCATTTTTACCCAAGCATGGTCTTCAAATATGAAGGAGTGTCTCTTTCCTTTTTTGGCGTCTGAGCGAAATTTGAGTGATCTTTTGGTTTATTCTTTAATTAAGAGTTTCCAAATTCTAAAATTTAAATTAAATAATACAATCAATAAGATTTATTTCCATACATGATACAGTTTTGGTGGAGTATTTATCTCAAGTATTTTGAATACGTTCAGAAGCCTTTCTCATAGACAAGAACATCCTCTTTTCCTCTTAGTGTTCTTAAAGTTCTTTTGTGCTTTACTACCATGTAGGTGGGTAGATGAACTTGAATGGGATTGCTCCAATTCACTTTTGTAAGGAGGATATAGCTGAAGTTGATGACAGGACGGAGTACTTCTTGCTGGTCCGAATTTTCTGGGAGCAACCGAAGCTTCTTGCTTATGTCTAGGAAGCTCTGGATACTTGTGGAAGTGTGAAGGTACACTAAGAGTTTTTTATACTTGGTTTGGGCTGTATGTTTTTCAATTTCTTTTTAATAAGAAGAAAGAATGGGTTCTTACACACCAACCTTGGTCATATGAGATTTCTATAATGAATATGAGGAATTTTGTTGCTCCATCCCGTGATATCTTTGCGGATATGCAGTTTATGGAAGTCACTGTTAAGATTGTTGGTATTCCAATTGATTGTAGAACGATTCCTTTTGGCATAATAATGTTGCAGCCTCTTGGTGATGTTAGGGATGTTAAGCTTTTTAGTGCAGAGGTGGAAGAAAGATGTCCTTTTTGGTTCCTCTTACTGTATTCCTTTGTTGTGCAATAGACAGAATCTTTTAATTTAAATAAGTTCAGATTTTGTTCTCCAGATTGGTTCACTCTTATAGTAATTTCATCATTGCTTGGGGACTGCGGCCCGCAATCTCGTCATTTTGGTATTGATTCGAATATCTTTTATTATGGTCCTGAACTGACTATGTGGGAATTGACTAGGATTTCCTTTTTTGCCCAAACAATGTCTTCAAATATAAAGGAGTGTCTCTTTCCTTTTTTCGCGTCTGAGCGAAATTTGAGTGATCTTTGTTTTATTCTTTAATTAAGAGTTTCCAAATTCTAAAATTTAAATTAAATAATACAACCAATAAGATTTATTTCCATACATGATACAGTTTTGGTGGAGTATTTATCTCAAGTATTTTGAATACGTTCAGAAGTCTTTCTCATAGACAAGAACATCCTCTTTTCCTCTTAGTGTTCTTAAAGTTCTTTTGTGCTTTACTACCATGTAGGTGGATAGATGAACTTGAATGGGAGTGCTCCGATTCACTTTTGTAAGGAGGATATAGCTGAAGTTGATGACAGCACGGAGTACTTCTTGCTGGTCCTAATTTTCTAGGAGCAACCGAAGCCTCTTGCTTATGTCTAGGAAGCTCTGGATAACTTGTGGAAGTGTGAAGGTACACTAAGAGTTTTTTATGCTGGGTTTGGGCTGTATGTTTTTGAATTTCTTTATATTAAGAAGAAAGAATGGGTTCTTACACACCAACCTTGGTCATATGGGATTTCTATAATGAATATGAGGAATTTTGTTGCTCCATCCCGTGATATCTTTGAGGATATGCAGTTTATGGAAGTCACTGTTAAGATTGTTGGTATTCCAATTGATTGTAGAACGATTCCTTTTGGCATAATAATGTTGCAGCCTCTTGGTTATGTTAGGGATGTTAAGCTTTTTAGTGCAGAGGTGGAAGAAAGATGTCCTTTTTGGTTCCTCTTACTGTATTCCTTTGTTGTGCAATCGCATAATCTTTTAATTTAAATAAGTTCAGATTTTGTTCTCCAGATTGGTTCACTCTTATAGTAATTTCATCATTGATTGGGGACTGCGGCACGCAATCTCGTCATTTTGGTATTGATTGGAATATCTTTTACTACTTAGCAGAAAAAATATCTTTTATTATGGTCCTGAACTGACTATGTGGGAATTGACTAGGATTTCCATTTTTGCCCAAGGATGGTCTTCCAATATTAAGGAGTGTCTCTTTCCTTTTTTTGTCGTCTGACCGAAATTTGAGTGATCTTTTGGTTTATTCTTTAATTAAGAGCTTCCAAATTCTAAAATTTAAATTAAATAATACAATCAATAATATTTATTTCCATACACGATACATTTTGGTGGAGTATTTATCTCAAGTATGTTTGAATACGTTCACAAGTCTTTCTCATAGACAAGAACATCTTCTTTTCCTCTTAGTGTTCTCAAAGTTCTTTTGTGCTTTACTACCATGTAGGTGGATAGATGAACTTGAATGGCAGTGCTCCGATTCACTTTTGTAAGGAGGATATAGCTGAAGTTGATGACAGACGGAGTACTTCTTGCTGGTCCGAATGTTCTGAGAGCAACCGAAGCCTCTTGCTTATGTCTAGGAAGCTCTGGATAACTTGTGGAAGTGTGAAGGTACACTAAGAGTTTTTTATGCTGGGTTTGGACTTATGTTTTTCAATTTCCTTTTATTAAGAAGAAAGAATGGGTTCTTACACACCAACCTTGGTCATATGGGATTTTTATAATGAATAGAGGAATTTTGTTGCTCCATCCCGTGATATCTTTGAGGATATGCATATTTATGGAAGTCACTGTTAAGATTGTTGGTATTCCAATTGATTGTAGAACGATTCCTTTTGGCATAATAATGTTGCAGCCTCTTGGTTATGTTAGGAGATGTTAAGCTTTTTAGTGCAGAGGTGGAAGAAAGATGTCCTTTTTAGTTCCTCTTACTGTATTCGTTTGTTGTTTAATCGAGAAATGTTTTAATTTAAATAAGTTTGGATTTTTTCTCCAAATTGGTTCACTCTTATGGTAATTTATCATTGATTGGGGACTGCGGCTCGCAAACTTGTCATCTTTGGTATTGATTGAAATATCTTTTATTACGGTCCTGAACTGACTATGTGGGAATTGACAAGGATTTCCTTTTTTGCCCAAGGACGGTCTTCCAATATTAAGGAGTGTCTCTTTCCTTTTTTTGTCGTCTGACCGAAA
Source organism: Linum lewisii (assembly GCA_034768395.1). Classification (NCBI taxonomy): domain Eukaryota; kingdom Viridiplantae; phylum Streptophyta; class Magnoliopsida; order Malpighiales; family Linaceae; genus Linum; species Linum lewisii. The sequence goes on from CM068300.1 coordinate 8,541,147, forward strand.
CTTTGAGTGATCTTTTGTTTATTCTTTAATTAAGAGCTTCCAAATTCTAAAATTTAAATTAAATAATACAATCAATAAGATTTATTTCCATACATGATACAGTTTTGGTGGAGTATTTATCTCAAGTATGTTTGAATACGTTCACAAGTCTTTCTCATAGACAAGAACATCCTCTTTTCCTCTTAGTGTTCTCAAAGTTCTTTTGTGCTTTACTACCATGTAGGTGGATAGATGAACTTGAATGGGAGTGCTCCGATTCACTTTTGTAAGGAGGATATAGCTGAAGTTGATGACAGGACGGAGTACTTCTTGCTGGTCCAATTTTCTGGGAGCAACCGAAGCCTCTTGCTTATGTCTAGGAAGCTCTGGATAACTTGTGGAAGTGTGAAGGTACACTAAGAGTTTTTTTATGCTGGGTTTGGACTGTATGTTTTTCAATTTCTTTTATTAAGAAGAAAGAATGGGTTCTACACACCAACCTTGGTCATATGGGATTTTTATAATGAATATGAGGAATTTTGTTGCTCCATCCGTGATATCTTTGAGGATATGCAGTTTATGGAAGTCATGTTAAGATTGTTGGTATTCCAATTGATTGTAGAACGATTCCTTTTGGCATAATAATGTTGCAGCCTCTTGGTTATGTTAGGGATGTTAAGCTTTTTAGTGCAGAGGTGGAAGAAAGATGTCCTTTTTGTTCCTCTTACTGTATTCCTTTGTTGTTAATCGACAAATCTTTTAATTTAAATAAGTTCGATTTTGTTCTCCAGATTGGTTCACTCTTATGGTAATTTCATCATTGATTGGGACTGCGGCTCGCAAATCTTGTCATTTGTTATAATACATCAATAATTTATTCCATACATAAGTTTGGGAGTATTATCTCAGTATTTGAATACGTTCAAATCTTTCATAGAAGAACATCTTCTTGGTTCTAGTTCTTGTGCTTACTACATTAGGTGGATAGATGATTGATGAGGCTGATATTGAAGGAGGTATAGAGTGGAGACGAGTATCTTGCTGTCCGAATTTTGGAGCACGAAGCTCTGCTTAGTCTAGAGCTGGTAATTGTGAATGTAGGTACACTAAGAGTTTTTGTGGGTTGGATATGTTTTCAATTCTTATTGAAGAAAGAAGGGTTCTTAACACACTGTTGGATTTTTAATGATAGAATTTTGTCCATCGTGATATCTTTGGGATAGCATTGGAGTCATGTTAGATTTGTTTCAATTGATTGTAGAAGATCTTTGGTAATAATTGCACTTGGTTATGTTAGGGATTTAACTTTTAGTGCAGTGGAAAAAGAGTCTTTGTTCTAGTTTCCTTTGTTACGAATTTAATAAATGTGGATTTTTCTATTGTCACTATGTAATTACATGATGGACTGCGGTCGCACTTGTCATTATAAATCATAAATTATTCTACATGTAAGTTTTGGTGGAGTTTATCTAGTAGTTGATAGTAATTTTATAGACAAAATTCTTTTTGGTTTCAGTTTGTCTTACAGTAGGTGGATAAGACTGATGAGTGTGATCTTTGTAGGAATAGCTGATTGAGAGAGATACTTCTTGGGTCGAATTGAGCAGAGCTTGTTATTCGAATTGTATGGAAGTGTGAGGTACACTAAGAGTTTATGGTTGGACTTATGTTTATTCTTTATAGAGAAAGAAGGGTCTACCACAACTTGTTATGGATTTAAATGTAGAGATTTGTGCTCATCCGGATATTGAGGATCTTTGGAAGTCGTTATTTGGTTTCATTGATTGAGACGTCTTTTGATAATAGTTCACTTGTATGTGGTTAAGCTTTAGTCAGGTGGAAGAAGATGTCTTTAGTTCTTGTTCTTTGTGTTATGAAATTATTAAAATGATTTTCCATGGTCATCTGGTAATTTATTGATGGTCGGTCGACTTGCTTGTATGATTAATATTTATTCGGTCGAATGACTATGTGGGATGACAGGATTTTTTTTGCCAAGGCTCCATTAAGATGTTTCTTTTTTTGTCGTTGAAATTTGATCTTGTTTATCTTTAATAAGAGCTTCAATCTAATTTATAAATAATACAATCATAATTATTCATACAGATAATTTTGGTGGATATTTATCCAGTATGTTTGAATGTTACAAGTCTTTCTCATAGACAGAATCTCTTTTCCTTTGTGTTCTCAAGTTCTTTTGTCTTTACACTGTGGTGATAATGAACTGAATGGAGGCTCCGATTCACTTTGTAAGAGATATAGTAAGTGATGAGACGGAGTATTCTTGCTGGTCATTTTGGAGCAACCGAAGCTCTTGCTATGTTAGGAAGTCTGGATAATTGTGGAAGTTGAAGTACATAAGAGTTTTTATGTGGTTTGGACTTAGTTTTTCAATTTCCTTTATTAAGAAGAAAGAATGGGTTCTACACCCACCTGGTCATATGGGATTTTTATGATAGAGGAATTGTTGCTCATCCGTGATATCTTTGAGATATGCATTTTGGAAGTATGTTAGATTGTTGGTATCATGATTGTAAACGATTCTTTGGATAATAATGTGCACCTCTTGGTTATGTTAGGGTGTTAAGCTTTTTATGCAGTGGAAGAAAGATGTCTTTTAGTTCTCTTATGTATCTTTGTTTTTAATCGACAAAATCTTTTAATTTAAATAAGTTGGATTTTTTTCAAATTGGTTCATCTTTGTAATTTATCATTGATGGGGACTGCGGTCGACTTGTCATCTTTTTTTTTTTTTTTTTTTTTTTTTTTTTTTTTTTTTTTTTTTTTTTTTTTTTTTTTTTTTTTTTTTTTTTTTTTTTTTTTTTTTTTTTTTTTTTTTTTTTTTTTTTTTTTTTTTTTTTTTTTTTTTTTTTTTTTTTTTTTTTTTTTTTTTTTTTTTTTTTTTTTTTTTTTTTTTTTTTTTTTTTTTTTTTTTTTTTTTTTTTTTTTTTTTTTTTTTTTTTTTTTTTTTTTTTTTTTTTTTTTTTTTTTTTTTTTTTTTTTTTTTTTTTTTTTTTTTTTTTTTTTTTTTTTTTTTTTTTTTTTTTTTTTTTTTTTTTTTTTTTTTTTTTTTTTTTTTTTTTTTTTTTTTTTTTTTTTTTTTTTTTTTTTTTTTTTTTTTTTTTTTTTTTTTTTTTTTTTTTTTTTTTTTTTTTTTTTTTTTTATGATTGGAATTTTGTTCTGAAATTAGATATTGAAGATTTTGTTCCATAGATCTTTATATAAGTTCCTTTTTGTGGGATTTGTTTTATAATAAGAATCTATTTTAATACTAGAATTTTATTATAAGTTGATTCAATTTATATTTCATAGGCTCACTTCTTGTTTATTTATTCTTTTCGTCGATGATATATGAATTCTTTTTGGTGCTATAAGAGTTCTTCTGTGAAAGTTTTTGGATTATAAGTCAATAATAATAT